>VYZM01022822.1:711528-798431 GCA_013398915.1 Dromas ardeola
ATACCTAAACCTAAGGGGTTGGGATTTATAGTAAAAAAAAAAAAAAAAAAACCAAACAATGGGACAGTACAATTTGCTTAGTCAAGAATTTACAGGGTGTATTTAAATACATACATATAAAACCGTGAAATGGTTCAGATTTTTGCTAATAATCATGCAAAGAAGAGAATGCCAGTGTTTAAAATCATTTAATACAAACTGCAGGAGATAACAAGTAAGAAGAGTTTTCTCTTTTTCTTGATTAATCAAGTTGCATTCTCTTGCTAAAGTCCTTTTTCACAGAATTTGACAAATTGAAAGTAGTGCACAGACGTCATTCATTCCTTGAGTCTTCGTATTTCCATCTGTCTTTTTACTTTTTTCCTACTACTTTGATTCATCTACAGGATAGGAAAAAAGACATTTCTCTGTGTATCTTCTCAAGGTACAATAATTGTTATCCATCTTCGTCAGCAAGTTTCTACATGCTACTTGAGTATATTGGAAAACTGCTGTTCCCCTCGACTTCTGTATTGGTCTTTAAAAAAATAAACCTTTGCATGTTAATCAATCTCCCTTTTGAGAGAGACAGCAACATTCAGCTATTGCTGGCCTTTCGAGGAGCTGGTTTAGGGGAAGTCTTGGCTGGGAGTAAGGTAAAATCATATTCTTGACACAGTCCATTGACTACGTAAAGGCACTGTCATCAGGGTGAGATTGTGGGAAGACAGCTGACCCAATCTAACAGCTCAATTCCTCTGAAAAAGTCTTTCATTTCATTTATTTCATTCCCCAAATGACCTGATTCAACTTCCTAAATGATTAGGATATGATGTATTTAATTTTGCCTTGTTAATTTGCTACGGGTGTAAGAGAGCTGAATTGTTTTACTAAGGAGTCAAAGGGGCATTAAATCCAGTACAAAGGAAGGGGCAGGAATATATAGCTAGGAACATGCCTGTGGAAGGACAAGGAGGAGTAGGACTGACTGGCTCCATTTGAATTGAGGTGTAGCCCATCCTTAAGGTGAAGTGCAGCATCTTGTCCCAGAAGGGTCATTCGGTCCTGCCATATGAAGGTTGCTCCTTTCTCTTCTTTCTTGCACTGAAATTGGATCTCTGTCTGCCCCCCAGGCTTTGGGTGTAGAACTCCATTGAGACTCTCGATTTTAGTTTCCTGCATCGTGCCCTGAATTTAATTTTGGCACGCCCCTTGTGCACTTGTCTGTCACTGATATTATTCACAGACCTCGACCACAGCATCTCCTCTGTGTTATCAAGTATTTTGACATCTTATGAGGTCTGCAGCAGGCAACTTTTCATGTGATTGTACAAGAGCTCACGATCCCTGCAGTCTGTGCCTAATAACCGGACATCCCAATACTACAACCTGCTTATTTTCTTATGACATAGATGGACTATTGTTTCACAAACTCATTAAACAGCTCTTGTTGCTGGAAAAGGAAACAGTCCTATTCACCCTTTGCTTTTTTTCTTAGCCCCAGAGGGAGCAGGGGGGAAAGGTACATATTTTGCATTAAGAGATTGCTTTTGGAATAAAAATGCATTTTTCTGTTCAGGGAGTTAGGTGGGCATTGCTTCACTCTCTTAGGTAATGTAATATTAGCATAATAAACTGAATTAGATAACAAGCTAACATACTCTTAACGTGGAGGTTAACTTAGTACATAGGCTACTGATTTTTATTTTTTTTTAATTAAAGTTCAAATTGTGAAAAACACTCTTCTGTTTGTTGTTGAAGTAGACTAAGATGGTTGTCTCTCTTTTTCCTATCCAAATCAATGTGCTGAATCACTCTGAAATTCAGTGGAACATCCAGTTATTTTCAGTCTAAATGTGTAGTTGTTTAGCAGTTAGTGGTCATTCTTTAGTTCAGAGAAACCTGAGGTACTGAAAACATAATCCATATTTAGTTCAGATACAGTACATTTCTGTAGACTGCAAAGACACCCATTTTTCTGAAGATGTTTTTATTATTTTGTGTGTGTGTATACACATGCGTATGCATATACACACACCTAACTATATATATAAGTGTATATATTCTCTCTATATGTGTATTATCACTGACATAAGCAAGTATGAGTTTAGTACTTTGGATTGCTAAGAATTTCTGTGGTACCAGCTAAAGTTACGCTGTAGGTTATATGAATGCTAGAACAATTGTACTAGGTGAAATCAGTCTTTTTATATGAATGCATATACATTTAAATAAAACATCACTTGCATTTTTAACACTTGTGATTGGTAACTAAATTATTATAGGTCCATATGATGGAGCAAAAGGTGAAAAGATTGTCAGAAGAACTGAACTGCCAAAGGCAAAATGCTGAGAGTGCTCGTCAGTCTTTGGAACAGAAAATAAAGGAAAAGGAAAAGGAATACCAACAGGTAAGCCAAGAAGAACTTTTAAATTTTGACTTCCTGAGGAGATGAAATCACATGGCTTCTTTTGTGTATCTGCTTTTTGGTTAATTGCAATCACATTTGATAGAGGTAATTGCAAAGGTAATCGAAAAACTGAAAACAAACATCCCAATAGAGGGGAGAGGCTGTTGGGGAGATGCAGAATTATGTTAGTATTCATTAGACAATAGAGAATATGTGCGAGAGACCCAACTGAGATACAAATTCATGAGAAACTAGGCTTCATTTTCACAGAAGTATGTATATGTGAGTTCAAACTTAATAGTTTGTCAGTGAACTTAATAGTTCAGACTCAGATATTTCTGTGGAATCTGAGTTAATTTTTCATGCATCTCACACACAAGAAAAAAATTTCTTTCAGATTATATCTCTATGATTTCAATTCTGGTTCATGCTCAGAAGATGGTAAAATAAGGGATTAGCATTAAGTGTCTTTCATTTCCCTCATGCCAGCTTTTGCAAAGTATAGCAGTATCCCAGGAACTTTTCTGAAGGGAAGTTATGTTTAGCATTAGCACTGATTTGAATTTGCTCTAAACTCTTTGTACTTTCTTTTTAAGCTTAATAACATCATCAGTGTTAGGAAATTCAAGACAGGGATTTGGAAGTGATAGTGCCATTTCAGATGGGCCTTTTAAGTTCGCTTTGGGGACTAGGTAAGGGCATTGCCCTGAAGAAGACTGCTGTTGTGTCAAATGTTTAACCTTTTCTCCAAGGTATATCCAGAAAGATAAAATAGTTGGCAGAGGAATTCTATTGGAGTGGCTGATATGAACAGTGCTGCTACCAGTGTTCTTGAGTGGAAAAAGTGGTTTCACAAAGTCTGTTAGTCTAGATGCTAACCCAGGACCTCAAAGAGATACTGAACCTTGTCTGGAAGTGGTAAATAAGAACAACTGATCTCTGTATTTCAATAGTTGTAGCATGAAAAAAACACTGTTGAAAGATTATTCAAATATAGCAGTCATTGTATTCATCAAAAGATGGTTGAAGGTGCATGAACCTTCTGCTGTGGTTTCTCCTTAAAAACCCAGTCCATACTGGCTCTGCTATGCCTGATGCATGCCCCATGGGCACTGGAACTCTATTCAGTGGGACCATTTAAGAATATATTTCTGAGACATTCTTTCAGAGAAGCAGCACATCATCGTCCACATGGGTTCTTTGCTGCTACAGCTTGTCTCAATAGCTGATAGCTTGGGTGTCAGGCAGTTTAAGTGCCACGCACAGGAACTGCTCTTGTGAAGCAAAATTTATTTTTAATTAGAAACACAAAGGCCTTCATAAGACTAATACGTAAATCCACATACTGTCATTCTCGGTTGTTCAGCAAGGCCATTAACTGTGAAGAGCTACCTTTTTTTTCTGTAGTGTTTGTGATCTGTGAGTTGTTATAGGCTTTTTGAAGTTTGTTTTATTATTTATAATATTTGTCTGTCAAGTCCAATTTGAAGGCTCTGTTTTACACATTGTGGCATCCAAATTTGTGTAATATTGTGGAAATTCTCATCTGTGTGTGTGTTCCATAGGGAGGGATTCTTCCCTTCTGTCAAACCTAGATACTGGTCCTACTGAATTCCATCCTGTAAAGCCTTGCTGGTGTGTTCCTTATTACAGTTCTGGTTCTAGAAGGCAGGTGAGATCCAGGAATTCATTTAATGAACTTTCAGAAAGGCCCGAGAAGCTCCAGGACTTGTTCCGAGATGGTAACACAGGCTAGTTTCAGAGTTGCTAGTGTCAGCTACTGTGACACCCAGCTGGTGTCACATCATCTTTCTAAATTGTATAGTGCTTCTGTCACCTTCTTGTGTGGGAATGCAATTGCAAACTTATCTATATTGGGTTCTATGTAGAAACATGCTAAATTGTATATATATACACACACACACATATATATTAACAATAATCTTTCATGGTGTTTTGTTTATTACAATTTCACACTCATGCATACTTTCCATGATAAACAAAAGCTGTTTGTTTACTGGATGTCTTACTGGTGGAGGAAGTGCTTGGGCCTCTTGTGCTGTCTTTGCTCTCGAGCAGAATGTAAGGGCTGCTGGCATCATTTCACAGATACAACTGTCTAAAATACACTGACTTCTGTGCAGGGGGATCATGCACCTGGGAGCCAGAGCCACGTTACAGAAAATGTCAGCTCTAGTTTCTTCACTCTGAATGTTTCTTTTCTTTTAGATTTTTTTTTTTGTTGTTTTGTTTTGTTTGTCTGGTGATGGTAATCATACTGTGTCTTTTAGTGAAGTAGCTTGCCTGTATGAAGTAACTACGCCTATACTCTAAAACAAAGAAGGGAAGAACAAGAGCTTTACTGCCTTTTGCCCTTCACAAAAATCTCAGAATTTGTTAGAGCATATTGCAACTTTTGCATAGCAGCTATTGCTGATAAATATCCTGTTTTTTTCTTCATTGCTTTTTATTCTCTCACACCTCTTATTGTTTTACATCCTAATAAACCTCTGAAATCTGTGCAGAAGCATGATTATAAGCTCCAAAGGCATAGGAACAGGCCTCATGAGAAATGACAAGTACAGCTGTTTATCCTAATGGATGCCTACTTGGCATGTTGTAAGATCCACACAAATTATATCGTCCTTCTACAGATTTCAGGAAGTCTTTTTTGGGAACGCTATTTTTTGTGCAGTTTTCGTGACTGCCCTTGTAAGATTATCATGTTGCTCAGTCCCATGCTAGGTATTATTTTAAGACTATATTTTAATTTTCCTAGAAAAAAAATCAACCCTACAGTATGGTAAGTAAATAATAGCAGGGACAAATTTGTCCGCTTGTAGTGTAATGTAATTCTTATATGAAAATTACCTTTAAGATGAAGAATTTTAATGCCATTACTTTCACTAGTTTAGAATAATTCCCCCCCCCCTTTCTGTGATAGGAATGTTGCTTTAATGGAGTTTTTAAGCAGATGACATAAATCAGGTTAGGGCCATTCTTGCCCATGTGACATTTGCAGCATGCAATCAAAGTTGTTTTTAAACTGTTGTTCACTGTGTAAGATAAGCGTCTCTGAGCAGGCAGTATCTGCTAATGAAAATCAACTGTTACTGCTCCAGTAACTAAAATAGAGACTTGTTGCAGTTATGTGTTTGTTTATTTTCTACTATACCACTGTTTTCTAGGAACTCTCTTGTCAGCAACGTTCCTTTCAAACACTGGATCAGCAGTGCAACCAGATAAGAAACAAACTGAATCAGGAGCTACAGCAAGCCAAAAATGACTTCAACACTCTGCAGGCAGAATTTGACAAAGTAGGGTTTTTTTATATTAACATCTTCTACTAGAGCTAGTATTTAGTTGTCTCAGCAGTACTGCCTTAATTTAATTATACATAAAGTGAAAAATCATTAAATGTAGGGACTTGTATTAATGTTTTATGCAGTTTGTAGTAGCTGTTTTGTATTTACCGTTTCTGACTGAAATACTATGTATTTAAATGTGAATTACAGGCTTTTAAAAGTTTGGGCCTAGTCCATTTACCGCAGGGAAGGAAATAGGAATGCATCACAATGCAGCTAAAATAAATCTGTTTAAGAGAGGAGCAGCTAAGGCTGATCGCAAGAGACAGCTTATATAGAAAATGTGCAGACGTGCAGTTTGATCACAGAGCTAAACTGATCAATGGGTAATTGCCCCATTTCATACAGCCTGGCCGCACACCCTTGGTACTTCTTTTTTAGCAGGGTTACCCCTCATGTGACCCTGCAGAGAGCTGATACAGGTGCTAAAAGAGCAAAGAAAAAATTATATATTAATTAGCATCTGTGTACTCAGGCACAAGTGTTTGCTATCAGTTTAACTCCCTGAACTGATTCTCCACAAAATCAGATGACTGTGAGGGCTTGTGTAAGGAGGAACATCAGTGCAAAGAATGTCTTCCACAGCTTTGGCAGCAACTGCTATTGAACACATTAGTCGTCACAAAACCACAATTTTAGGAAGTTAGAAAGCAGCACATGCCTGAAGAGTGGGTGACCAGAAAAGAGGAATGGTTAAAAGCCTCAAAAAAACTCTCGAGAGCAGCTATAAAGCAGCAGAGCTAACTGAATTTCTAAGAAGTTTTTGAAAGTTATATTGAGAAGCCCCATCAGCAGGCAGCCTGAACTGTAACAGCATTTCTAAAACTGACAATCACTTTTTGCAGGCTTGTTTATTTTAGAAATATAGCCATGGGAATACACGCAGTCAAATGTCTTCAGTGGAGGTTTCTTTATGTGCATGTTTTTTTGTATATGCTTACTGAATAAATTGATTTCATAGAGATAAAAATAGGTGCTTTTTAGTTTTTTCTCTAAGAAAGCAAATGACCTCAGAATAGACTTTTTTTTCCCCCTTTTTTGACTTGATAATGGCATTTTCTTCCTTTTTAGTCTGGAGCATTATAGGACTATTTTGAAAGTGCTAAAACCTGTTCAGTTTTTATAAAATCTGTGGCAATAAGTGCAGTTATGATCCTAACTTTCTGATTCTCATAGCTTATCAAAAAGGCTATTACATTCCCAATCATTTGTATCCTACAGATATCATTGTGGTGATGTACCTGCAAGTTGGATGTATTAATCCAATTTCAGACAGTCTAGACATACATGTATTTTAGAGACATACCATCTTTCTGGTCACAGGCAAAGAAGTGGAAAGGCAATAAGCAGCTATTTCCTAAACCACAGTAAAGCAACTGTAGGTTCATGGTGGGACAAAATAATGTAGTTTCATTTTGTAATAGAATGTTGTGAGTTCGAGAACAGGAGTTTAAAAAAAAAGTTATATGTGCCTGTGAATACAATGTCAATTTTCAACATTATTACAGGTGGTGGCAGTGAAACAACGCTTGGAACATGGGACCAGTGATCTCACACAGAAGCTATGCAGAGCAGAGCAGGCTTTATTGGCAGCCCAGGCTAAGGAAAATGATTTAACAAGAACCTTTGAGGTAAGCAATGCTGGGGAGTAGTTGATAGAATTAATGGGTTAAATTGGTAATCTGTAAACATTAGTACTGATGAGCATTTACTCACATAGCGTATTTTCCCATAAGCAATCTTTTAACACTTTTATGGATGATCTTAATAACATATCTTAGTTATAACACAAAATGAGGTCTTCACTAGTGTCATGTAGATGAATGCAATTTGTGGAGTTGGCTGCGTGGTTAGGATTCATAGCTGCTGGTACGGTTCTAGTTCATGTTGGGCTTACCTTTTATCAAAAACAGGTTTTTGTTTCAAGAGATTCTTGCTTTTCATCCTGAAATAAAAATATATCAATGCTTGTCTGATTTTTAAAAGTAAATTCTAGAATCATTGACAACTGCTTTGATGCACACTGCCAAACAGCGATTTTGTACAAAGACTTACTATATGCCCTTTAAAAAAAAAATAATGCATTTTTCTTGGAAGAAACACAATCCAACAAATACATACTGCAGTAAAAGCTTTCCCCCAAAATGAAGATAAATTCAGAGAAGTCTTCAGATGCTGCTATACTCCCTCATATTCAAAAGTGCAGAAATCTTTTCACTTTAATGTCTCCTTTTTCTTCTCAGGTATGTTGTTTTGCTTTCATGGCAGTTAGAGCAGCTACACTTGAAGTTGTTACAGTTGCGCCACTGGAGACCTCTCAATGCGAATTTTATCGTTTATTTGGAGAATCAGAAGAAAAAAGAAAGGATTACATACCTATATAATCCATGTCACAGTTTGTTTTACGTAAACACTTATTTTGCTTGTTGCCTGTTGTCATGAGCAGATATAAAGTAATCTGGCATAATTTTTGCCAAAAAATTTACCTGTCAAACTCTATGAACAAATTTAAAGTAAAATAGTGGGATTTGTTCAGATCAGAACAAATGTTGGTACAGCTTTAGTATATTGTGAAACTGGTAGATTACAATGTCTGGGAACATTCCCAGCTATTGGAATGCGACTATTTATACTGTTAACTGTTAGAACAGCACTTCTCATGGCTTTGGCCCAGCTGACTAGCACCCTTTCATACAATTCCCAGACACAGTTTGGGAGTTCACATGAGCCTGGGACCATTCCCAGCAAGCGGTTTGGTTAGAGCCACCTGTTTTGGGAGATAGAAGACTTCAGTAGTACAGATATGGGCTGTTCCATGCCACTTGGCCTTGATGCCAGATAGTGGTTGTCCCTTGAAACCTATTTACTAAATAAATGTAACTGGTCCTGTCCAGTGGTAAGATCAATCAAGATAATTTTTGTTCTTCCAGTGCATCCCAGAGGAAGAAGGCCTCCATCAAGCTTCTGCACATTCTTAATGTAATCTTTCATATTTTTTGTGAGGAAAAAAAAGAAAGATAGTTTATATCAGATATTGTGGGCTCATGCCCTTTCTGGCTTTGAAATTATGGAGTGAGGTTAGATTTGACCCATTTTTTTTTGAGGTCCCATTGTCAGAGAGCATCTAATTTGTGTAAATACCTTTTTTGCTGCAAATTCTTGGGAGTGCTTCATTTTATCTACCAGTCTTGTATCCATCTTACTAGGCTGTAACTATGGTCAGATTTTTTTTTTTCATATTTGTTTGTCTTGGTCAGACAATTGAACAGCTGGTGATGTGATGTTGTATTAGAAGATGACCAATAAATTTATATAGAAGCTTAACCTGGGGGAGATTGTAATATTTGAAGAGATCAGTAACACTACAGTTCCCTATCTTAAGACTCGCACATGAGAAAGAATGATATATGTCAGCAGAACTTAGGGCATGGCTCATCTTCCTCATTTTCATCAATACGTATAATGCAAAAAATTACATTGAATTCTTCTGAAGCCTTGGAGGCTTTGTTGACAGTAGATTTTGTTTATAGCAAAAGAAAACAAGGGTGAGATTGGCATTTCTTTCCTTTACTAAAGGGAAATTTTTGCAGTCTTAGACTAATGGTGTAACTACTCAGTGGAGAATACAGTTGTTTTCTGCTGATTAATCCACTGCTGTGTTTAGTCCTTGCTGTATAATAAGACTAGTGTTCCAAAAAAGTTGCAAAGCAGATACGCTTGTGAGACATACAGGATATGCTTAGTCTAAGGACTACTAAGCTTTGCAATCGTGATATCTCAATAACTTAGCAGTTCTGGCACCTTAGCATATGGTTTACAATTTGATGGTGCAAGCAAGCCCATAATTATTCTTGGAAAAATTGGTCAGTCAGTCCCTAAACTGCTTATAAGCCTGTGAAGAGTTTCTCCAGAATAACAGTACTACTTTATATATAGGTTCTGGGTTTGCTTTGGTTTGGTTTTTGCATTTTCAAGGAACAATTGCAGAATGGCTAACTTGAGTAACACAATGTACAAGTAGAATCGATAACTAGCTTGAAACCAAATTGATTCTTTTGCTTATACCTTTGGAAAGTGTAAATGGCTAGTTACTATCAGATACTTAGTCCGTTAAATTACAGGTTCCTGGGATTTACGAAGTGCTGCTTATCGGGAATCTTTGGACCAAGTCAAAATAATTGGACCTTTCAGCCATTTTAATTCTTTAAACTTGTTTGGTTTTCTTTCCACAGATCACCCTAGATTTTTCTAATGAACAGGCTTGTTTAGTTTGTATGCTTGTATTGCATCTGCGTATGGTGCTTTGAATGCAAGAAGTTCAGACACTTGTACTTCTTTGAAAAATTGTTGTTAAGATTACTAGAAAACTTTCTTCATTGAAACTTATATATGACTGGATTTTTTTTTTTTAAACAGTGGGTAGGGAAGACTAGGAGTAGAAGGGAATGTAACTGTTAGTGACAGTGACAATTTTAATCGTGTTCTGAGGGTGATTTATTTATGTTGTTGCAAAAACAAGTCTGCCATGCCAGCAAGCTTTTAATTTTTTTCATCCAGACCTTTCTATTTCTTGAGCTTGGCTTTTGTTAAGTGCTGCCCATCTGCTAGTAGTAAACGGATGAATAACTGACGGCCTGTTTCCAATTGGGCCATGCCAGTTCCATGCCATCTGTTGTCCAGCAGCACAGGAGTTTGGAGAAAAAGGATTAGTTTCCTTAAAGGAACTTGTATTTGGCTTCCTAGATGCAATGTAGTTACATAGTTTTGTTTTGTTTGTTTTTTAAAAAAACTCAATTTATTTGGAAGAAAAGACTCTTAATGGCAAAACCATCCTCTGAAAGAGTAAGCACTTCTAAACAAAATTTGACCAGTGTTGCCATAATGATGATGTTCCGTGGAAAGAAAACTTGTCTTTACCTGAGATGATAGGTGAAACCTGATCTATTAATTTCTTGTTAATTTTGATGCCATTGCAGAGATTTGTTTCCTTCGTTGCTTTGGGAAAGTAGCCTAACTTGATCAACTCAGATTTTGTAAGACATGTATGTCCTGTCCTGTCTTGATCTGTTTGGGGCAGGTCATGTGGAGATGTTTGCTCTATGCAAACAGGGGTATGCTGACTACATCAACTGACAGCATTTGAGAGATGCTGCCAACTAGTTCAGCTTACGTTTCCAAGCAGTGCTTAGGAACCTGGAGATAGCTGCCCAAGCACTTAATAGGACCTAATGCAATATCCTTCTTTTGATTTAAATGAACTGAATTCTTTGATCTTCTTGGCAATTCCCATGAAACAGGGTCTTATTTGGTTTTGTTTTAGGAAGTGAAGCAGGACAAAAACCTTCTTGAATATCAACTTGAAAAAAAATTGCAAGAGATCCACCAACTTGAAGAAGAATTAAATACGATCAAGCAGTCTCTAAAGGAGAGCCAGAATTTTGCAGAAAAGATGAAAAGTGAGTTACATATTTAAATTTGCAGAACTCCTGTTGCATGTTTAGTTATGTTTGTTTCCTGCAATACTGTAAGTTTCATTGTGAATTAAGTAAAAGTTTTCCACTGTGGGATATGATTAGTGTTTTTAACCAACATTGAGTGTGTCCTGAATGGAAATGAATTTTTGTCTATGAGCATATACAGTTCCTGAAGATACACAATTTTTAAATTAACTGAAGTGTACTGAACTTATCAGCAAACTGAATTTCATAGAATCTATTTAAACCAGAAAACTTCTGTTTTTGCAATTCTTTTATGTGTTTCGCAGGGTTAAAAAAAAAAAGGGGTAGGAAAATGTTACATAACCACTGATAGTTGAGTCTTGTTTGCAGTGCTTGTTTCTAATAGAGAATGCAGTTTTTCAGAAATTGAGCTGAAATATACCTTGTCATTCTACTGGATCTAACTAAAAAAAGGGGCTAGATTACCACTTGTTTCTGTTTATCAATCAAACTTCATGTAAGATTTCAAAATGAAGCTTTTTACTTTGATTTTGTGGTACTTCATATAAAAATTTGGTGAAAGTGAGACACAGGCTCAACAGGTACCATAGAATGGTTTGGTTTGGAAGGGACCTTGAAGATCACCTAGTTCCAGCCCCCCTGCCATGAGCAGGGACACCTCCCACCAGACCAGGCTGCTCAAAGCCCCATCCAGCCTGGCCTTGAACACTTCCAGGGATGGGGCATCCACAGCCTCCCTGGGCAACCTGTTCCAGTGCCTCACCACCCTCACAGGAAAGAATTTCTTCCTAATATCTAATCTAAATTTCCCGTTTCAGTTTAAAACTGTTCCACCTTGTCCAGACTGTATCAAACTGCAGAGTGGAAAGTTGACAATGTTTATACATAGTTTGTACCTAGTGTCCAATATCCAAAGGTGATATAAACAAGCCTTTAACCAGTGATATAACTTGAGTAATGCTTTGCACTAAAATGGGAATTGAAAATACTAAAAGTAAATAGTAGTATTTCAGCTAGAATATTATCAGTAGAATTGCCAGTGTTGACTGCCAAAGATTTGATGGTATTTTCTTTTACAGATAAGAATACTCTTCAGGAAGCAGAGCTGAAGTTACTGGAAGAGAAATGTGAAAAGCAGGAGAGCTCTCTTTCGCTGGAGAAGCTGAAAATCGCTTTAGCTGACATGGAAAAGCAACAAGACTCTACCCAAGACCTGCTCAAGGAAAAAGATAATCATATTAAAGAACAAAACTGTAAAATAAGTAAAATGGAAGAAGAATCAGAAGCTTTGCAGAGGCTCCTTGGATTCAAGCAGAGAGAATGTGAAGCATTGCAAAAAGAGGCTACTGCTTTTTCTCAATGGAAAAATGAAAATGATCATCTTATAAATAAACTTAAGTCTGAAAAGGAAGGTATGCTGACTCATATTAATGACTTGGAGAGTTCCCTTCAAAGTCAGCAAATCAAAAATCATGAGCATAGTGAGAAACTCAGAATGATTGAAACTGAAAGCGACAGGAAAAGCACAGAGATTAGAGAACTTAAAGACATGCTGCAATGTCGAAGTGCAGAATTAGAAGAACAAAAAAAAGCTTTTGATGAACTTCAGCAGAAAGCAGAATGTTCTGATAAAAAGTACTGTAAAGAGATAGAAAATATGTCCTGTAAAATATTCCAGCTTGTCAACCAAGTTGGTGAACTAGAAGAAAAGTTACAGTTAGCAGCAAGCGAAGGACTGCAGAGGGAGCAATGTTATCAGGACCTGCTTGGTGAATATGAAAAAATATGTTGCCTTGTAAAAACAAAAGATACTTCAGAAATGACAGGAGATGGAGAAGTTAATTTACAGAGTGGTCGGGATAAAAGTGGTTTAGATAATACACAACTTGCAGCAAATAACTCCATTGCTGAAGATCACAGATGTGCAAGGCCTCTTCTAGAAGTAGGACAAACTAGGGATCTGGCCATTTTACAAGACCAGATCTCTTCTCTTGAGACTTCCTTAGAGGCTCAAAAGCAGCTGAATTCAAATCAGCAGCAGCAGTATGAAGACTTACTGCAAATAAAGGGTGAAACAGAAGAAAGATTAGTCAATGTAGAACAGATGCATGAAAGCTTCGTGACAGAAACTAAACAGCACATTAGTAACTTGCAAGCAGATATTTCAGCACGTCAGAAATTAGTTGAAAAAACTTTAGCTATTCTTGAGGAAAAGGACACGCAACTGCAAACTCTGAATGAAAGATTAGAAAACCAACAAGCTGAGCTTCAGGATTTAAAGATCAATAATAAATCACTTGAGGATTCAGTAAGACAGCTGAAGCTCATGTCTGGAACATGGAATTCAGAGAAGAAAGACATGTCTTCAATGATCTGCTCATATAGCAAAAAAATTGAGGAACTTACTGAAGAAAATGCAACCCTTAGGGATTTAAGCAGAGCTTTAGAGCAAGAACGAATAACTTTACTGGAAGCAAATAAAAATATTTCTGATAGTTTAAAGGAAAGAGAAGAAATAATTTTGGAAATGTCTGGAAAACGCAAGGAGGAAAGACAACGTATTGAATCAAGAACTGAAGAAATCAAAACAGAGCTTAAAGTTTTGCAAGCAAAGTATAAATCAGTGGAAGAAGAAAATGCAAATGTGATGAGCATTCTGAGAGAGCAGACAATTGAATTTGAGGAAAAGAAAGCAAAATTAGAACAAGAGAAACAGGTAATTAGTGAGAATAAAGATATCTTGCATAAACTAATAGCCTCAGAAGAAATTAAAAAGGATTTGGTTCAAGAACTTCAGCAACTGCAGTCAGAATTTTCCAATATCAAACATGTGCCTTCTATGGAGCTTGACTGTTTAAGACAGGAAATGTTAAATGCCAGGGCAACACAAAGTACAATGCAAGAGAAACGTGGCATCGTATTTCAAGACCAGGGGCAATTGGGGAAGGAACTAGAAACAAAAAGTGAACCTCTAATGTGTGACTTCAGTTGTGAACAGAGACTCCATTCAGAACAGTTGAGGAAGTCCATGGAAGATAAGGAAGTTGAGCTGAATAAATGCCAAGTTAAACTTGAACTTCTTCAAATGGATTTTGAGGACAGAGAACTCTCACTAGAGAATTACAGGTTAGAAGTGATGCAACTGGAGACTGCTTTAAAAGGCATGGAAGTAGAACTTGAGAAAAGTGTGAGAGAGAGAGAGAGACTGCAGCAAGAACTACTGTCTGTTAAAGAATTGAAAATTTCAGATTCTCCACTTACAGTATTAGATGAAGATGGCCACTCCTTGGAGTATAATTATGATAATGTTTCTCAGAATTGTGGCAAAAGAGGAATGGATGAAAGCTATTCATCGGTCTTCATGGCATCCTCTTTGCAGACAATGATAAACAATCTGAGTGAGCTCGAGAAAATGTGTGAGAGGTTGCAGAGTGAGAACATTGTATTAGCCTCTGGATTTAAAGACTCAAAAACCAATGGCATCACAGGTATTAATAAAGCGGCAGAGGAGAAAGAGAACATAATGAATGCAGATACGAATTTAAAGGCAGAGAAAGCTATTTTTCCCGATGAATTTATGGATCAGAGTGACAACAGGGAACTGAGAATGTATTTTGATAATAAGGAAATGTCCTTCATACTTAAAGAATGCAATACTGGACCCAGTTCTGACTACGAAGATTTAAAATTGTCCAGCAAAGATGTTAAAATACACTTTGCTGAAGTAAGAGAGAAACTCTTGTCTTTCCAGAATGAACATATAAAATTATATGAACAACATTGCAGTATGATCTCAAAGATATCTGAGCTACAGTCCTGTATTGAAATATTGAAGGCAGAAAATTCTGCATTGTCAACAAGCCTGAGCAGTGCTCATACAGATTCTTTGAGAGTGCCACTGTCTTCTAGCCACAATGACACCCTGTCTAAATTAGATGAAACTAAGTCCACAGTTTCTTCCTCAAATCTTTTTGAAAGTCCCTGTTTTATAGAAGTGAGTGAGGTGGTTAACAGTGCTATGTGCAAATGGACAGAGGACACGAATCAGCTGGACTGTTCTGCAGAAATAATTCCAGAAGGTACAATAAAAGTTTTGGTTGAAAATTCTCATAATGATCACAAATTGGACTCTGTTAGAGAGCCCAGCAGTATTACTCCTAGAGAATCTAACCTTGAGAGTAGAATTGAAGAACTTCAGATGCTGTGTCAGACATACGAGAAGGCCATCAAGGTGCTCGAAGACCAATCTCGCATTCAAGAGAATATGAAAAATGAGGAAATACAAGAGCTGAAAAAAGTTATACTTTCTGAAAGAAAAGAAATAGATCATCTCAAACAGCAAAATCTATCTGACAAGGAAGAATGGCAGCAGAAGCTGAATAAAGTGACTATGGAGATGGAGTGCAAACTGGCAGCAGAAAGAAAACAAACTGAGAATCTGTCTTTGGAGCTGGAAGCAGCAAGACTCCAACTACAAGTCCTTGATTTAAGTTCTCATTCACTGCTGTGCACAGATATTGAAAATGTAAGTAATTGCTGCCATGCAAATCAGTTTTCTGTAAAACCTTTGATTTATAGTAAGTCAAATTTAAATTTTGAAATTGTGTTTAAAATTGTGTCCCACATAAGCGGTACTGTTGTTTAGAGAAAGTAGAAAAATAATCTGTACCTTGAGTCCTGGTTCATGCAGCACAGGGATCATGAGAAATAACAAATGATGACAAAACCAACAAGTTTGTTCTATTAGAGTTGTGTAATACTTTGCGCTACTTTCTTGGTTTTTGTTCAGGTCTGCATCAGTGTGGATCCTGCTGTGTTAGTGGGTGTGCGTGTATCTGTACTATGCTTACAAGCTTAGATCTCTGATTTAACACAGTCAGTTGAAGATGCACATACTTCCCATATCCCTTCATGGGACAAGCAAACTAGGACTGCTTCCACACCTGTAATTCCTCTTTCAGTAGCGTCAACCGCAGAACAGAACGAGCTGGTAGCAAACCAGTTAACTTTCATTTCAGCCTGAATTCCTTCAAAATACCGAAGGGAACAAGAAATCTGGGAGTCAGCTCTGTCTTTTTTCCAGTGCTGTAGATGGCGTGCACCCAGTAAACTAGATTTTGCTGCACCTTGTAAGCAGTGGCAGAGTCAAAACTTTATTTGGAATGGAGGAAAACCAGTTTAATTCTTGCATACAGTGTATTAGACTAATTCCCCTTAAAAATAAAACTAACTGGTGCATTTTCCACTTGTGAGAGTTCCAGTTTTAACCATTGAGTCCTATGCAAGTGGCCTCCAGTGCCCAGTCAACATAGACCCAGAAATTAAAGTTTAACACTGCTCTCACAGTCAGAGCATCTTGAAGCTCTACATTTTGGCCAGCTGTGCAACACTACGCAACTGTTCCTTGCAGAGAAGAAACTCTTTCACTTGTATGTGTTGCTTGCAAATTTACATAGAGTGTCCACATGATACATAGACACTTGAAGAAAAAAATACTGTTCCTTACCATACATAGCTGGAGCTTTTTTAAGATGAAGTACTCATTACAGATCATTCAGGTGCTGCCTTCAGACCTAGTTCTTTTTTGGAGTCCTCAAGTTTTGAAGTTACTCATTTTTATTGTTTCAAATAAGCGTCAGGTGGCGCCAAATATAAACCCATCTCTGGTAGACAGTAGTAATTTGGAAAAGGGATTGAGGATTTGGGCTTGTCATTTGAAAATTTTCTGGTGTCTGATAGAAGGTGAGCAGTAAACCTTTGCTCCATTAGTGATATTAATAATTTTTCATTTTGTTTTGTAGACACCTATTTTTCCAAAATATGGAGGCATGTGATATCGCCGCACTTAGTCTTTCAGTAAATTTGGATGAAGTTTCTCCCTCAGTATCTTTAAAACCTTTTGGCCAAAGATGCATATGTGTATAAATAAGTGTAAATCTTTTCCATAAGAAAGCAGATTCTGAAGTAGAGAAGGATGCTATCTATCTATTTTGCAGAAGAGGAGGAGCTTTACTGGTTTAAGAAAACTTTTAAAACTCATCTTGGTTTTTTCTTATTTTCTTTTCCTTTTTTTAATGGATTGTTTCTTAACCCTTGCAGAACACTGAACAAGAAAACAATAGTCCTTATCGATTGGGAGTGCCTATTGAAAACTCAGCACTGAAAAGCAATAAACCTAAACTAATCCCCATTGAGAAAATGGCTGTAGGAGATACCTCTATGTGTGAAAATGTAACTGAGACAGCTGAAGCTAGATTAATGGAAGATTACACTGGGAAGATTTCTGGAGAACGTGAGTGTCGAAATATGTCAGGAAAAATAACCAACCCTTCAGATCATGACAGTGCATTGTCATTTTCCAATAGTAGTATGTTTTTGAGTGCAGAGGATTTCTATGAAAATCAAACAACCACTGAAACACTTCAGGAGAAGGCAAAACAACAGACTGCTGAAAATTTGAAGCTGATCTATGAGACAGAAGAAAGCCATAAACATGTTGATTTACTAACAAAAGTTGAGCAATCAAAATCAGAGCTGAACTTTCAGAATGCACAATTGACTCTGAAGAGCTCAGCTTTTGCAGAACTGGAGGATGATACTGTAGTTGCTAAGGAAGAAAACTGTGACATAAAGGAAAAACTGGAATCAGTCTCTGTCAATAAGCAGCAATTATCTCTTACAGTAGTCTCATTAGAAAAAGAACCTGAGAACATAAAGTCTGAGCTGGAGATACATAAAGTTAGATTATCTAATGCAGCAGACACATTGGGTGATGTAGAAATGACCAGGAGAGATTGTCATGAACAATTTCTTCCAGCTGAAAATGAACAGAGGAGTCCAAAATCTGAGCAAGTTAATATTGACAACTGTGCCTTGTTCATAGAGCGTGATATTGAAATGCTTCAGGCAAAATGTCAGCAATTAGAAAGGGAGAGGGAAGTTAACCTGAAAACTATTTCTAGCTTCCAAGAGCACCTTGTTTCAGTCACGGCTGAGAGGAACCATATTGGCCAAGAACTGAGTATTTTGTCTGAAAATAAAAAAGAACTAGAACAGAAGTATCAGAAGCTACAAGAGAAATTTAAAGAACTAGAGTCAACTAAGGTGGATTCTACCAAATTCATTAGAAGGTTAGAGGATGAAGTGAGGACACAAACAAATCTGCTTGAGACTGCAAAATCTGATGTATATCAATTATCAAATGAAAAAGACCATCTTTTGCATAAGCTGCAAAGTTTGGGAAATGATGCTCTGTCTTTCACCTTAGAAAAAGAAAAACTCCAAAATGAAGCAGCAGATTTGAAGAAGGAGAAAGAGCTGATTGTAAGAGAGCTGGAAATGATGCAGAGTAAATTAAGTTCATCCGAAATGGAAAATTCAAAGCTTTCCAGATCTTTGGAAGGCTTGTTAATGGAAAAAGGGGAACTTGCTGCTAGACTCAGCTCAGCACAGAAAGAAGTAGACCAAATGCGATATGGAATTGAGAAGCTGAAAGTAAAAATTGAATCCGATGAGAAGAAAAAACACCACATTGCTGAAAAGCTGAAAGAGAATGAACGGAATGCTGACTCTCTTCTGGATAAAATAGAGAGGCTTGAAAGAGAATTGGAGATGTCGGAGAAAAATCTAGAAGATGCAATTATTCAGTCAGAGACTGCTAAAGCGGAGACAGAAACATTAACAATGGAGAGGGAAGAGATGACTGAAAAGCTGAAATGTTTTAACTTACAAATCAATGTCCTCACCTCACAAAAAGAGTGTTTGGCTAAAGATTTAAAAGAAAAGCAAGAAAGAATCCTTGAACTTGAGTCCTCGAATTTGACTACAGCAAAACTGTTAGAAGAAAAGGAGGAAGAAAAGAAACAAATCAATAATGAGTTTGAGCATACTGTGGTATTGCTGAAGTCTGAGCTCAAAGATGTAAGTGAGAAATTAGAGTTTACTTGCAAGGAGGAAGCAGATGCTAGAGCTAAAGAGCAAGTCTTGATTCATCAGGTGGCTTGTCTTGAGCAAGATAAAACAATACTATTACAGGAATGTCTTGAAATAAAAAATGAAAATATCAAATTGTGTCAAGCAAGGGAAGTACTTGTTCAAGAATTGATAGATTGTAAACAAAAACTCGATGAAAAGGTGCAGGAAAACGGTGCTCTTCAAAAGCCAGTGAAAGAAACAGAGGAGCTGTCACACATGCAACAACAGCCTGAATATTGGCACCAGGAAAAGAAAAGGCTGCAGAATTTGATTGCTGAGTTGAAGCTGAAGGAACAACATTTTTCTGATAATGAAACCTCTCCGGATATCCTGAATATTCTAAAAGTGTCTTATAAAGACCTTGAGAAGGAACTGGAATCTACACTTTGTGAAAAGAGCACTTTATGTAAAAAGGTAATACAATTTCCGTTGTGGTAGAGTTCCTTTTTAGGGACTGAGGATAAAGTGTCATCTGGCTTACCACTTCCTTAATAAATTATATCTTAAAATAACCTTAACCTTAGACTTTTACAGTAAGCATACTATTTTTAAAATTAAGTTTTCAATGCAGTTACAGAGCTGGAAAGCATGACATTGTTTTGTGTAGGATGAATGGGAAGGTTGCTTGAAAGTAGGCACAGAAGTTTAAGTAATCGAATAGTGCAGGATAGTTTCCTTTTGCCTGTAGAAAAAAAAGAGGAAATACAAATTGGCGTTGGGTGAATGAGTTTTCATATCAAGAATAAGTACTTGGGGAGCTCAAAAGAAACTGAAGCAACGATTGGACACGTGCCATGTGAAAACAGCATTAGCCTTGTTGTGACTCTTGCTTGGACCAGCTATGGGAATAAAATAACCAATCTTAAAAACTGCTTGCTGCATATAAGGAAATTATTTGGAGGTCGTGACACATGTAATAAAAATAATTATGGAAAATTTAATTTCAGGTAAATGAACTGACTGAAAGTCGTATTGAGCTGCAAGTCAAGCTAAATGATACTGAACAGAAGATTTCCAAATTACGGGAAGAATTTACCACAGAAAGGAACAAGTTTGCTGCAGAAATGCGACTTCTTGAAGAACATTCAGAAAAGAACAAAGTTAGTCACTCCATGAGTAGTATTTCTGTGTTCAAGGCCAGACACTCAAGTACAGTAAATGTGTGGAGGTTGGTCAAGAGAACTGTGCTAATGTACAGAATCAGAGGTTCTTGCTTCCAAATTTCCAAAAATTTAATGTTCTGTTCTGAGATAGAATGATGATTAGTTAGTAGTTTTTCCCACTCCCTTCTATCAAAACTGTTTTCTTAGCATAAAGACCACAGGTGGATATTTAGAAATCTTTCAGTGCCAAGATATTCTCTCCATTACAGGCATTCAATCGTCAGACTGAAGATATTGGATAAAAACTCTAAAGTTTCTCGAGTTTGTTTTAAAACTAAACTACTTTCAGGACAAAGTCAAAGCAACAGTTTTAGAGTATTTATTTTTTATTTGTTCATATTTAATTCTCAGAGGCTGTTTTACAATCTACATGACAGTAGGTCTTATTTGTGAACAATATCATGTGTTTAAACCAGCTTAAGTGGTCTTCTGACCTACTAAACATTATTTACAAAAATTTATAGCCAGGGGCTTGTTTCTGTTGTGGTGTTGAGGATTTTGGGGAGGGGGACGGGGGGGAAGAGATTTCTGCAACTTTCAGAAATCCTGTATGGAAATACAGGCCAGCTGTCCAAAAAGTACTGTGAGTCAAAATGAAAATGCTTAGAAAGTTTTGTCATCTTAGGGTGAGAAAAGTGACCCTTAACCTCTCTAGTCACTCTTAGAGGGAACAATGTTTAGAGGGGTCACGCTTTGATTTTGGCAGTGCTGCTTGATTTAACAGCGTTGGCAAGCTTGCGCTTGGCCCTCAGATCATAATTTTTCTTTTTAGAAGACCCTCCTTTGCCTCCTATCCTGCCTTTTGTGTTCAGATGGTCCATTCTTTGATTACAGTGTGTTTAGGCACTCTTAAATACTTTTTTTTCTTACAAAGTTGGTTTTGGAAATTTGAAGACGTTTCAGATGTAAAGTCAAATAGTTTAATGGGTAACTGTTTACCCATTGGGAAAATTCTAAATACCAAGGAATGTGGTGTTACTGTTTACAGATTCAGCTGCATCTAACTATGTCAGAAAAAAATGACTTGACTAAGAGTTTGGAGATGGTCCAGAAAGAACTAGAAGAAAAAGAAAGTGAAATGAAAAGAGAAATATCAGAATACAGAGACAGACTACTTCAAGCAGAGAAAGAGCATCAGGATGCTCTGGCAGAAGTAAACCGAAAGGTAAATCAGAAAATGGGAAGAATGGTGCTGTGAGTTTTTAATGAAATTCTGTGTATTTTAAAAAAATTTGCTGATCCTATTGCAAAGGAAGTTGTCTTTCCTAACAATATTTCTGAACTCTCTATATATTTACCTTGGAACTAATTAAGTGTTAAAGTAACTTTTTTCCATATAGCAAGCAGTGAAAGGTGGATTTACCTCAGAACTCAGTAAGTGTTAAGAGTATATGTAATTTATCTGGGATGATACATTTGAAAAAGGGAAAGCAACAGTGTGTTTTAGTCAGGAAATGGTTGTTTTGGTACAAATGGGGAAGAAATATTAACCACTTTAGGATATAAGGGCAAATTTGTTAGAAATGCAGATTTCAGCCATCATATACAAAGAGCTATAATATTTTCTGCAAAAGTATCTGTCTATGAATGTGTACTTGAGCCAGTAGGACACAGGCAAACAATTTGCTATAATTATTTCTTAATAATTTTCATTCTTGTGAATATAAAGTAAATTTAAGAACAAGTTATAAGGGCTTTCTAATGGCAAACTTCTTAGATGCAAGATTCTGGCATTCAAAATGTATACTTGAAACAAATTGCTCTTTCAGTTTTAAATTCCTCAAAACATACCGAGCAAATTTGCTGTGGAATTCCTGTGGGCTGTGTTGTGTTCTTAAGCACATCTTTAAAATACAACTCAATGTCCTTTTTAGTGTCATAGTAATTAGGCACATTCTCTTTCTCTAGAATGAAGTAGAAATAGAGGCCTGTCAAGATAAGGTGAATTCGCTGCAGCACTTCATCAGCTCACAAAAATTGGAAATAGAGCATTTGAAGTCAAATAAAGAAGAGCTAAATAATTCCCTTAAAGAAGCTAATCAAACCTTAGGAGAGCTCCTAAAAATTAAGGTAAGAAAAAAGTATATCCGCATTGCCAATTCCATGAGACCCAAGGCACTCTGTAGTAAAATAGACATAGGAATGGGAACCAGTGCTCCAGAGCTTGGGCTTGACTTTGGTACAGCCTTTGTTTCACTAATGAGAACATAGAGCATGGAGGAAGCATTGTTACTAATGATCTATATCAGAAAATTCTGTTATGTGTGCCACAACTGAGATCAACTAGAATTGGTTTATGTGATATTAAACACAGCTGTCTATTATCTACAGTGAACATTGCAACTGGGTTATAACGTGGTTAAAATACACTCAAAGGGTCTTTGAAGTGCCTCTATTTTATGTTTGTGAATTACTTTGATGATAAAAGATACCATGTTCTGTCTTAAGCATTGGTCTTGATACGTTGCTCTTAGTTCTTGAGAGTTTATCAATTCCATTTTATATAGAATTCTCATTACAATTATTAACTTGTGTAATTCTCTGAATGACAGAACTGTTCTAAGCGATGATAGAATAAGAGCTCCACATACTGTGAACAACTGATAGCTGGGAACAGTTCTAGATGTGCTTGGTTTGCTTTCTAGTAGAGTGAGTATCTCTATAAATGCACTTTTCAAGAAACATAGTCAGTTCAATTTACTTGGAAGTAAACACTGAATTGCAATACGTTCATCTTGCTCAACAGTTTTTTTTTTTCTGTAGGGCCCTCCACTGTGGTGTTAATTTGTTTAATACCAGCGGTCCAATTATATAGTACTATAGGATATGTGCCAGTGACAGAAAACAGTACTGATGGGAGTGTAAATGTAGCATGCAAGGCTTCCAGCTGCGCTTACTGTGTGGTATTTGCACACAGGTTGGTACCAGGCCCAACTAGCAGGGAGCAGCCTAAAAGAGTGGAATTGGGTGGAAAGGAATGATCTGCTTCTGCTCCGAACATTATTTTTGAGCTGGAATTCAGAGTGAAAAGCCAGCCTGGGTTGTCTTGCCTCTGTGGTAGTAAGATGCATTAGGGACAAAAAGAAGAATAAAGGACACTCAGACTAGGAGAAAACACTTCAAAATTTAGTGTTTGTTTGAAATTTGTTACCTGGAAAGCAGCACTTCCTTATGCCGCATCAATGAAGTGGTAACAGGTGGAAAAAGGACTACTGTCTCAGAGTCCATACAGCTTTCTTATAGGGAGGATGCTAATCTTGACATCAGTAATCTGAACATTCATAATTTCTTGGTATTTCTGAAGAGAATAAGTCCTCCCATATTGGTACTTGAATTCTTGTTTTTCTGCCAAGTTAATCACCTGTAAGTATCCTAGATGGGTAAGAGGACTTTCGTGTTTCCTGCAGTGAAGGAGCTGCTATAATGAGGTTGTACAGAAACAAGCAAACAAGTATACATTACAACCATGCTCTACAGCTAACATTGCATAACAGTTGAGCTTCCATTTGACATTGTAATGTTTAAATGGAGGAATTATGTTTCTGGTGTAATAACTACAGTTCTTATTTTGTAGGCTGATAATATTAACATTATAGTTCAACTGAAGAAGGAAAATGAATTTGCCCACAGTAAAGTAGAGCTGTGGATGAAATCCTGTAAGCAGATGGAACAGGAAAAGGAAATATTGCAGAAACAACTAGTTGAACGTGACGAACTATTAAAGAAGAAAAATCTAACTGTGTCGAAGTATAAGAAAGAAGGTAACCGAACCTAGATTCAATCCTAATGCTTTCTTAGCAGTGCATTAGTTCGTAAAACTTTCTTTTTCCCTAAAATGTCTGGATTATGAATACATTTTTTAAATTTTACGTTTTTGTGGTTAAAAGTGACTTAAGGTAGAAGGGGTGTGTTTAGCTTAATAACTAAAGTTTGTGTGCAAGTTCTTTTATTGTTTTCCAGCAAGCTTTCCCATCTGATTCTCATGCTTTGTTCTTTATATTTTGGCTCAACTCATGAGATGTGCTGTATTGTAAATGATACTGAAAAGAAAGTTGACAGGGAAGATGTTTGCCCATGCACTGTTCAAGGATTCTTTTCAAATTTTGCATGTTTGTTCTCTATTTAGCAAATACATTATTACGTCTAACTTATTACTGATTTTGTTATACACTGTCATTTATTCTTTTTTATAGTTGTACAGTTATAGAACGTGTATAATTAATTAAACAATGTGTGACCACTGCATTATAAATTCTTAAATATGCATCTTTTTTATGTCAGTTATATGAATAATGATATTTTGCTTTGAAAGGTGCTGATGAGAATGCCGTTACAGAAGAAATGAAGTTAAAACTGGAAGAATTACAGGAATCTACAGAAGTGAAAACCAGAGAAGCAAATGAGAACTTGGAGAAATACTGCTCTCTAATTGTTAAATATTATAAACTAGAGGAAGCAAATGAGATGCTAAAAACACAAGTCAGTTTGTTGAGTGCTCAGCTGAAACAGCTAACAAGTGATGCTGTCAGCACTCCTTTGCTGAATTCAGATAACACATTAACAGTGAGCAATCAGTCTGTCAAAGAGATGAGGTCAGATGAAGATACTAGTAAGCTTTCAAGTAAAAGGCAGAGATACGAAGACAACAGGGAAGATAATGGAGAACCAAGATCCCCTGTGCCAGAGACTTCATCCAAAAAAAAAAGGAAGGATGATATCTGTCAAAATCTGCTGGGTCAGGAGAACACAGACAGTGAGCCAGATGGGCTTCCAGAAGTAGTGAAAAAAGGTATTGATAGTTATCTACGAAGGCAAGCATTCTCTGAGCATAGCAGGTGTTTTTTTTCTTTTTGCCAAATTAGTTTTACTCTGGGTAAGTAGGTGACTATGCAAATATTTTTGGTGACAATTTTGGAAGGTGAAAGTAGTGAATGTGAGACATGCCAGTTAGTGCCAAGTTAGTGTTTGTGCAGCTGTGGTGTTAGATCAGCATAATACATTTATGTTGGCTTAATATGTACCATTCTGCTAAGAGTTAAATGGTCCTGGCAGTTACAACTTTGCAGTTCCTCATGACCTATGCATTAGAGGCTAAACATAATATGTAACAGCAACAAAGTTTTGCTGACAGAAGACTTGCTCTAGTCTTTAAGAGCGTTATTTGCACCATTCACTGAAACTTACAGGAGAATAGATGTGGAGTGAATCTAATCTTAAAGGCCGCAAGATTGGAGCGCTAGAGTACTGTGCCGGAGTCATGTTTGCTCCATCCATAGCCCCACAGTTCCTTCAGTATTACTCCTTACGAGATCACAGAGGCAGTTAATAGCTATGCGGGGTCTGACTGGGAAGTGGCTGGTGGTGAGGGCTGCAGGGGGGCTCTGAGGAAGGAGGTCAGGGCTGCCCAGTGCCGGACATGGGTGGGTCCAGCTGGCTCCAAAGGACAAAACTGTGCCAAAACGGAACCAGTCAGAGCTGTTTGTCATGTGTCTGTGAAAACATGAGTTAAGAAAGGGCTGTGAATGTTGAGATGAAAGAAAAACAATGCCGGGGCTGGAGGCACAGGAGTAATGCTGAAGCAAGGTGTCATACTGAGCAGGGCATGGGGCTGAGGGGGTGGTGGTGGCCTGGGCAGGGCCTGGGCCTGAGCCGGGGGGCGGCCCAAGCAGGGCTGAGAGGAGACTGAGGAGGAGGTATGACCCCACCGGGACTACAGCCAGCGGGTTCCTTCAAGCCTGAGAAACTGAGTCAAAAACAAAGAACAGGATCTGACCCCCATCTCCTGCACTACCATCACCTCACTGATGATGTAGTGCGTGGTAAGATGATTGGAGACCAGAAACTGGGGAGGAGACATGTCTGGAGGGAAGCCGAGGTGTTTTCCCCAAGTATTTGCTTATTTATGTGCTTTTATTTCTTTCAATACCAGAATCGGTAATTAAAAGTGTGTTAATTGGCAATACATTAACTCGATTAAAATTCCTTAAGTCGAAACTGTCTTGCCCGCAGCAATGATACATTACCATCTTCATGAGAGTTCAGTTTTATTCTACTATGAATGCAATGAAATTAGGTAGTCTGATATTCCATATTAGGGTTCACTGTCACAGAAAGTATCTGAGAAGATTGCACAAATCAGGGCTTGAAAAATATATTTTATGTTCAGCTACCTGTTAAGTACCCCTTTATAATAAATGCGTTTGCAATCATTAAAGCACAAGCCATAGAGATACTGAATCACCTCAACTTCAGCGATCGCTTCCAAAAGTCAGGATTTCTAAGTCTATGCATTATTTGCATTTCATTTTCTTACCAGCATTATTATTTTTCTGCAAATACACCTGTTCTGAGGAGGCATGTGCCAGCTAGTGATTGACTTGTAGACTAGAGAGATAATAGACAATCTATAACATTATAGTTCTACACAGAGAAAAAGATGAAATATCAAGAATATCATGTCACAGTATTGTGTTCTGATTGAATTTTAGTAAAACCAGTACGTGTCTTCAGACTGAATTTATTCTCCAGATAATAATGTACCTGTAAAGGAAAAGACCAAACACTTGTGTGTAAAACTTTGTTGTAGAATTACTGTTGTACCTTGTCTACAGTTTCCAGGGCTTGCATATGAATTTTGGAATACACAAGATCTGTTCAGCAATCTTTTTGATCCATTTTCTTCAATAGAACAAATTATTTATTTTAATTGGCTATTTTTATCCCCATTGTGAAAAAAGAGAAGATCCTTCTGAGAAAGTGTAACTTATTTAGCTGTTTTTAATAGAAGCTGTTTATTTTTCAGGGTTTGCTGATATCCCCACTGGAAAGGTTAGCCCTTACATTTTACGTAGAACAACTCTAAATCTCAGAACCAGTCCCCGTGTGACTACCCCAAGTGAGAAACTACCTTTGCCCACACAAGATGTACGGAAATGTGGACCAGATAATCTTAGTGAGCGCTCCTGTTCAACACCTGGTGGCAGCAAACCACAAAAGGTAACTTTACAAAAAATTTATCTAGGTATGAAAGCCGTGGGGAAAACTAATGCATTCACTAAATGTATTCATCTTGCCAAGTAAGTTTGAGGACATATCATCATTCTTTACGTTTCTCAGCAACACAGTGAAGATAAGATCATAAATACTGTATCACTAAAACGTGACAAGAGGTCTTGACCATGGTAGCAATCTGCAAGTTGTTCCTGTGATGTAATTTGTGGTGTCATAGGGAAACCCATTCAGAAATGTAAATTAAATACGTGTATATTTTCAATTTCTTATAATGGATGTTAAAGAGCAGATATTCCTTCTACTGTGGTTTCTTAGGTTTCAGAAAAAAATAAACAACAAAAAGATTTAACCTCTGGGAGTCTGAGTTGAGGCTTCAAATTTTCTGCTAATGCCTTTTCTACAGATACTTGAGAGACTGTTAAACACGTAAATAAGGAACATTTAGATGGTAAAGACACTAGACTGTAATGTTAGTGCTTACCAGATTTTATGGTTATTGAAACAAATACTACAGAGTTATGGTTTGAAAGCTGATTTTATTAAAAAAAGTTTAGTGACTGAAGTTTACATTAACTTTGTAAGTGTTTTCAGTAATATGACACACAGCTGAATGTTTCACAGTACATCAGAATAAGGCATTATTTCTAAGCTGATGCAAATGTTTTGCAGATTGTAGAAAAATGTTTCAGCTTTAGGACAGGACAACAATAGACCTATTGTTGTCTGAAATCTCCAAAGTTTTTAACCATGCTATCTCGACCTGAGCAGTAAGAGAATACTTATTATATATCAATACTTCTTTACATGAAGGCTAAATAGAAATATGCCAGTAGATAAAAAGTCTTCCAGTTTGCTAGGTTACTCAAAAGCATTCTCTTAGCAATCAGTGGAGTCTGCTGCACAGCCAAAAGTGAAGCCAAAAAGCAAGAGTACAACTTTTGTTTTGTTTTGTTTAATGCAGTTATTTTGTGTTAGCCCATAAAGTCTGTTGGCAAGATACCAAAAGTAAGTAAAGGCAAGAGCCACATAGTTTAGTGGATGTATAGGTTTTGAGGCCAGAAAATACCATTGGGAAAACAAGTCAGACCAGAGCCATCATTTTTTTTTTTTTGAGCTATACCAATAGGAAACTGTATTTTGAAGTGAGAGTGAATCCGTTGAATCCGTGTATATTGTTTCAAAGGTTAATTTCCCTACTTGCCAAAATTTTCTGCTTCTTACAGACATTGCCTGGAGGTCTGTGTTTTATTACTGTTTCATTAAGTGATGCCAATATATTTTATTTACACTAGTTTATGTATGTTTTCCTGTAACTTTAGAAACAAATGGAGGGTGTTGCTTATAAAAAAAGCTCAGTTAGTACAAAACCAGAAAGGAAGCTTTGGCAGCAGAAAGTTGCATAGTAATCACCTTACTAATAGTAGTACTGGCATAGTAATCACCATACGCCAGTATGGTGTAAGGTTGTTGTAGGCTCTCGCTGACCATAGTCAAGGTTAAAGCAAATAACAAGTAATCAGCAATAATTTCTTTTTTTCAGATTTAACTGGGGAGGGATTTCCCAAACAGTCCCCCTCTTTGCCTAAGCTTGTATTGTCTAGGTCTAAGGACAGGCTGCCCCTTACTTTCAACTATATAGGAGAAATTATGATTTCAGGGTTGCTTTTTTCCCCAGGTGTAAACATGCAGAAGTCATCAGTTCCAGGAATTTGTGCCCTTCTCTCTTGGACATTGCTGGATATATGTGTTTGTTTTATTTCAAGATGAGGTACATCTGGGAACTTCTAGAGGAACTGGTCATAATATCATTTCATTATTTATTGAAACCATCAAAACGTGTTGTTTCATGCTTATATTAATACAGTAAATGGTGTGTCTTATTTTCAAAGTGAAATAAGCCTTGTTTCCTTCTCTTTGACAGATACTTACATGTACTTCATTTCAGACACCCGGTTTCAAACTGTTGCAAACTTCTCAAGGTGTTTAAAATGTGGACTGTCATTTTCATATGCAAATTTATTCACTTTCCTATGTGAATATAATGTAGACTTTAAATTGAGTGATTTGACTGCACGTCAGTTAGAGTGAAAGCAGTGGTTTCTGTCCAGATGTCAGCAAAAACAGTGACAACTATGTTTTATGTTTGGAGAATATGTACAGGAAAAATGAAATACAGATCTCAGTACACAATGCCTGGTACCTTAGTAAAGAGATTAGGAGTACTGTCTGTTCTAGGTTTAGCTTTTTTCTGCTCCTAGCAAATAGCTTGCCAGCTGTGTAACAGATACTCCATCTTACACCACACCAAAGCGATTGATATCAAGTCTCACTGTATTGTATATTCAAAGTGATAAATGTCCTCAAAATATTTTTTTTCTGTTTTCAGTATGTATATGCTCCTTCCAGATTTTCAATATTTAGTCTTCTGCAGTGAACCTTTTGACCTACTGCAGAAAACTAATTTGGTTCTCCATTACCAGTAAAACAAGACATTTTTGTTTGTGTTACAGGTAAATGATGAACAGCAGTCCCAAGCAGTAACAGCTTTTCCACCAATGAAATCTACTTCAAGGTCACCACTTTGCCCATACAAGCAATCCACAAAAAGTGTCTCTGATAATACCAGGGAAAGCCGTGTGATGCACAAAGTCAAAAATTCTCTAAATGAACAAGGACCACATGAGCAAGATGAGCAAAAAGAAAATTGTAAGGTGCAGTAAATCTGTGTGGACTTAATCGCAACTCAGAATAACTAACGATCAAAATCTACTTTGTGAAATAAATATCAACTATATGAAGGGCAACATTTTCTCTTATCCAATGATTAATGATATATGGGTTCTGCAGAGCTTATTCTTGAATATTTACTAATACCAATAGTCACTCAAACTTGTGGAATGATAATGAAGGAACACATATGATTGATCTGTAGAATTTTCTGTGAATAATTCTTCATAAATCTGTTAAAAAATTAAACCATGGAAAAAGTGGACCACATGTTGCCATGTAGTTCATTGTTGCCACTTTTTCTGTGTACCAAAGGTTGATTTACCAAACGGAAACTAAACTCACCTAACTACCTCTAAAAATATTAGGTTCCAGGAAAAATGAGGCAAACGCTATTGGATGATTGTCCTGGTTTGAGGTAAAACAGAAACAACTTTCTGTTCAGTAATATTACCTTTTAGCTAAGCCTCTTCTAACTCTCTGAAATTAACAGCAAATTGTGCAGAAAAGTGTTTCCTCTCAGAGAGATAAGACCTATGTTTATAGTTAATGCCAAGGAGTAGTACGCAGAGAGGCTCTTGCTTATACTTATTGCTATAACAACCAAGGCCAGCTAATTTCGTTATTTGCCCAGTTGGAGCGTTGTAAGCGGAAAAGCGTAGAGGGAGCGTGGAGGAGCGGACAGGACAGGTGACCCAAAACTGACCAACACGGGTATTCCATCCCATCTGCCCCATGCTCAATAAAAAAGCTGAGGGATCAAAGGGTCAGCTTCTTTCTTCAACGGCCGACATCCAAAGAGGACCCTGTCTGTTCATCTGCCTTTGATCCCAATCCGTGTGTTCCTGACTCCAGATCTGGAATCCAGTTCCCATCCATCGCTGATTCCAGTCTGGGACTTCCCCAGTGCCCCACGGTGACGTTATCCTGGGAGCTTGATACGGTTTTGTATATATTGTATCTATTTCATTATTTCCTTTTTATTTTCTTATTAATATTTCATTAAAGTAGTTTAGTTCTTTCTAAACTTGTGAATCTCTCTTTGTCTCCTCCTCCTATCTTTGGAGCAAGAGGTGGGTGAGAGCATCCGTCGTCTGTCATTGGCCAGCCCAGCCTAAACCAAGACAATGATTCAAAATGAAGCACTGACTTCATTTTTAAGTGCAAAATCAAATATAAAACCAGATATAAGATGCATACAGTGCACTGTCTTGGTATCCCTTCTTCCAGATGGAAAAACAATGGAGCATGAGACCTGGTCCGAACAAACCCAGAGAGGACTCTGTTTTCCCTGAAACTTAGCATCTGCTAATCCATCTCTTTGTACTTCCCAATATGCACTGGCTTTGCCCATAGCCGAAGGTCTCACAATGTCAATGTTCACCTCTGCATAATGGCCCTTGGCCAGCCAGTAATCCTCAGCAAGCTGGGAGTAGGCATTACGTACCGGGCCAGAAAGGACACCAGAACAACAAATTGTGCTTACCCTACCAGTAATGGCTGTCTGCTGATTCTCTGCAGGTCACCCTTCACTCTGACAATGCTTGGCCTCAAATGTGTCACTTTAGATGAAAATCCTTGCAGACTTCTACCTGATGTAACTTGCACCTGCGTGGATGTGTTGGAGGAAATGGTCAGGTACAAGAAATATCTGCAAAGAATGCCCTGAGTTAGCCCCTTTTCATTCAAGAAAAATCCTATTTGAGATCACAAAAGAAGGTAACTCACCTAGAAATAGCATTTAGTATTCTGGTATCATCAATACAAGGCAATAACTCCATCTAGTTCACGATAGCGCACTTGAATTTGGGATGATTGATTACAAACAAGCTCACCACCACAAGCTTGTACTTGTGGATTTCAAAGGTCTAGTTAGACTTGCTCAGTAGCACAGAGGAATTCTGTGCAAGAGAAAAGGGTGACATCAACTAAATCAGTCATTTTTGAACTGAACAGAAATTACTTTCCAATAATTCATATTACTTGCATACCCAGGCTTAGGTATTAGGAAAATCCTGTCCATGAGCAGTAGTGCCTTAAGACTCCAAGTTGAACAGCAGAGAGACATTTTCAAGTTATTCTTCTATCAGAAAGATGTTGTTCCTCCTTTCAACAAAAGTGGGTAATAATGTTTTCTACTCCTTGAAAAAGATTCCTTAACTCAAAAGACAAAACTTTTGTTCCAAGTTGAACTTTCAAAGTATAACAACTGCTTCTCTAATCATACAAAGATAAGATTCTACTTGTGGCTGAGTTAATTTTACACTCAGAGTGTTTTTCTCTATTTACATGTACATACATGCCATTATTCTGCCTTGCTTACAGCATTGTCCTTTAGAACACAGTTTATGAGAAAAAATAATCTACTCGTCAGTCTAGCTGACAGACCTTTGAAGAAATTCAGCATTTGTCTCAAGTCTAAAAGAATAACACAAACCAAAATAGTCCATATAGTTCAAATGAACAAAAACTTTATACAGAATCAGAATGGTTTGGGTTGGAAGGGACCTTAAAGATCATCCAGTTCCAACCCCCCCTGCCATGGGCAGGGACACCTCCCACTAGACCAGGCTGCTCAAAGCCCCATCCAGCCTGGCCTTGAACACTGCCAGGGATGGGCCATCCACAACTTCCCTGGGCAACCTGTTCCACTGCCTCACCACCCTCACAGTAAAGAATTTCTTCCTATATAACTATGGTTGAGGTCGGATCAGTATATCTTCTGGCTTTTTCTTAAATATCTCTAGTTGTTTGTTAAGTATTAGTAATTAAAACAATCCTTGTGGCAGTATGCCTAGAAGCATCTTCCACAGAGACTGAAAGAGGCCCATCTTAAAGGATGCATTTTGATTGCTTCATCCTCTGTCAGTATACCAACAAAGCTGGTCATAACAGTTAGATTATTTCAGATAAGGTTTTGTATCTCCAAATTATTTAGGGATTATGTGTGGAATTGTAGTACTTTTTAAAACAAATTAATTCTCTTGAGGTAGAAGCATGGGTGTGAAAATGTATTGGTAGCAGACAACAGAAAAAAAAAATCAACAAAACAAAACTGGTGTTTTTTATTTATCCTAATCATTGTTTTTCTATTTTAATCTGATGCCTTGAAAAGTGTCCCACTTGGAGAAGAGTGTGGAAAAAACATCTATCTTTAGAAAGCTGTCTAATCTTAACCAGACAAATTTAAACAGCTATGTTATAATGAAATAAGTAAATATCGCTAAAAGAAAAGACTGAGGCGTTAGTTATTGCATGTTTTTCAACTCGTCCATGTTTGTATTTTATACCCCTTTAGATTTTGTTAAGTGTGAAATGTTTATGTTTTGAAAGATTACAATGCCTGTTATTTTTCAGTAACTACTATGTATTGTAGTACTAGCTAATCTTAGCTTTTTGGCACACAAGCTAAAATAGGTGAAGATTTTCAAAAGATCTTAAGGTACTTAGATTAATACCTAAATCACTTGAAAACGAGACTTAATATTCTACATCCTATTGCAAACTGATGAAGCTTCATGTCACAATTCATGTAGGGTTTTGAAAGCTGTATCGAAAACTTAATTTCTGACCTATCTGTAAATCAAGCATGCAGTAGGAAAAAATCAAAATGCCTCATCAGAATTCCTAGTAAGAGGACCGCATAGGGTATGTTTTGTCAGCGTCAGCCCTCTGTAACGAATGAAAGGACACTTGCATCTGGCTTTCTATTTGGATTGTTTCACAATCCCCTGTAAAAATGCCATCTTTGGTGCTCTGGTATTGTTCTTAGAATGTTAACCTGATTATTGCCATAGCGATACTGTGTTACGTCACAGGAAGATGCATTAGCTGCATCTCTTCTTCATTTTCCTGTTTGCCCAAGGTTTACATTGTAATTGGTGTAAAATCTAGTTTGCTGTCCTAACTAATTTTGCATGTTCTCTGAAATGCCCAAAGCTGTAGGTTAAAAGCACGTTGCAGGAATGCTGGCGTCCTTTTGCCATGCGCCATTACAGCTGATGGAAGGGTCTGGATGGTTTGTGATGTTCAGCTCTTTCTTCAAGCGTTGAACTATTCTTCTTCTTTTTACCTAGTAATGAAAGGAAAACATAAAAGGGGATTTGTTTGTTTGCTGCTCTTCCAGGTTTATTACGAAAGGCCAATATTTGAACTCATCTCCTGCATATCAGAATCTAAAATGCTCCCAGGTCAGATCCTGCCCTGCCTGCTTGCAACCCACTCAGCTGCGGAGATCTGCAGGAGTTCCCCAAGCCTCAAGTGCAGGAGCAGCACAGCAGTGTCAGGCCTGAGACAGCCCTGCGCTTCCCATGGCATACCCACAGTATAATCGACTACCATTTGGATAGAGTTTGTACAATTTTTTTTTAAATTAGTCCTTAGTAGGAGAAATGCTATTTATTGAAGATGGGCCTGCGCTACTTTCTTAAGCATCAGCTTCCAGAAGATGCTCTGCATTGCGTTGCAGTTCCACTCTTGTGTACAGTGCTGCCAGTGCTAATGTTTGTTTGCTCACAGCAGGCTCACTCGGAAGAGTCTGCCTGTCCGGTAACAACCCGTAGAAGAGAAGAATGGAGCTGAAAGGAGAAACACATTCTCGCTATCCAGCTTACTAATTTTGTTGATGTGCCCTACAATTGATGCAAATTAATATACCCCATATAGAGGAAGAAAAATACCAGGTGGAGCTGTGGTGAATCCAAGTCTGTCTAGTCTCAGGCATGCATATTGGACAACAATCCTATAGCGCCCTAAAACCTTGAAGGCGATAACAGAGGGAAGTGCAACACACATCTAATGTGGATCTTGTTTGTTCTATACATGGCAAATTAGTTCCTTTTAGACAGGAAAACGTAGCTGAACAACGTAAACACTCTGTACAGTAGGGAAAGTTTTTTTAGGGAAAGAATTGAAATTCAGTAAGGGCAAGTGTAGGGTGCTGCACCTGGGGAGGAATAACCCTGTGCACCGGTACAGGTTGGGGCCTGACCTGCTGGAGAGCAGCTCGGTGGAAAGAGACCTGGGAGTCCTTGTGGACAACAGGATGCCCATGAGCCAGCAATGTGCCCTTGTGGCCAAGAAGGCCAATGGCATCCTGGGGTGCATCAAGAAGAGTGTGGCCAGCAGGTCGAGGGAGGTCATCCTCCCCCTCTGCTCTGCCTTGGTGAGGCCACACCTCGAGTACTGTGTCCAGCTCTGGGCTCCCCGGTTCAAGAAGGACAGGGAACTGCTGGAGAGGGTGCAGCATAGGGCTACTAAGGTGATTAGGGGACTGGAACACCTCTCTTATGAGGAAAGGCTGAGGGAATTGGGTCTATTTAGTCTGGAAAAAAGACGGCTGAGGGGTGACGTTATTAATGCTTATAAATACTTAAAGGGTGGGTGTCAGGAGGATGGGGCCAGGCTCTTTTCAGTGGTGCCCAGTGACAGGACAAGAGGTAATGGGCACAAACTTGAGTATAGGAAGTTCCACCTAAACACGAGGAGGAACTTCTTTACTTTGAGGGCGGCAGAGCACTGGAACAGGCTGCCCAGAGAGGTGGTGGAGTCTCCATCTCTGGAGACGTTCAAAACCCGCCTGGACGCGTTCCTGTGCAACCTGCTCTAAGGTGGCCCTGCTCTGGCAGGGGGTTGGACTAGATGATCTCCAGAGGTCCCTTCCAATCCTATGATTCTATGATTCTATGAAAGTAGTGTCACTCCATGGCCCAGGTGCCACTTCTGTGGTGAGAACACTCCAAATTTGTCCCAGAAGTGGTTTCAGCTGCCTGACTCTTGTTACTGTTGTTTGAGATTTCAGCTGTCTGACCGTTAAAGTGACTCCATCTCCCTCTGCTTTTGCCACCTTATCCTAAATAGCCACAAATTACAACAAGGCCACCAGTAATTTTCTCCAGAAAATAGTAATTGAAAATAGTTGTTTGAACTTTTTAAAGATGTTGACAGCTGAGTACCTGGTGGACTACTGTGAAAGCAGATTGCAACAGCAGTCTGTATATGGGGTTGATGGTTGCACTCGATGATCCCAAGGGTCTTTTCCAACCTGAATGATTCTATGATTCTATGATTCAGAAGCAACGTTGTGGATATGCTTAAAATATGGACTAGTATATCCATAGTTCCAGTCACAGGAGATAGGGCATATCTCCTCTGTTATATACATGTGTGCGTGCATATTCTCTGACACACTTACAGGAACACCCAAGCACTTATTTCAGTGTAGAGTTCAGAAACTATATGGAACTTAGAAAAACAGGATGTAGCTATAAAATAGCTAAATCTGCTTAGCTTTTTGCATTGTTTTATTTGTCTTCCTGGAAGCTTTTTTAACAGCATACAAATCATTATCTCTATTCGTAATTCAGCTGTTGAAATACTTAGGTGAATGCACTGATGATTGATGGGTGCACAGAAAAATCAGCAGCTTTCTGTATTTTTCTTTTCTGCGACTGTGGTTCATAAATTAAACAGATGAAAGCTTAGTGAGAATCTGCTCTCAGTACTGGATGGTGTTTCAGGGTTCCTTTATTTAGAAGGCCTGCTGAGAACCACATGAAATACATTGTAAATGCATCTGATATTGTGAAGGAAGATTGCCTTTTCCCCAAAGTCTGTGTATCCACTTCAGATTAGTGATTTTCATTTTTTTTTAGAGGCAAAACAAGGGAGTGGGAAATTATTAAATGTGGTTGGGGACTGCTTTGATTTTTTCACTATAGAGAAAGGGATACGTTCTGTATTTTTTTGACCCTGTGCTGAAAAATAACCTGTTTTCGGTACTATTGTTGACATTTAAAGATACGTGTAGCTTTAGTCATTGTCTGGCACTGAGTGATTGAAGATTTTAGTTCTCCTGAGGAGCATAGTTTGGATCCTTTTTAATTAACTTAGATTCAGATCATGAAGGCTTAAAGTAGTAATGGAGATATTCATCCTTTTGGAATTTTTTCTCGTCAATTTCTTGTGCGTGATTCCAGAGCAGGAGACTGTTTTGTGATTCCCAGATCTCCTACTTGCTTAACTACTTGCTTAACTTGGTTAGCTGCTCTTTTACCTCTCTTTTTACTTAAGTGTTTGGTGTCTGGCTCCTGATAATTACCTTCATATCAACAAATCTGCTGCTGAGACAGACTGTTACAAGTGGAAGTACTGATTTATATCAAAGAATCTAAATAACAGTTTCCCATTAACTGCACATCCCCTTACATAGTGTTTTTAGTATGAATGGGAAGGGTACCAAATGATTGGTTTGTTCAGGTGTCTCAATCCCCATTGCTGGCTTCTTTGACACAGCAGCATGCTGCCTGTGTTGTAAGCATTGTTTTAATGTGCTAAAATGATATGGAAAAAATGGAAGGTTAGTGAATCAACAGCAGGAAGGAGAATACAGCCTTGAAAGTTCTGCCAGAGCTTCCAAAATGTAGATAAGTCCATGGGTAGAGTTCACACTGTGTTTGGCTACAGTTTAGAACTAAAAGGTGGGAAAACTAAAGTCTTATCTTTACTCTAATGCTGGTGCTTTGAAAAAACACACAGTCAGTCTAACCTGTCATGGATCTGGTGCTGGAATAGCCACATTCCATACCCAGTGAATTAGTAAAGGGTTGTACTGTGCTCTGATGAGCTCTAACAAAGTAGAGAAAGTGTTAATGAAGATTTCTTCCCCACTTGTTTCTTATTCCATATCTCTTCACGAGCAAAGTGTGGGATTACAATCATTTTAAAGGCAAGCCTCCTGGTTTCAGCCACCACAGTTGCTATTTCTGCATTGCTGCCTAGGGTACATTGTAAAAATGTGGATGGGAATGTAAGCGATTGCTGGCTTGCTGTAGCAGGCAGGAGGATTCCACAAATTCGCATCGTCCCTGTGGTATGCTGGAGATACTTCTATAAATTTAGTAATGCAGCTATGATTATTCTTCTCCTCGCCTCTCAATTAACCAGTACTGCACATATTGTTCCCTGTCAAATATCTTATTTTGTCAGATGCCAGAGACCAGTGTTGTTCTCTTTTCAAATTGCTGGTTTGATTTCTGGCAGTACTTGATTGCCTTAAAATGTGTTTTCTACATCCATTTTCCTCAATACTTAATTAACCGGAGAACAAGACTGAAACGAGGTTTCAGTTAAGTAGGTGTTTCACTTTTGTCCCCACTATCTCATTCATTTATTTCCTCTAGCTCACTCAAGTAGTCTCAGAGACTTCATCTTTCATTTGCAAGAAATTTTGCAGTCCAGAATCTCTCTCTCATAGCTAAATCCCCCCCGACAATGCATCCTGTGCTGGGAAGAAGCACAGAGGCAAGAATGCAGAAGAGGTGGTGAAAAGCAAACCAGTATCAAGCCAAAACTGCAGTGAGCGTAGGTAAGCAAAACTCAGCGGGTCATTTGAGAAGACTGTTCAACTGGCCATGGCAAAAAGCCATGTGCCTGAGACAGTGCTGCAGTAACAGGTCGAGAGTGGAGTTTGTCAGGAATCACAACATACTATGGCAACAGTCTTATTAACTTTGCAATGAAGAGTTTAGTTTGAACATTGCAAACGCAGTTTCCACCTACACTAAATAACGGACAAAGCTAGAAGCAAGTGCTGCGTTACAAGATTGCAGCTATTACAGCACTAGCAATGCTCGAGCAACACCTGGGGTACTTCTGTGCCTGTAAAGGAATGTCTTTAGGCATCTATCGTGCAGGTAACTGCTTGAAAGCACTTGGCTCTCACCTTCATCCCCCTTCCCTTGGTGTGACCTGTTCTGTCTTAAATGCCCATGGGAAGCTAAGAGTCTGCATGCAGTAAGCTACCATGGAGCAGCAGCTCCATGAAACATGTTGCATAAGGTAGCAGCAAATTTACCTTTTCTTTGTAAGAATAACGTGGAAGACTGCTACTAAATCATAGATCAGGATTCCATATAGTCTAAGGTTACGCCTACCATGGGCACAGGTTCCTCAGAGGTAAGACACCACCTTGAAGTTCCAGAATTCACTGGAGCAAAACAGGGTTTTTTCTCCTTCCTTTTTTTTTTTTAGTATTTTCCTGTGATGCCGTGTGTTTATCTATTTCAGCCTTACAAAGAGCCAAGACCACTAGAGTTGTAATGGGAGAAGTGAAAATGGTGATGAACTATGTGGTCGGCCGTTTGCAGTTTGGAGTCGAATTAATTAGTAAGCAGTCAAGCAGTTCACCGATCTTGAAAAATGCAAAAGTAGATTCTGAATGGCAGATGATTGCAGAACGGATTCAGAGCGCTTGACCAGTGTGGTTTTACTTGCCCAAGACTGAGAAAATTATTAGTATTACAGTAAGAATGTATCAAGTAGAAAATGGATTACAGGTTAATCAATTAGGATTACTAGAGCATCCCCATGGAATTTTGCTTTATTAAGAGATAATAATCATGATGGCCTCTTTTTCATCTGTGGAAGAAGACCTGTGGGTATTCATGACACAAAATGGAGTCTAGAAGCTGTCATGTAGAAAGGGAAAAAGGATGAGTGGAGTTAAAAGCTGTTCAGCAGATTCTGAGGAACTTACTGGGAAAATCTTAAAACTCTAGTTCAATTTGAAGGTCATTACAATGGGCATTCAATCTTAAGCACTTTAGCAGAAAATGAGTTGTTCTAGTTGAAACATATCAAGGACAATGGGTAATGCACTCTTCGTGAACTGGAAAGACATAATGTCCAGTGCTTCAAAAGGAATCACTTTTCTAGCTCAGCATACTGGTGTTCAGAAAAAATCCAAACTCCTTGTGATAGAGATGCAATGGATTTCTCTGTGCACATGCTTTGTTAAACTGATTTGCAGTCTTAAACGTCAAGGGGTTTCTTTTTCTTTTGAGAAGTTTATGGCCTTGATTAAGAAATACCCAAGAACAGTGAAAAGAGCAACTTTAAAACCTCCTCCATGATCTAAAGCAATTCTTATAATAATTTCTGAACTAATCTAAAAGTCATTAAAACCTATGCACAAGGCTGCTCTTTGCAAATATTATATCGTCTGTGTTCTGTTTTGCTGAGTTGGCGGCTAAAGTGAACATTCAACAAAAGGGAAAAATCCAGTACGGCAGCCAAGGTTATGGAAGGCTGAGGACTGTGAGAGCTTGTGGCCAGACCTGCACAGTGCTGGGCCAGCAGATTTGATCCTGTGTTTTAACTATGTGAGTGTCACCTTTTCCTCTCTTTTCCCCTCTAGATTTAATTTTGGAGCTTGTTGACATACAACTAAAGCATGGTCTGGGTTAGGCTTGGTTTCAGTGGCTACAGTAATCAAAACTGTCACCTCTGAAGGTGTGTATGTGTGTCCTGTGGTTGTGAGATGGACCATGTTTATGTGATACTCATCCATTTATATTTTCCAATTGTTTCCGTGTATGGAAACCCTGGTTTATTGAGGCAGATACCTGTGTACTTGAAGAAATTGGTATTTGCCACTGCACATACGCATACGAAATGGGAAGAACTGGAGCAACATTTCAGTATATTCAGCTATACAGCATATACTGCCAGAGCAGGCAGTGAAATGAGTATGTCCAGTTGAAACTTCAGAAGAAATTTAAGAAATTGAAATGAAACTATTCACAGTGGAATTTCTAAATATATTAGCCATGCCATTTTGCCAAAATAGAAGATTCCTACTTTAAGTCCCATGCAGAAGAGAACTTGTTTCACAGGACATTTCCCCTTCTGCCCGTGATGGGGCCACTGGGTCAGCACTGGTTTGGAAGAAAGTTTCCACATACCAGATTACTGACATTTTCTGTTGTGAGAAGAATAAACTTGGGTCCTGTGCTCATCTCAGAGCAGTCATTTTCATTTTTACTGGTTTACTTTTAAAACTTTCCCATGTGCAGTATCTAATTATGGTACATTACAAAAATCTGTATTTAAATGGTAACAGTGCAGTGCTGAAAGGGACTGTTGGTAAATTGCTTATTCACTTTGATGATTAAGCCAGTAATTATTGCATTAGCATCCTAAACCACACTTGTCTGCTGATGTATCTCCTCCTAAGGCAATCCCATGAGATGCGATGGGCTAAGTAGAAAGGGTATGGCCCTTGAAGAAGGGAAGGGCAAAGAACGTGTAGGAGATAGTGACAGGGATTAAGCAGTTAAGTGGTTGCTTTCTCTTGTGCCTGCGCCCAGGATAGTGCTGGGGTGTGGTACACCAAAAATGTCTCAGAAATGTAAAAATAGACATTTACACTACTGGCTATGAAAGACCCTATGACAATTCCTGCCAGATCTTACCACTGAGGCTATACTCACACTGTAATCAAAGCAAATAATTTTATTTGGTTGAGTAAGATGGCCTTTCAGCTTCCACACTGCTGCTGCGTTCAGCTGCCTATGCTACTCTGTGTTCCTATCCTGAAATATTTGGTAGCACTGCTGGATGCCATTTATCAGCTGTCTTCCACCTCCCCCTCACCTGAGGTAAATCTTTTGGTGTCTTTACACTGCAATTTTTTGAGAATGAACGCTTTATGATCCTCCTAAAAGCAAAGGCATAAAACAAGTGTAAGATACTACTTTGTGTTTTCGGGAGCTTTTGGCTTTATATGATAAAATTCCAGGAAATAAGTTACTTGGAACAGTTTGCTCACTGGAAGACAGATGGGCACCGGATCCCGCACCCCTGCAGGGGCTGTGTTAGTTTCCCATCAATTTCCTGAAATGAGGCACTTACAGACCCATTTCAGTGGCTATTTCAAGCCCAGGAGTGACATTTTTTCCACTGTCCTGGATTCTAAGAGTTACTCTTGTACCTGTACCTTTTAGCAAGAACCAGCTTTTTTTTTTCTTTTTAAGGAAATATTTTTCATGGAATTGATGGCTTCTTGAATTGTGTCTGAGTATGGATCAGGTTTTGAGACCACTATTCTGCAGCTGAAAGGTATAAAACTGCCTGATGTTGTTTTTGAGCAAGTGGCTAGCTAAAAAAACTTTTACAAGCTTTCCTGAGTGGAGACCATTCCATTACTAGAGAAAATGGGGGAACCTGTTCAAATTTCTAAATTTGTTAGAAAAACTCTCCAGTTTCTTAATAATTGTGATTGATTGATAGAAAAAAAAATTATAGTTCTAAAACATACAGGAATGTTTGAACCTCCAGGTCTGGGTAGGTGAAAAGCACCCTCGGCTGAAGATTCTAAGCAGACCCCAGAATGCAGTCTGCAAAGGCAGTAAAACAGCACGAACAGCAGAAATAAATCTTGATGGGAGGAGTGGCGCATGCTTTCTCCTGGGCACGCTATTTGAAATTGCATGTTCTAAAGCAAAGAAAATTGCTCCTCAGGCATACCTTGATGAGCCAGATTGAAAATTGCCTTGCGCTGGAGTCCAGTGAAAGAACTGCCCTCTGTGCTCCCACTTTCCACCAATGACTATGCCATGTAGGTACATAGAGAATAACATCACGGGGGAAGGTGCTGGTTGTTTTAAAAAGCTCTTGTCTTTGAGGCACTGTCCTTTCCTCCATGTATGTTTTTCATGTATTCTTTCTTCAATGTCTCCTTGCCTACTATGCAGTTACCTTCTTTTTATTCTAACGGAAATAGGCAATTAATTGCTTTCTTCTACTTCTCAGTCCCCATGTAACATCCCATTGAGTGCATATCCTTTTTCCCTGGAAGAGCAATGGTGCTACTCTCCCAAAGCTGGAGAAAAGGCTAGAGGTCCCACAGCCGCGAGTTCCCTGGTAAGCGGTGGGGATTGCTTGGCTGATGCACGGCCAAACACGGACGGTGGGTCAGGCAATGCAGCTGCATCGCCTGAAGTGGCAGTAGCCCTGTTGTACTGGGGAACAGATCTCAGACTCTGTTCTGGAGTAAGTGCTAGCAGGAACTTGGAGAGGGGCCTTGGTTTTGTGTAGCAAGTACACAGGGAAGCAAGTACCCAAATAACAGGTTGGCAGGCATCCAGCATGGGTAAAAAAACACTGCAAAGACCTTGACAAATGTTTCCACCTTCTTATTTTGGCTGTCTGGTCCAGAAAACAGTGATAGTGAAGAAAAAAAGTTTGGTTTGAAGACAAGAAACTGAAAGAGAAAAACATATTTTTGTAGGACAAAAAGTCCACTCACCATGGAATTCCTTTCCATCCACTGGCCAATTCACTTTTAAAAGTCTGAAAGCGATTCAGCTTTCATTACTTCTTTTGTGGGAACTGTGCCTGTTCTAATAAATGTCATTGCCCACAAGCTTCCCTGGTGTAGGTTATGCTTACACTTCTCATTTAATCTTTCCAAAGAACGCTTCTTTCTCCTGCGCGTGCTGCAGCCTTCTAATATAGAGAGGCAGTTTTGATCTTTTTTCCTTTCTTTGTTGCACGACTAAACATGCAAATATGTGGTTTAAAGAAATCCTTTAAATCCGTTCTCTGCCAATTAATTTTATTCGTCTTTTCTGAGTATCTTCAAAGTCTTCAGTTGGTATTTTTGCAGAGGAAAACACCAGGCTTAAGCTCTATTCAGGTGCAGAACATTACGTTGCTAGATATCAAACATGTCACAACAGGACATACCATTTACATCCACTACCATTTACAAACTCATCTTTCTGGAAGTGCTGGGAGCCTTCTGGAAGAAGGAATCAACTACCTTTCGTCTCCTATTAAAGGATTCTCAGCTCTGTCTCTAAGGCACTCAGAGCCTTGCAGGAGTTGAGCTTAGGAATATGCTTGGTGTTCTCTAGTCAGATGTAAATTACACATCCCCTCAAATTGAGGTTCTGTTGATGACTTTTTTACCATAAAACTGACTTAAAATTCACTAATTTCAGCTCAAATCATTCCTCAAACACTCCTGCTGCCTACTGACTGTCACTCAGACCAGCATCGAAACAGACACCAAAACACCATATCTCTCCTAATCATAGCCCTTTGAAAGACAAAATAACCATCTGCATTCTAATTATTTTATAATTCCTCTGATTGTTATTTATTCATCGTGCAAAGCATATGTGTAATTCCCACATGCCTAGTGTTGAACAAAGTACATACTAAATGGCAGCATTACAAATTTGCAGAAACAAATAAGCAAAGGCAGCCCGTTTAGAAGCCACACTATGCCAGTTCCTCAGAAATACTCTCACCTGAAGGTGCTGCAGCAATATGAGCTTTAGAATGCAAAGTCCAAGCCCCTGACCAGGAATTCTCTGGATCATCAGACCAAATGAAATGCCATCTTGCATAGAGGCCCTTAAAGTCAGATCTAGAGGAGGACTCAAGCATCAAATCCCTCTCAAGGCTAGAATTAGCAGCCTCACTCCCTGGAGGACATGGGAGAAGCGTGGGACGAAAGCGCCCCAGGACCTGCAGGGACCCTGCGACAGGCAGTTGGCAGGCAATGCAAGTGGAACACTGTGACTAAACCCTTGCACCCTCTGTGGAGCTCAGAGTTCTGCTCCAGGCTCTTAAGAATGTGTTCTTATTTCCTTTGTTTTCTTTAATACAGAGACTGTAAAGAAGAAAGAATTTATATTTCGCAATTATTGGGAAGGAGGAAAACTTACTGACTTCTAAATGGGTGCTGCAACCTCAGCTTATAGTGCTGGTGTCTTCCATTTTGCTCCTACTATCTAACCTAGAGGAACTACTTCAAAAGCCCAGTTGAGTCATCTGCTCGTGAGATGTGGTGTTGCATTTGGGTCTCCCCAGACTGGGAATGCATTGGAATCTGCCTACCCCATTTCATGGGCAAATGCTTCAACCAAATCCGGGATAACAGCAAAGATAACAAAAACGACACCACTAATACCAAATTCTCTGTGAATTACTTTTAAAAGGAAAACAGTGTGTTCTTTCCAATTTTTCAAAGAGCAGTTATAAGCCCTGCTCTCAGGAGAGGCTTTAAGATCTGGATTAAAACAGGCAGAGGTGTTTTCGCCCATCCTAGGTAAGATGCCAGACTTGCAGAGGAGAGAGACGGGACTGTGGCTGTGTATTTGTGCCTGGCATTTCCTATTGTGTTTCCACAGGCCCCTCCCCTCTCAGCATGTGAGATTTTCAGATAAGCATTTTGAGGTGTGTAATTCTCAGCAGGCACCACATGGAGAGCCTTAATGTTGAACTTAGAGTTTTGTATTCTGCCCTGGTGTCAAAACTCCTAAAAGCAAGCTATTAAACAAGGTCTTCTTAGTGGATGTTGTCACAGCCTCCAAGTCTCTCTTGCTGGGCTGCTCCAGAAAATAGCAGTCACAGCAAAAAAGTGCAGCAACAAAAATTCTTTGTAAACAGTTTTATGTAATTAAAGCCATTCTGCAGGCTTAGTACATTATCTGTCTTTTAGAAAGCTTATTAGACTAATACACAAAAATGTACAGAAGAATCTCTCTTTACCAGTCTTCCATGGAAATGTTTCCTGCTGCAATTTTTTGCCGTGACTGCTATTTTCTGGAGTAGGACAGCAGTAGTTTCTCCTCACCTTGTATCTAAATTACATAGCAGTCGATCTGCCATAAATTGCTGCTCAGCAGCGATGTACAATGTTTCTACTGGACATGACAAGAGTATTTAATAATAGACGTTTTTTGCTCACCTCATCAAGGTTATGCCTCTTACTTTTAATGTGCATTTGAAATACATCTTCCAAGGCCCTTAAAAAAAGAATAAAAAGGAACATCAGTGCAAAAAAAAAAAAAACCCGTTCAAAGGCCATATACTTCCAAATGAAAAATACCACTCAGCCTGTCTTTGAGATCACTTAAAATGCATCCCAGCTTTTCACTTTTGCTCCATCCCCTCCCCGTCCCTACCGTACCTGTAAATGAATCTTAAAACATTTTAAGGTTGTTGAATACTCTCATTCCAAGCGTATGCAGTTTGGCAGGAACTCTGATGGGGAAAGTCCTTCACATGTGTAATTCCAGTTTCTTCTTCCATATTTAATACAAGTATATTAGTGCTCTCCATTGCAACGTAGTACTCCCCCTCTGTATTTTGGTGGGACCGAAGTCCCTCTGTTGCTACTGTCAAGTACTGTCTCACCACATTAACTGGGTGAAACTGCTGAGGGTACTGGGGTGCTGGGCAGAACTGCAAGAAGCTTCCTAGATTCGTTTATAGCTGTAGTTCCTTTGTCTAAGATACTGCATTATTGAAAGTGGACTTTTGATCTGCTGCTAGCCCAACACTTTTTAGACCTCTGAAGGTGTCATTTGCATGGTCTCTCTGTTTTCGGGCTTCCTTTTTAGTAACTTTTAGGGGAAACACTGAAGGTTGAACTTTTCATGGTCATAGTTTTGTTAACTAGGTGTACTAGGGAAAAAAGAGATGCCTTCAGAAAGTGGTCTCAGTATTTTTCTTGATGGGTATGACCAGCTTTAAGCAAAAGATGTGCTCGTGGTGATGAGCATCGGTAAAAATAAAGACCTAACTGACTAGGGAAATTAGGTCTCTAAGTTCTACAATCATAACTCAGTTAAATCTAAACCAATGGTTGCATTCTCAGACAATCATAAAAAATGAAAATAACTGCAATGAGCTGTAGGGCTCAGCAGAGCTGTATATTTGAATTGACACTTACAATTGTATCTGTAGAGAAACTGGTCTAAATAAATTGAGATTTTAAAATATGTGTCTATCACATTAATCCTGCAGCAGGTTTCCTGAGGCCATTAGTTGTGTCTTTTCTAGTCTGTTACAAAATCTATTTAGAAATTCAACTTTTGATTTAAAATGAAAGGCCACTATTGATTATTCACTTTTTTTTTGCAGAGAAATTAAGGTCTGTTATTAGAGGCTACCCAAGAAAACAATGGATGATTTTCCATGTATTTTTAGTAACATTTATTTTTGAGGGAAGAGTGCACAGCATCTAAACAACCTCCACCTAAAGTCAGCAGAGAGGTCCACTCACCCTACAAGCCTGAGCACGGGCATCCTGGTGCCCCACAATGTTCTGAGTTGGGCTCAATGTGGAGCACACACATGACCCCTGCTGCTGTCACATCATACACATACAAGTTTGTGTTCTCTCATTTAGTTTTCACTATCTATAGAGAAAAAACTTATTTTCGGAAGGATACTAATCCTCCTGTTAATATGAGGGCTGCCACAGAGTAGCTTTTTGAGGCTTTCTTTTTTTTTAATGTTACGTTCTTTTTAACTGTACGTATGGGCAGGCATGATACTTAGCAACCTTTTTGATGTGTGGTAAACCGGTGTTTCTCAAATCTGTTACTGTTCCTCCCAGTGTAACCAGAAAATTCACTTCTAATTTGGGCAAACTTGACAATTTTGGCAAACTTGAGGTTTGTCTGAAAACTGCTATACCTAGAAGGAAGGAAGAGAACTCTTACCTTTAACTGATTGCTCAGAAAACAAACTAACCATTTGTGTTAACGGCCGCTTAAGAAAAATATATTTAGAAGAGCCTTAGGGATTTTAACTGAAATCCTCTAGATCGAAAGGGAAGTATCTTGGTTCGGTGTCAGACTGAGTTTGATTGATTTCAGGGGGTTATCACCTCTCCAGCATCAAAGCACAGCACTTGACAAGAGACCGAGATCTTAAACATTGGGGTTAAATCCTCTATCAAAGGAAGAGTTTCTCCCATTTAAGATGCAGGCCAGAAAATGGCATAGAAAAGGAGTACACAATGTTGTTGCTTTTAGCAGGCCTGCAAACAGACCTGTGGTTTATCACAGCTCTCTAAATATTGGAAATGTGATACATTTCTGTTAGAAATGGAAGTGCGAGGTGGTGCGTGTGTGTGACAGGATGTCATGTACAGAACGTGAAACCAGAAGAGGATGCTGCAGTCAGACACCAGCAGCACTGGTTGCATTTGGCTCTAGCCCTTACGTGTGGATCATTAACTTGATAGCACATACATCCTAAAGAAGGCAATTACTGCATTTATTTATTTTGCTCTTATATGAGGGAGGAAGAACTCTAAATACGAAATCTTCTGCTGTGATGCACTTTGGTAGGGAAGACTTATTGCAGCTCCATGGATTGCTAGCTCAGGATTGACTGGAAACTGGAATGAGACTGTTGTAACAATAATGTCTATCACAATACTATATAAGGGAATGAGCTTGAGAACAGGATCAGAGAACATAATGTTTCCATATTTCTACTAGAAGTCACTGGGAAATAGGAGGCTGGCTGAAAATATTTTCTGTTCAGCGACTCAGTTTAAATCATGACTCCTATAAAGTGCCGTCACAAAAGTATTCCTCAAATTATACTGATTTCAAGTTTCATTTTAATCTCATCAAACCCACCAATTCTTTACACTGACTGAATAATTGGTCAAAATTTTGTTACTCAAAGGAATAAATAATAAATGCAAAACACTTACTCTTTCTGATAACAATTTCTAATCAAAATATCATTTGTAAGATCTTGAAGAAAACGAAGATACTCTTCTTCTCTATACAAATACACAAGCTGTCAGCATCTTTAACATACACTGAATACAAATAACGTTTACAATACCATCTAAAGAGGTAGCAGTTTTAGAGTAATTAAACTAACTCAAATAAAGAATTTTGCCAACATATTCAAAAGTGATGAATCTGTTTACTAGTCTCCACTTTGTTACTATCTGGGTTTATACTTTTTTAAATGACTGATTTTCACAGATCTGTTGGTCAAGTCCCTAATTCCATTAATCCATTAATTTCATTAATCAAGAATATATATGCCTTTTGTGAATAATCAGTTAAAAACAATAGTTCCAAAACACAAAGTGTAGGTATCAGAAGATAAATTATTATTAAAATTGTTTATTTATTTACTATTTACTTATTCTTAACATTTTTAGTTTGCCTACAGTAAGAGGGGTCTGGGTGGCATGACTCAGAAAATCTCTTCAAACTTTCTTATCCCACACGATCTGAGCAAGCAGCTGAATCCTGTATCCCTAATATAGTCCCTTCTACTCACCACATACAGCCCTTGGTAATAGGGTCTTGTGCTATGTTTACAATTTTCCACTAGATTTCTACTTTAATATTTTGATACAAAACTTAGAAACAGTTAAAAGGGACAAACAAATATTTAACTTACTTTTCTTCAAGTTGTAATCCTGAAGAAAGTGGCATTTCAGAATCTGGAATCCATAATTCATGATTCTGCCACAAACAAGTAAAGAGGAAAAGTAAATTTTTTTTATTATCTTTGTATTAACATTTTATATTTCCATTCAGAGAACCAGGGGGAAATCTGATTTCATAATATATCAAAATCACAACATCATACTGAAGTGACAGGCCAGCTCATGTGAAATAAACATCTCAAGTGTCAATCACTCATATAAATGAAGTTTTATCATTAGTTGGTTTGTGTTAGCAGAAACGGAAACAAGCTTGTATAACCTGAGAAAAATCATGCAAAAGCTATAAAGGAAATCAGAAGTTCTGACAAAATAGAAAATATTTGCAGACCTCATTCAAGTAAGACAGCTTTTTCTTTAAAAGGACGTGCCAAATACATTCGTATCTTTGAAAGAAGACTTAGAAAACCAGACCTATATTGAAATTATCTTTTGCTGAAGATTATCAAATGGGAATAGGAGCTTCTCTTGATGATGTTGTAAAATGAAGGTTTCAGTGGTTGGAACAGGGAATGGAATAGTCCCAGCTAGCATAGGGCTAGCAAAAATCATGCCTTTGGTGCCTTGGCTGGGCTGTATAGAAATTCAACACTGATACTGTAAAGGGATGAGCAAGCCAAGGTATCTTACAAAACCTCTCTATCATGCATGGCTTTGGCTACTGTTAAGCATCCCTTATTTTTAAGTGCACTAAAATTTACTAAATGAATCCCCCATTCATCTTAAAAACCCAGGTGACTAATGGAGTGCAGACAAAGTCTTGTATGGCATGCCACAGTACTGACCGTAGGCTGGGTGATCAGCACTTTGCCTGGATGTTTCTGGGCTCCAAGTTATTATTCGGATGGAGTGAAAGGCTATAAATCAATCAAAAGTTGAAACGACCGCTTGAAATGTTAAGAGTGCGGCAAGATGTCAGTCAAGTAAGAGAAAGCTCTGCTTTCAGAAGAACAGATTTGTGTTGGAGTACACTGTTTTCCACATTGCATAACGCCTCATTTGCGTTTCTCAGAGACCTGTTACTTTAGCTGTTCCTATGTTATTCACAGAAGTCCACTGACCCTATCTAACCACTCATGCTAGATTTCTCAATTGCAATCTTAGTGACTTCTCACAAGATGATTTAATGTTTTGCTTTTACTCTTAACATATATGCGCCAAAGCCAATGATTCTGTTATCCATCTCATTTCCACACAACCAGGACAACTTTTGTGTATGAACAGTGGGCTCTGTTCTTTTTATTTGTTACAAACTGGGTACACCAACCTCAACTGGCCGCTGAGAAAAGTGACCTGAATGTGGTCTCACATATGTATCTTCTAAAAATCTGAAATATTAAAAGCACAGTGAAAACCAGTTAAGCTTAAACTGATGTGTTTGAAAGGAAAATTACTTAAGTTTTAGCACCGTTGTATAAACAAACTGAGTAAGTACCTGTGCAACTCTCTTTTCTTTTCATTATTGATGTCTGCTGATTTAACTGCTGGTCTGCCAGTGGAGGAGCTCTTTTTTTTGGTAGGAGGATTATAACACCTATGTTCCACAAGAGAAGATTGGTGTGATGTCTTTAAGATTTGAGGGGTAAAATGCTGCTTCTTTTCTGTGAAGTAAGTTGAATGTTTGTCAAGGAGGTCCCCAGAATATGTTTTATTACAAGAGTTTTGAAATGCCTTCTTCCTGTTGCGACTGTCTAAACTCATGCGAGACTGCAGAAGTGGTGAAGCAGATGATCTGTCTGTACTGGAGTTGTGAACAGGATTCTGAGGCAAAGCATGCGGAGCAGTATTTTGGATAGTCTTTCTTGCAGTAGGAGCTGGCATCAGAGTCCTTGAGGTGAGCTTCTGAAAAGATACAGAGGGGGGCTGCTCTCTCTTTGTCCCGGAAAAGTTGTTCCAACCAGATGTCAAATATAGGTGACCATTTTCCCACAGTGACCACCTCACCTGTAAGTTAAAGAACAAAGTAACTGACAGAAAAATCGCAAAAGTGAAGACACTGAAGACAGTGTCTCCTACAAATTCATTCACAAAGGAGGAATTTGAAGAAACTGCTTTCAAACTGTCTCAGGTGGTCTAAATTACTTGCCGAGTTTCGGGAACTGCAGTTAGGAGTAAAGCCACCCTGACACTGTGCTACAGCTAGTTAACGAGTCCCTTTTCTAGTTTCTTTTTCCTTCCTTCTCTTACAAGGTTGAGGTTGCTAATGAGAAGTAGTCTTGGGAAATTACAGAAATCCCATTTTGCTTGCCAGGGCCCACAGAGGGAGAACGTGAGATTTTTTTCTTCCTTGGACGTTGTGTGTTCTCATCTATGGAACCGATGTCTCAGTGGCAATCTCACAGCCCTTCTTCAATGGCATCTTCTATTCTCTCTCCTTGTATGCCCATGCAGGTGTGAATACAACTCCATCTCATGTGTTTGAAGTCAAATAGAACCACTGTTATTCTCATAAATAGCATAGGTGAAATTGTGGCCTATCATTTTGCTATTTCTCTCAGCGGGAGCAAGATTTTACAAAGCAAAATAATGCGCATGTTTGAATTGGATGCTTTATAAACAGCATCACTGGTAATCTAGTGGTAAATCCACTATAATTCTCAACAAATAGAAAGTTTTATAATCTAAATATAGTCTGCTGAGGAATTTTTGCCACAGAGAGACTCTGGGCTATGGCAGAATGAAATGTTTTGCAAGACTTTGGCTATTGAGGTGAAGAACAGGCCTACTCACACTAGCATGAGGTTGTACAGTTTCTGGTATCTGGCAGAACACATAGAATTAGGATTAATTACTTTAGGGTCTTGCTTTTACTAGTCAATACCATCCCGGAATTTAGAGGATACTGTAAAACAACGTTCAGTGGGAATACTAAGAACACCAAGAAAATCATTGGGATTTAGTTCTCTTGAAAATATTATGTACAGAAATCATCCTAATAAGAATGTTGTCACACACGTCAGCAAATTATTTCAGTAAATTCAGTCAATTTTTTTTTTTTCTGGGCACCCATGTAATACTTCGTTAAAAATTCTAATCAATCACATTTGCCAAAGGAGCAAAGAGAACACATGCGGGTTTGTGAGTGGCATGTGCACATTCATGCTGTCAGTGCAAGGACACATTTTAGTCATGTACACGCTGTCATGACATGGGTACCTGTCATGGTAGGCCATGTGGGGATAGCAACAGTTAGATGAGAGGATAGCTGCCAGCTGGCAAAACTGAGAGTCAAATTTTATCTCTGTTTGGCTAGACTATAAAAAGCCACACTGAATAAACCTACATTTAACTGTTGTGTTACAGGCACTCCCCGGCACTTCAGAGTACACCTAACTAAAGGAAAACTTGTCTCTCATGCGACTCAGCACTACTACCTGTGTGACAGGTCCTACGTGGGCAGAATATCACATACCTTCTGCTGGCTTGGAGAAACACTTCTGGAGTTGAACGGTGAGGCAGGAAGACCATGTACAAAATCCTTCTTATATTTCTCAAGAGCTTGAATTAGTCTGTCTCTTTTCTGCTGATCCTTGTCTATACATGTAAATATGTAAACACAACCCTTTGCAGTTTAATCAATGGTTAAGTCATAGAGTATTACTCTTCATTCTTCTTTTTGCCACTATTCTGTCTCTTCCTCTTAATACCAGGTGGCAGACAGAGAAGACAATAACTCCGCCATTTACAGCTGGTGCTTGCTGCTTCCATGCTCAGCACACATCTGAATTTGAAATAAGTGCAAGCCAGGACTCCATTACACCACTCACACAGTAAGTCATGAGCTACTGGAGGGATAAGAAAGTGTGGCAACGTTTTGTTTCCACCTCCTGCGCACTCTTTCCCCTATCCTAGACAGGAGCTGAGTCAGTCAAGTAAGGATTCAAGTCTATGTACTACGAGTTGAGTGACCAACGTCAGGCTGCCACTGTGGTCTGTGCAGACTGTAATGCCAAGAAAGTGCAGGTTCTGTATTGGTGAAACTCAGGCTGAAAAGAGTAGGGTGACGCTTCTGCTAGCATCTCACACACAAAAAGAACAGAAACAGACACAGTCCTTTGGATCTTCCGATCTTACTGAAAATATGCACGTGAGAGTAGAAATAAGAATACTTATTCTCATAATGAGCATTATTGCGAGATATTATATTATATATTTTATTTGTATTATATATTAAGTATTATAAAATTATAATATGAATACATAGGAATAAGAAGGGGATATGAGTTACCCAAGATCACAGAGGCTCACAGGGGCATATTCATGGATAATGCAAAGCCTCTCACAGGTCACCGTCTTTTGTCAGAACCTTACTTTTGGCAATGCAAACAAAAATGATGCACGACCGTTTTACCTGCCGTGTTCCTTCCAAGCATAGCTCTGAGAAAAGGGGTATGAATTGTGATGCGCAACACCACCTTTCTCTTTGTAGATGGTGTTTAAAAAATAATAGCCCTAGCAGTTCTAGCTGAAACTAAGGCTTCACACACAAAATATTGATAAAGTCGTGTCCACTGAAGTCCTACAAGCTGCATATGGTTCTTTTGGCTTGAAAAATGCAGCTCTATCACAATTTCCTTGCCCTGCGGAGCTCTGGCACATGGTGGCACGTGCCAGTATTGCCAGGCAGGCCAGGAGAGAGACGCGTTCTGCTCTTTCCCCTCTGGGTGCAGCTGCAGAGACTCCTCAAACAGGTAATTCTAGAGGGTTAGCAAGGCTTCAGGTGAGCTGCTGAAATGTGACCTTGGGCTGTGTGATGTTACTGTGAATAATATTGACTTATTCCTGACAAAATGCACAATTGGTTCTTCATTAGCCTAGGGTCCCCTTGCCCCTTTACACTGCTATTGTGGCAACGTACTAGAATTTATGTTCACAATTACCTGCAAATTTTTTGCTAGTAAGAACCAAGTCCTCCTCCTCTGAAGTGGTGCAATTGCAGCGCGTCCCACTGGTAATGTGACAGAATAATGCTTAAAACTTGGCAAAGCAGCACTTACTGCAGATTTTCTTTTGAGGGGGAGATGCATCGGCCTTAATTTAGTATTGCACATTTCTCAATTAGCAGAAGGGTTACAGGGTTTTAGTTAGTCTTAAAGAAAGTAATATTTCTTTCGGAAAAGGAATAGCTCAGACTTTTTTTTTTTTTAAAAAGAAACAACCGACACTTAGATACTGCACTAAATGTTTGGCTCCTCTGAAGTTTGGGACGGCTCTTGTACGGGGCACACCACCTCTTGACAATTCCCCTGTAAGGTGGCCTCAAGGCTGCGGCCTGGTCATTGAAAAAAAACAGACTTCACTAACAGCTAAACCCGATATATGGTCTCCTGAGAAATGTAATCTGGCTTTCCAGTCTTGCATGGACATGAGTTCATAGCATCATCCTATTAAGAAAAACATGTCGACAATGCTAAATCCTATTTGTATGACTGGGAAGCAGGATTATACAACTCACTGGAACAAATAACAAAATGTACTTGCTCAATCGCATTCACGCAGAGATTAATACCTTGCCCTTTTATCTAGGTTTGTACAGTGCCCAATCAAAGTAACCCCCAGTTCCCACTAAGGACTGCATTCTGCAGTCATATGAAAAATAACGGACAAGGCAGCTTGCTGTAGTGTCTGTGCAACAGTACCGCCAGCCAGGATACCTGGCTTCTTTCATGGCCGTGACAATGACTTGCGAGGCCTCGGGAAAAAGTGACGTCCGTGCCTCTCCGCTCTTCTGTGTGTGCTGTCTGTGTGTGTGCAGGTGAGGCAGGACAACGACTGTCCACCCGAGCCTTCAGCAAGCCTTGCCAAGGACAAGAAAATAAAATGTTCCAGGTCAAAGAGCCACAGGTGTTTAAGAGACTTTGTCTCGTATTTCACTGATATTTTTACAATAAATAGAGGTTATAAATACACCACGGGGCATTAAGCCTATTCAAACAAGTGCTATTCCACTGCATTGGAGTTTTATGTTTTGATTAGTTAGCAAAAACTCCTGGGACACAACGTCTCACAGCAATTCTCCTTCCCCTTCCCTAATGGACGCCAGGTTTCACTGCCCAGACTGTCGGGTTTTGTATGTGCCTCGGCCACGTGAGACAGGCTGAGGGGTCCTGCAGCACATCCTGGTTTGCTGACATGTCTGCTGAGGGATTTACTTGCCTCCCCACCTTCTAGCCCTGCTCTCTCCAGTTTCTCCTTCCTCGCTACTATTTTTTTCTCATTCACGTTTTTTCCTACGCCCTTTCTCATGATTCCAGGGCTGCTGAGTCTCGCCGGCTCCCAGCGCCCATTGGCTTCCGGCAGTGCTCCAGGCTGCTTCCTTTCAAAGCCTCTCCCCTCCTACACTTCTCATCCTAAAATGACCTTGCCCCGTGGTGACCTGGCACCCTCCCCAGATGCATGAATGAAAGGGCTAAGAGTGGAAGTCATTCTTAGGTTTTCCGGTCACGGGTTTGGCTTCCATACGTTCTCCTTACAGTTCTGTTTGACAGTCAGCTGCCACCCTGCCGCGCCGAGCAGCCTGGCCCAGCCTCATGGGCTGCTCCTCGGCAAGAGCTGCGTAAGGAGAAAAGGATCAGCTGCCCCTTCTGCCTTTCTCCAAATGCTTTTTAGTAACAAGTAGTAATGACCAAGAAGAAGAAAATAACATGTAAACTTTGTATCCCAAATGCTAGGTGTTTGGGTTTTTTCTTTTTTGTAATTTTTTTAAGAAAAGCAAAAATTAGACATCCCTTGCCTTCTGATCTCATGCCCTAGCTGAAGTGTTTAAGAACTGGCTGTAGTTTACTGTTAAAACCGTAACTGGGAATAATTAACTGGGGGCGGGGGGAGCAAGGTTTCACCTATAGAAGCATATAACAGTGTGTCACCTGAATCCTCTCCGGACTTGACCATTTTTATTCCTGCAACAGCCAGTATCTCTTGACTACCTTTTTGCTGCTTCCCAGGGAATAGAATCATGTGGTACAGACAGTGCAGCAGTTATTTAGGCAAATGTATTCAATAGCCTTTCTGTTAAGCTCATTTATTTGCTAATTTATCATCCTTCCTACTGTGGCAAATGTTAATCTATCAGTGCTACTGTACAATTTCACTGGTACTTGTACTGGTATCTGGTACTTGTCAATGAGACAAAAGTACAGAAAATAGAAGAGATTTAGTTGAAATCTTGTCCTTTGAAAAACACAGGAAGATTCAGATATTATAGCCCCCACCCTGTTTTCCTGGCAGTTCTTGTTGCTTGCCAGGTAATGAAACATCTTGTCTCTTCTTTGCCGCTGTGTGAAAGGCCCATGTACAAAATGAACGGACACAAACTTACGCAACATAATAGAAGCAGTTTAGCTGATAATATTGGTCAATCGGAATGAAACAAACTAAACCGCCTCTTTTTTTTTTTTTTTTTTTTAAATCTAGTGCCTTTCAGTTCTGCTTATCTTAAATAGTAAAAAGAGCTGGCAAACACCTTAGACTGATTCCACAGCTGCCACCTAAAACAGAAGGTTATTCGGTTATTTTCAGGTCTAAGACAGAACATTATGGTCCAAGTATGAACGTGGGATATAAGGCCGGAACAGACTTCCCCGAAGTTGTTTACCAGATGTTACAAAACTCAGTGATTATAGTTAGAAATAGAATCCACACCTTGGCTCATGCCTTCGTTTTTGGCTCACAGTGGGAGTTCTGGTTTAATTCCTACCAAGTGTTTTAAAAGAGCTGGATGATGTTTAACTCCTGATGAGTTCTGAAACAAGAAGGAAGTTTTCAAAGGACTGTGGGGGAAAAAGAAGAGCAAAAGTAGTAAATGAACTCCAGGCTGATATCAGCCCTGAGCATAACAACTGAATGTCTGTTAAAAGACTCAGTTAAAGTAAATAATGTGAGCGACACCAATCAAAAAGGTTTTTTTAAAAAATCACCGTGCTAACTTGGTAAGAAAAAAAAGAGAGATTCTGATTGTGGTTGTGCGAGATAAAGGTTTTGGTTTAAAAGACTTCTGTAAGCTCCCTGGCTTTGTTGTGCATGACATTTTGACTAAGCAATTAGAACACTACAAAATTACATGTGTTTACAAAATGGCTAACTGGCAGATCTGAAAATGTAATTAGAAGTGAGGACTCCTTGCAAGGCAGGTGTTTCTAATGCAAGGATCATTTTTGATATTATATTATTAATTTATTTCTCTCAGTTATCTGAAAGAAAACATAAAATCATTCCTCATAAAGCTTGAACAACTACAGTTGGGGAACTCGCGAATAATAAAGGGGTGGTTTACTGTGACACAGTGATCTGCATCGCTCAATGAGGTAGATGGGGGCAAGCAGTATACTTTTCAGCATGGATAACAAAACGTCTCTGTTCAGAAAATGCAGGCTCTAACTTAAAGGAGGTGAGTCTTACCTGGGAACCAGTGTTGCTGAAAAACATTCGTACCTTCTCCTAGACAAACAGCTGCCTGTAATTTCCCACAGCGACAGTGTAGCCAAAACTAGTGAAATACCATTGCCTATAAAACGTGGAAATCTCAAGTGTGAGCACAATGACCCCTTACTGCAGTTTCCTTTGACAGGTGGATGGCTGCTGCTGGAATTAAAACTTTACTGCTCTAAAAGTTTACTACTCAAAAAGCATTTATAAATTGGGAAGTATGCAGAGAAGATCTGTAAGAATGATGAAGTCTGGAAAACATTCTTCATGGGGACAGATTTAAGGAGCTGAATGTATTTAGTTCCTCAAAAGGATGGTTAAGAAGCAACTTATAAATATATATATTTATATAAATATATATAAATATAAATTATATAAAAATTATATAAANCTATAGACAGAACAGAAATTAAACAACACAATTTGTCAAGCAAAGATTTACCAAGGCTGGACAAATGAATCCTAAAAGAAAGGCATATGTTCCTCATAGCAAGGTAAGTTAGCCTTTGGAACAGTTTAATGAGAACTGGGATATAAATAAATATGGTTTGGACATACTTGCAAACCCTTCCTCCCAATCTGTAAAACAGCAATGAACAGAGAGAAGACTTAGGGAAAAAACAGGCTATATAACCGCAACAGTCGATCCTCGCTGTGTCTGTGAAACTCTGAGATACGTGCCAGTCACCATGGATCACCTACCAACTTATCTCAAATTTCATTTTTTCTCAATTTTTGCTGCTATTGTTAACTGATGTAATCTCAGATTTTGGGCCAGTGCAATACAAAAGGATACAAAGACACTTGCTCATGATGTTCACATCTATGGGCCAAATGCTGCAGTTTGCGCTGGTAATAATTTGTCTGGTGTGGGGACTGCTTGTTTTGGCATTTCAGAGCAAACAAGACCATTCCTTCAGCAGAAAACAGTGGTAAGTGAGGCTCAAGGGCTTAGATTTGATTTCAGATGCTCTTTGCCATGCTAGCTATCACTATGAAAAGCCTAAATTGGACATTAATCTACAGCGTGTGGGTGTTTTTTAAGCCCCAAGCTCTGTTTTCAATATTTAAATGCTGCAATACTAGCAAGTGACTGGATAACAACGATTTTATAGGGGAAGAAAAGTCTCTGAAATGGCAGATATGCTCAGTAAACACTGCTAAGAGACACTGCCTGTTGTTGTTTGCCATCTTGTTTTCTAATCCTGTGCCAAATTCTGCACATTTTGCGAATGTTAGTGCTCACACTGATGTTAACAGGAATTTCCCCAGGAGGAAGGCAAGAAGGAATTGTCTCTCCATAACAAACCACCCAATCCAGCAATTCTGAATTGCTTGAAATCTTTGGCCGTAACCCATGTCGGCTGGGACGGGTTCTGCCTTACGAACAAATTCATGGGCATCAATGGAGCTGGCAGAACTCGACACAGTTCCTTCATAGACCACATCAAAATAAAGAAAGAACACGCTCTCTTCTCTTAATTGAGCAAAGACAAGATTTGGAATTTGTTTTACTTACTTAGGGGAAGTAGTCTTTTTTTCTTGTATCTTTTAGTGAGTATAAGTAAGATATAGTCAAAAGGTGAGGTTCACAGGTCTGTAACTACCACCCGCTCTTAACCTCTAAATATTCACAACTTCCTGCATAAGCAAACAAGAGCAAACTGACACTTAGTGCATCTCCCATTCTTGCAGCCTGTTTCTCATCTAGAGCATGTCAGCGCATTTCTGATACAAAAGGCCAGATCTCCCTCCCTCTCGTCAGTTCAGATTTACAATGGTAATTTACACTGTGAAAAGATGGTCCAACAGAAGGATACATCCAGCATCATTGCTTTTGATTTTTTTTAAGATTCTGATCTCTTTAAGTTACTAAAAATTGGTAAGACTTCTTTAGCTAAGCTACGGATTTTCATCTCTAACGTGAGGCCAACAGGCAGCAGGTGGAGGGATGCTCAATTGTCGACTCTGCTTTATGCCAAAGAGTGATCAAGAACTTCTTTCTAGAATTTCTACTACTTTGCCAAACAAAATTTCCTATAGCAAAGTCACTTATTATTTGAACTGATTCTGTATTTTGTGGTGAAAAGACATTGCCAGAAGTAGAAGTCATAACATCTGTCTGCAGATCACCGATAGGAACGTAACAAGCCTCTAGAGGGATAATGGCACTTTTTTTTTTTTACTGATACTGTACAGAGGTATTCAAGCAGGAAAGGAATTCCAGAAGTATAAGAGAAATGTCAAGATACTTCATCCCTGTTTAAAGTACTGAATGATTGAGTCCCCTTCTCTGGGGACTTTCAAGACCCGTCTGGATGCAGTCCTGAGTAATGTGCTCTAGGCAATCCTGCTTTAGCAGGAGAGTTGGACTAGATGATCTCTAGAGGTCCCTTCCAACTCTGAAATTTCGTGATTCCGTGATATGCTGTTTTCTCCTTTGGCAGCGGAGTAAGAACGTAAAGTTAAAATAGTCAGTGCACAATGGTTATGGCAAGACTCCTGCTCTCTGCATCCTCCAGTAGCACCCACTACCTTCTTCCTCCCGTTTTGCAAATACTCCTTTCAACAGGGCTGACTCTGAAATTGATGAGAAGGATGGTTTTGTGATTAAAGCACTGTGGTAGGACTCAGAAAACTATCATTTAATTCCCGTCTCTACAACGGGAACCAGGGTGATCACAGGTATGTTAATTAATCTCTGGTTCTTAATTTCCTCCCTGTAAAAGAGGACGATAGCACACATTTACTCTGTTCTAGCTGACGCATCGTTTTGGGCAGATATCCCCAAAAGGTGATCTATGGTAGCAGTGGCTACCATAAAGGAACTCAGATCCCAAATGGAGCTGCTAGCATAGCGTAGGATTCAAAGTGTAAGAAGAATTTATGAACCAGACTAGTTGTTTAATCATTGATAGCTGAATGACGCAGTGTAGTCATACATTTGATATTCCCTTCATTGCAGCTCCCTTGTAATGGTGATATACACATTTATTTTTTACAGACTGCAAAATTTATTATTAAAAACCATCTCACTAACGCTCCATAAACTTACAATGATAGAAAATTGATGTTTGCATATATAAACACATTAATTTCCACTGATTACTAAATGATCCATTCAATTGCCCAAGATTAGTGACAACTAAGATTCTACATGGGTAAGGATAAAATTATGTTTATATATAATTGACTGTATAGATTATTCACACAAACTGTAGATAAAATGCTTCAATTTTGTATGTCTTTGAACTGTCTGGAGAAACAACTTGTTATTTTTTCACAGGTGTTACAGTACTGAAAGTTGCGAAGCAACTTCATTTTAAACTGGTTAAACCTGAATGGAAATTATTATTTTAACTAATGGCTGTCTCATGCAGAGAATTAGAAAGGGAAAAACACAGGTTATAAAAAGGCCACTGTGTGCCATATCTAAGCATTTAAGTACTCTGCTGGTACACAGAAAAATAAAATTCTTCTTAAAGAAAGCTACTATTCCTTTTTCCAGTTACTAAAGCATGTGTTTCTGCACACACTTGTATGTACTTTTGGCTTTCATACTTACAAAAGTGAGTCACAGCACATGGAGCAATTATATGATCAATACACCATAAAAGGTGAACAAGCAACAGTCATGTGGCCTCAGGTACTTACATATAATATTACTTGTAATTCCTTTTGGGTAAATGTATATACAGATTGTACTCCTAAAAGTGCAAGGGAATTGTACAAAATCTACAGTGGACCTTGCCATTGTAAGTAGTTGACCTTGGCTTAGTAATCAAATCCTAGCTCAACAGAGAAGGAATGGCTTTGTCTTAAGACCAAGAACATGGAGACCTAAAGGTGTGCCCAGAGAACCAGATCTACTTTAGGTATTCCTTCAGGAGATTCTTTAACTTGGGTAGAGAGAGCCTGAAGCACCTGACCACTTCCTGCCGCAGCTTCACCATGCTGGTGTGCTTATTTTGCTGGACTGCTACCCAATACTCTGCTAATGGAAGCACAGCAGATGCTGCAAAACTAGGAGAAAAACAATACACGAGAGCAGGCCTTGCTGGAGTCGCTCTCATTCCTGGAATGGGAGAGGGGGAAGAGAATTAGGGCAGGGTGCCCTGGAGCACCACACTTCCTGGAGTGGTGGACTGAGTCCATGATGGAGCCAAAGAGCTGAGCTTTAGCAAGGGATTTTCAGAACTGCAGGACCAACTAACGATTTGGGTGGCTTATTTTCCTGTATGAAGTGTGGGTTACCTTTATGGAATTCCCTGTTAAGGCCTGGTTTTGATTAATATTTAAAGAGTGTTGTTTTTCCTAGTTTCCTGCCAGCTCATCTGGGACAGCTTCATATGCACATCAGCCAAGGTTTCTGCTCCTCTAACTGAGCTGATCAGCCTCAGGAGATCTGACTCAAACTCGGGCTCTGTGAATCTGGGGCAGAGCATCATAGTATCATGGAAATACTGGTTGGAAGAGACTTCTAGAGCTGGTCATGGGAACACTATCTCAAGCTTCCAAGGTGAAAGAATGTAATTCAGCCACTTATTAATTGTTTTATTGTAATTGTAATTGTAATAACATTAATTGTTAATTATTAATCCCTAATAACTGAGAAATTTGGAGGACTTCCTGGGTGCCACAGGTAAGCTTAAGTTTCAAGCTCAATGCTGTATAAATAAATAAAGTATCTGATTTAAAAAAAAAAAATATTTTGAATTTTCTTCTTTGTTGGAATAGAAACAATGCCTCATAATGGATTTTTTCTTTTCCCCAGAAATTTCACATTTCCTTTGGAACAGAAATTCTTCTTTTTGATTGCTAAGACACACTTCTGAAACCTGGTCACTGGCATGTTCAGCAGAACACCTTATGCTCTTTCCAAATTCATTAGATGCTCTTTCTAGCAAACTTGGCTTCTGCTGAGAGTAAGAAATGTAAACATCCTCCTAGACAGACATTTTCCACACTGGGATGGCCAAGGAATCACTGTTTTCACAGTAGTTCCATAAGTCATGCTGCTCTCATGACTCTTAAAACACCTCCGCTTAATTTTATCTCCACAAGAACACTTACGATGATGAACTGTATCTCCCATATTCCTGATCTCTGATGCATCTCCAGCTAACATATCTAGTTTTAAGGCAGGGGACAGATACAGATACATGTTTCCATCCTTTGATGAGAGCTGAAAAATGGACCACATCAGAGATGCAGTCCCAATGCTACAACAAAGCCAGCTGCATGTTGGAGAGAAAGGACTGCTCAGGAGGCTTCATGTTAGCTGTTTCTCCCTGACTTATGTCATAAGTTTGTGCAATTTCAAGCATTTTGAATGTTACTCTGGCAGTAAAGAGACACAACTATTATTTCACCTCGGTATCCAGTGACAGGACATGTGGGAATGGTTCAAAGCTGTGCCAGGGGAGGTTTAGACTGGACATTAGGGAGCATTTCTTTACCAAGAGAGTGGTCAAACACTGCAACAGGCTTCCTAGGGAGGTGGTGAATGCCCCAAGCCTATCGGTGTTTAAGAGGCATTTGGAGATTGCTCTTAATAACATGCTCTAACTTGGTCAGCCCTGAATTGGTCAGGCAGTTGGACTAGAAGATTGTTGTAGGCCCCTTCCAACTGAAATATTCTAGTCTAGTTTAGTCTACTCTATTCTACTCTATTCTATTCACACAAACAGATGAAAGCTGCCACTTGCAATGCTTTATAAACTGTATTTAAAAGTCATGAGACGAATTTTTTATACGAAACAAGCTCAGCTAATTGAATGACACCCTTACCAACTGCAACATTAGTAACTTCATGAAATCTAAAACAGCAAAAAGCCCAATGAAGCACAAAATTTAAAACAGTGCCCTTCTAAACCCCAGAATTGAAAATCCAAGATATACCTGAAAACATTCAGGAGAAAGTCCTACACATTGCACGTCTCCCACTTTGTCTATATAGTTCTTAATCTGAAGCGCAACAATACAGACAGCTTGTGAAATGGTGCATTTTCAGATTGTCAAAGAAGCTAATTATTTACAGTATATTATCTGCAGCTCATTTATTCATAAAGTGAAACAAAGCACTGCACACTGTATTTTCTTCTGTCTTTTCAGAACTAATCTTTGTAGCTGTTTGAGTTTTTCTCTTTATTTTAATAGGTTTGCATATGTCTGCATCGCTACCAAGTGATCTGAATTTTCTTCTTGCAGCCTACCATTGAAACAGATGGGATCCAACACAGATCACACATTTGGAAAACAAGGCTATACCTATCCGAGTGTTTGGATTGAGAACAGGTTAGAAATTCTACTGCACCAGAATGTGTACCTGTCAAAGCTCTGATAAATTTCAAGGTTTTAAAAGCACACCACACTTATTAACTAGTAATAGCAATAGCAGGAGATTGTTGCGGGAGAAAATTTTACATGAAAAGAAGGAAATGCTGTAATCTTGTACTAAGCATAAAATTAGTTTTGTCCTCCTATTATTGTAGTAGGCTGGCAAAACAGCCTTCATTTATTTTGTGTCTTTGAATATGCAAATGATAAACATAAGCCTATTTTTGTAGGCATAAAGTCATTTTATACTGCTCAAATGATTTGCACATCAACCCTATTAGCAGCAACTGTACCTCCATTGTGCTACTGCCCTACTTAACACTTCAGAAGACATAAGTTCTGATGCACCTTTTCATTGCGACTTCCAAATTTTGAGTTTTATCCTTTGAGGGACAAAACTTCTTTCACCAAGACAGACATTCCTGGAGCTAACCTGTTAGAAAAAGGGCTTAGTTGATACATAGTATCTTTTAGTGAAAATAAATATTAAATGAACAAAAGTGATTTGCATTTCGCCAGTGGGTTACTGACAGAAATTATGTTGGGTCCTCACCTTCTCTGACTGAGAATCTCACGTTATGGCCTCTGTGTGCACCGGGAGCCTTGCACTCATGCGGGCTTCTAAATTAACAGAAACTCCACACAACAGTACAGTCCTGCTTAGCTGTATAAGAGGAATACCTTCCTAAGAAAGCATTATAAGAAACACAGATAATGCTTCCCTCTGATTTGTCACCTAGGAAAACTGGCTATTGTAGCTAACGCAGGTAGCTGAACAAATTCTATGTCCTCTTGGTCTTTGTAGGTACGATGCTACTCCCCATCCACTTTGGCACCTCTCTGTCAAACGTTAACATTCTCAGAAAGCTTTCTACAGCATTTCATTCTGCTACAGCAGCACTGTTTTCATAAAGCCATCAATTCAAAATACTAAGTTTAAAATGATTATATAAAAAACAGCACTGAAAAAAACCAAAAACCCATACTCTTGAGAATAAGGAGTTAAAAAACAAGAAGAGGATTTTGACTGTGATGGTGTTACAATCCTGAACTTGTTCTCTTGCTCTCCCATACTGAAGATCTTATATGATGCATTTTTCTGAATCTTTATGGGCAAGAATTATGTTTGCCGCCTTGGCTTGTGTGTATCTTGCTTGAACAACTGCATCTCGCCATTGCCTTTGAAATATCTTTGCTTTCAACTACATTATATCCCGCCCAGAGCAATAGACTACTGCAGTCTCTGATACATGATTCCCACTGTGTATGCACTGTGGAAAAATAGAAGCTTTCATTCTTTCAGCCTTTTAAATTTCATTTTAAAATGAGGGTTTTCTGTGTAGAAAGTGTATATGCTCCCGTGTACGTAACTATCAAACAGAGAAGTAACACATGCCTCACAACCTGGTGACTGAAAGCTAAACACATTCCAGAGTGAATGCTCTGTTTCCATGAAAAGAAATGAACGTATTGCCTTTCATCAATCTTTCTTCCTTTCAAAAAAGGAAGGGCAGGAGAGACTCTGCCTACACGTTGGGTACTGCAGGCTTCAGCCAAGAGGTGGCGATAAGGTGCAGTGCAATGTTCTACCAACATCCCGTTAATTTCTCAAAACCTGTTCTAACTGCACTATGCCTGATGCCCAGAGATACACGATGCAGTTAAGAAAATGAAAAATACAGTGTGGATTAGCAATGAATTCAATGGGACAGTGGTCTGAGTTTAGACTGGAAAACAAAGCAATTTACGCCTCCAACAACCTTGTTGCTTAAAGTATGTATATCAGAGAGTCCTATGGTCTGCAAGTTACCATGTATCTGTGCAAACATGAACCAAGTGCTAGATAACAGCTACTAAGTTATATACTAGATTAGATATTAGTTACTAGGTACTATTATCTTAATCACAATGATGCATATTTTTGGCACATATATGCCTCTTCAGAATACCTTCATCATAAAAGAAGACAAGTATTTCCAAACCAAACAAATGGAGCCAGACCGATTTTGAAAACAAACCAGAACTACTCACATTTAACGCTGGTATGCAAACTCTTTGGTGCAGATGAGTCAACAGCAGCTGTATTAACAAAAAGAAGGTTCAGTCCAATGAAACACTAACATTAGAAATAATCATACAAAATTTGATAGAGATGAAACTGATCATCCTTAGGTGTTGAAGTCCCTGTGGGAATGTGGTACCAGTCTGCATAATATTAGCATTATTAATAATGCAGATTACAAACCACCAAATCCCATTGTTCCCCTAGCGAGGTATCCATTTTCTTCCTATTTCCTGCTATTATCTTGGCCAATGGTCAGCTCTCAAAAGCTAGCATAGCTTAAATGTATTGAAGTTAGTTGAGTTACACCAACTACAATTACACCAACTACAATTACACGAACTGAGGATTTGCCCCTTGTCTTTACCTGGGTAAAAGCATAAGGTAAGTGCCTCAGCAGTGCTGCTGCTGGTTCAGTATCAAACCTGGGTCTGAGTTTTCTGGCGTTCGCCCATAGGTATAGAAGTAAGAGCCAGTACAGCTACATTTATTAACCTTCATTTTAGTTTACAATTTAAGAAAAGCTGTACTCATTTTGTATTGGCATCTACTGCTACCCAGAAAGTGTATGTTTCAGGGATGAGTAGTACAGCTGCTGTCAGCCAGGGGAAACTGCCAAGTGATGCTCTAAGAGTGAGATTCAAGTTGTCCTTAGGCTCAGGGTCATGAGTTCTTCATCATCTTTCTAGTAATAGGAGTTATTTGATTATACAATTACGCAGTCAGTTTTGTACACAGCATTTTCTGTAATTCAGACATTTGGTTTTCATTGTAAAAGGTTAAATGAAGTGAGCTTCAAGGAACCAAGCCCTGTCACTCTATTGCTGCACACTCTTCACTAAGTCATGCGTCCATACAGGAGATCATATGGATATTAATGGAGCTGTATGTCTGATTGCATGTACGTGGATACAGCTGAGGTATATGGGGAAATGCTATTTTTGATTATGGAGGGAAACGCAATCACCTAGGAGAAGTTCGATATTCCAGTTTTATTTGAAGGACATTGACTCCATTTCCATCCAAGACACTTTTGTGATTACTGCCAAATGTCACAGCAAATTAGAGTTTGTATGAGTGCTCCAAACAATGTTTCAGACATGCAAGGCCAGTTACTGCCTGGAGAGAGGCCAAATACGTTGTATTTAAAAAAGCAGTTGTGTTTCAAAAATATTGGAGAATATTAGAAGGATACTGGAGAAGGCCTCAACGCTGACCAGATTTTTCAGAGGCACAAAATTCTATCATCTCCTACAGAACATGTGGCAAGTCATCTTCAGAGCATCAAGGTATGTACAGAAGAGAACCTTGATATCCTTGCAATATTCCGGTTTTTAATATGTATGCAAAACTTTAGCTCTACAAGGAAAACCTGTAGGAATGATGTACTATAATAAGTAAAATAAGTGGTTTAATATTAAAGGTTCCTGCTCTAGTATGCTCCAAATCTGACTTTTGAGAACTATAACGTCAGATGGTGAAACACTTAAGAATCAGAAATTTTAGCCACTGGAAATCGTGATTAGCACCTACTGTGAGAAGATATTTCCAGCTTGACTGAATTCTGCTACAGACAAGCAGGACTGACATTAGAAAAAAAGTAAATTGAAACCTACTTGGGAACAAAGCACTTGGCTCCTTTAATGCCAAGAATATCTTCTGAGTATTTTCTTCCGAGCTTTAAGAATGTAATAGACAAAAAGACTGCAAAACACCTTTGTTTTCTTCCTTTTATTTTTTTATCTTCACTCCCTCATTTAGGCTTCACCAGTTCAGAATAAAACAAATTTCAGTTATGTACGTCAGTCTTTGCTGCTCTTAATTAGTCCTGATGCTTCTGTATACTTACGAGCAGCACACTAAGATGTGAATTCTACAGTCTTTAGAGTTCACTGTTTCTGTGACATTAGCCATGCCAAAGCAAAAGTCACTTAAGTACAACAGCGTCCAGCAGCAATCCAGCCTCCAGCTCCCAATATGAGTGGGATGGTCATGAACGGTAGCACAGTGGAGGTCATGAAAATTTTAAACAGTGGTTCTGATACCGTGCTAAAAAAATGCACTAGATTTGAGCTAGGTAGTTTAAAACAAACCACTTGGCACTGCAAATTGACAAAAGGATTGGTCTCCTGGCAAAAAAATGCAGCAGCAATCTCATCTATTGTTCAAAAGCTATGTGTTATTATAAAACTCAGTGTGTGTTATCAGTGATTTGTTTGGTTAGAAAGCCTCGGGAGCCCAAGGACTGGACATCTTGCAGCAACCTAACTACAGCTGTGACCATTCAACTCCAGTTGTTTTCATCTGAACCTGAAGCACCAGGAATTTTACACAGCTCCAGACAACCGATGGCGGACACTTTTTTATTCCAAATTTTCTTACTAGTAGTTTGCAGCTATTTACAGGAGAGAGAGTATTTGAAAAGCCCTCTCAAACATGATTGCATGCAAATGGAACTTCCCTCTAAGTTATTTAGGACTGATACTGTAACTTTCTAAACTTTAAAGACTGTAAACTCCCTGTTACTCTTCAGTGGTTTCTCCCAGTTAAACAAATACCTGCCCTGGTACTCATTTTACCTTTCCTTTTAGTCAACCCCATACACACCTAAACAGAAATCGTAATTAAAATAACACAGGGGAATTAAACAATATTTCCTTTCCTAACATGAACATGTCATTTTGTGGAATGGTTTGACCCTGTAGACCTTACCCCTCTCTACAGTTAGGATTGCTTCCCCCAAAACAAGGTTACAGTTCCAATTGAGTGTTCAACGTATCTCCTCTTTTAGGGCGCACCATGTTACGCCTCACTCTTAAATCAACACTGTTGAGTTAGTGACAAAGAGAAGGAAGAAAGAAAGTGGAAGAAATTCAGCAGCCAGCCAAAACTAAGGGCAACCAATATACCCTTGACTAAGATTTCATCTTTCAGCTACATAGATATTGTCATCATGAAAGACTGTACATACCTTTGGCAGACATCAGTTTCTTGTAATGAGCAGCCATGTGATCTTCAATGATGTACTGTTGGGAGAGCTTGCAGGAAGGTCCAGGAGAAAAAGCTACAAGAGGGAAAAGTCTTTGTTCATTCAACAGGGCAAGAAATGCCTCAGGCAACAATGGCTCTGAAAACATTTTAATATTTATACTCTCCCGCTTGCAATAAAATCAAGTCAATATTCATTCATTTCGTTCAAAAAGTAAGTGTAACACAAAATATAAAATGAAAAAGTGGCAAGTTATTCTCATTTTGCATGTTTTTGAATACCCGAGAATTATGGCTTGCAATAAGTAATGTATGAGCCTTGGATATTATAGAACTCTGGAGAATAACAGAGGATCTCACTGTTTAATATCTGATATAATAAAAATTACATTTTGAAAGATTTAATACTGGAGAATAGGACAAAGTACTGTAAAAAATTGTATATGAATATCTTACCTCTTGGTAATACCAGGCCTAACTCTAACACTCTGTAGTGAGGAAAATGAACTGGATATATGCAAAGACAGAAGTGGGCCCAGAAAAGGAGCCAGGATGTAGAACAGAAATGTGTTATGCACAGGCTGACCATGACACTCCTCTGAATCTCCAATCCACAAGACTTCTCAGATTAGGAAGAATTTATCTCTGTATCTGACATAAATTCATTAGCCCAGAAAAAAACTCAAGCAGCACATAAGCATGTACACATTTTAAATTTTAACCTGGTAGCGTGTCTGAGTTAGATCATTGTAGTTCAACCTGTTTCCGAACAAAAATATTATTTCTGGTTTCCTTCTCAAATCATCAGACAGCACTTGTAGACGGAAAGTTGCTAGCAAATGACAATAAAAAATTAACAGAAAACCGGAGACCAGAAATCTAACTAGTTGCTAGCAAATGACAATAAAAAATTAACAGAAAACCGGAGACCAGAAATCTAACTAGCTTTGGCCTTTCATCCACAGATGCCCTTACAGCCCTTAAACTAAGATAATCAGCACATCCAGCCTATTCAGCTTTGGCTTTCTGACACAATGAAATAAATGATTGTTTTATCATTCATGTCCCCAACGTACAATTTCAGTTAATGAATTAGTTTCAAAGTTTGTATTGTGTTTTGAAAGAATAGGAGACATTGGGTTGAGAGTCTGGAAATCAATCCATCTAACCACGGTTTGGCTGCTTTCTTGCTGTGTTGCTTTGTCTTGTCTAAATCTCTTGCCTACCAAGTGAGACAGTGCTACAAACTGTTTTTCACTGCCAAGGGGTTTGACTACATTCAATGTATTGTGTCATCTTTGGAACAAGAACCATAAGAAAGAGCGGGACAGAACACCGAATGCCGTATTTGTTGCTTCGTTTAGTATTATTTACTAATGTGCTCCTGCAGGTGACTAAAAGCCTGCTGGAAGGGCACCGCTTTCAACAACCTGCCCAGGTGCAGCATCACATCCCAACATGACCAGCCACAGAAAGGTGGCGTTACTTGAGCTCTAGGACCATCCATTCTGACTGTTCATCGAACACGTGGGCACAGCCAAAGTGCTTCCACCACGACACAAACAGGTGCAGAGACATCAACAGAAATAATGACTCTATGTTTGCTATAAAGCAATGGAGAAATTGGTGCAAAATTATAACCAAACTGCATTTATCTCTTGTCTCAATGAAATTTAGCACGAGTAGTACAGGTACCACAATGGAATCCGCTACTTGAAGCAGGCAGATATCAAGCTCACAAAATTTCTAATCGTGAGCATTTACCACGTGTATAATTTCAATCAGCGAAACCACTCACGGGTGTCAGTACCATACTAAAGAAATCAAATAGTTAAAATCAGTACTATTCTGTTTCAAAGCTCTTATGTGCTTGAGACCAGTAGTTATTCACTTCCAAAACTTTGAAAACTTAATTTTTTTCATGAATTTTGCCAATTGTACTGTAACCTCCTGCTGGCAAATGCAACTGGCACAAGCTCTTCGGTAATATCCAGCACCATCCCTAGCTGGTGTAAAGTGGGGCAGCTCTACTGAGTTCAAGGAATGGCAACGCCCTAAATCACAGCAGCTAAAGGCTCTTGTCACCAAGGAAAAGCAGATAGTATTTCGGGAAATGCCCCAAATCTTTCCCTGATTGGCAGTGGCAGCCTGATTTCAATATATGTAGTGAAAAAGACAGCATGACAGAAGAACAATGTGATAATCCAAACAACATCCGAGGATTAAAAAGGGATGGAAAATCCATTTATAAAAAGAATGCTGAAGATACACAAGGCACTAGTAGTTTAATCTAATTTGTTGTCTTTCATAAAATCTAACTCTATCCTGTGTCCAGAAAATTGCTAACATTGTGTAATAAGCAGCATTGTGGTTATTCCTATGTAAGGAAAAAAAAAAAGCAAATGCTTTTCTTTGCCAGAGACTTTCTGTTGAACTTTGGCAAGTCATTTTGTCTTTCTGTGTCTCAATCTCTCTGAAAAGAGGACATGAAAAAACACATGCAATTCTCAAAGAAGATGTTTTAAGGATAAAAACAATACAATGGGGAGATTTAATGGGTGCCCGTCTAAGTATTTCCCACCCCTAGAGAGGGTGATCTTATTTGAGCTCACTAGAAAGTTCACAGTTTTTAACAGATTTTTCTTTTATTGCCTTTCACATCTTTGAATAACTTCAAATTGGGGGAAATGTTAAACAGAAATCTTCCAGGAATTTTAAGTAACCCCATCATGAGGCTCTGTTGATGGGGCAAACACATGTCAGGTCAAATTGACGCAGCTCTTTTGCGTGCTGCTAAGAGAGGCAGAGTTCTCAAGCCCACGTTTGAACAGAATCAAACTTCTGTATTTTCTGCTGTCTTAAATAATTTCATTTACCTGCAACATTTATCCAAGTTTTCAACATTTCAGAGTTTCAACGTTGTCTATTTATGAGCACAGATCTACCTACAGAAAGTTGCCTGATTTTGAAAATCTTTCTAAACTCTGAGTACTATTGTACTTTCAAGACATTTACATCTTGCTTCTGTATTTGAGGAAAGATCTCAAGGAAACACAGATCTAAGAACGAGCAGTAAAGAACAGTGACAACTCTCTCAACACTGACTTTTTATTTCCTATTTTGTAATGACTTTCCTAGTAATTTATTATAGTCCTGAATGTGTAGTTGTACGATGACTAATTTACCTAGTTTCCACTGATTGAATTGCAAGAGATTACTTCTGCAAATCATGTCTAGAGAATATATCATGTCCAGAGGTATAATGTCGTATCATAAATCCAGTTGTAGCAGCATTAAAGTTAGACTGATACACAATGGCAGTGATAAAACATGTCTTTTCCATGTAGCTGAAAAACAAAAATATGCTTTTGAAAAACACAAGAGGTGACTTTGCCCCTCACCAGACTGCTAATTCAAAGCAACTACTTTTTGCCTCTTATAGGCATGTTCTCAAGAACATGTCGACTATTTTACCCTTTAAAAGACTAGTATAACTGCAGTGCTTCTACACTGCAAATAAATAGTTTATCTTTATTCCATTGCTAACTGCTAATTCCTACAAGTGGAAACTTCACAACGTGGTGACAAAGCTACATGTACTTATAATCAACAAATAAAAACTGTTCAGTGATACTTAGGCCTCAAAAGCTTGGAAATACGAAATTCTTATCTACCCTTCACATTATGGGCAAGTGGGAACCATCTCTGCAACATCCTTGGCTTTGCCTGTTGTGAACCGATAGAAATGTCTATCTAGCACTGCAAGGAAAGGGCTGTCTCGCACCCTAAGTGGTAGTTCACAGTTATGGTCCTGCATCTGTTTGTATCTGTCTACTTCCTCATCTTGTATTTAGAGACTAAATTTGGAGGGGAGAGGGACCACCTCTTAGCTCTGTGTTTGTCTCACGCTTACCAAAGCAGAACATTTGCCCGTGCCTATGGCCGCAGTGCTTGCAGGTAACGTAGTAACCAAAAGACAATGTCTCAGCAGAGTGGCCTGGTCAATGTTTTGCAGATCCTCTTACTTTTGCTCAGCTGTACAGTTATCCCTTGCTGCTCCCCTTCTGGGAAAGCATTTCTGCCTCTTTTCAGCTACAGGAAGCACTGGCAGGCATTGAGGTTTGGCTTCTGCTTTGAGCATCTCACAGAGGTGTCTCTGCTTCTGTTCCCTTCGGAAAATACATATATATCACTTTAATCAGGAAACCAGTATAACAGACTGCTGAGGTGGGGACAGCATAGGTGTTCTCCTCTTGGTCCTTTGGGGTTCCTTTGAAGAGGTGGGAAGAGGAGGATGGCAGGATAACACCCTGGGGGCCCTGAAATGCAGCACTCCCACTATGTGCAGAGCGGGAAATGCCTCCAACTGCAGCTAGGCTTTGTCAAGGGAGGAACAAAGGACTACGAGGACAAAAATCGTGGGTGGTGATGCTCGTGGTGGTGGTGTGTTTGCCAGCATCTAATTAAGGACTGAAACTATATGGATCTGGAGGAGGTATAGTGAAACAGCGTTTCTGAGATGGGAAGCTTCAGGCAGAAGAGCTTTCTAGCAATTCTTCTAGAGGTGCTTGGCAAAGATCCTGAACAGGGAAGCTGCTTGCCTGAATTAGGAAGGTGAGATTTTTTGTAATAGCAGATATTAGAAGCACTTATCTACTTTATATTGTTTCAATAACAAACTATGTATTTTTAATAATCTCATAATATTCAAGCTGTTATTCCAAAATTGGAGCACATAGGCACCTCTCAAGTAATAATTTGAATACTTACGGCTACTTTTAAGACTCATGTGTCCTCTGAAAGGTCCCATCATGGAGTACGTAGGCACCATGGCTATCTAGGATCTTTGGTAGGGAAGGCAAACATATTGGTTACATATTATTATACAATTCTAATATTTCTACATATTAGAAATATTATTATCTTTCTGCATGTCCTATGGGGATTACAGAAGAGTCATCTCACGGCCAGAATGCTACACTGAAATGACCCAGGTATGGAAAGGCTGGCACTTTTGAGTTTACTTTCCCTGCCAGATTACCTCTGGTTGTTTTAATCCCTACCAATTATTATGACCCTATTACAACAGCATCTACAGGGCAGTTTTCTGCAGGCCACAAAAATGAGCCACGGCATTGCGCAAATGTCACATATTTTGCAATCTGAAAGATCATCTCTGCTAAACATAAGTATTCAAGGCAAAAGAAGGAGCAGTTCAGTGTGCTACTTGTGCCCAAGGGAAGCAGTGGGAAAAAGCCCATTAAAGATTTTCTAAAGATACTCTACGGAATAGTATAGACTGACAGCACAGAAGCCAGACCTAGAAAAGCCAGGCCCAACACAGCAAAGTAAGCAAAAAAGCCCTCTCTCTTTTCAATTTAAGGGCAAGTTACAAGAACACAAATTCAAAATACACAGAAATCTGCCCATTTTATGAAGATATGTCCCACTGCTGACAGCTGAATTCATCTGAGTTACAGGGTAAGTTTTACTCTATGCCTTAATAGATGAAGGGGCCAAGACTCAGTTTCAAAAGCCACTTAGGTTCATAGGAGTTAAACAGATACAGATTCCTAGGAGATCCAGGAGATTTCAGTCCCTACCTGTCCAGTGGTATGGTTTTCAACACAATCATGTTCCTAACTCCCACTAAAATCAAGAAGCTGATACCTTAATTGGCAAGTCTGATCATGGAGACTAAGTGTCAGTCATCATTTTTAACTTACTTTTAACTTAGTGAAATGATTTATCTATATGTGAAAGTTCCAGCAATAATGTGAATTATAATTAAAATAGACTTTTTCCAGTTAAAAAACTTATTTTGTTTCAGCTTAAACCTATTCCTGGTTAACTTGAAGCAAGCCAGTCACCGATGCAAAGTGCATACATAATCTTTTCCACCAGATAAATCTTATCACTTTAAACCCACATTTAAAGTCCATGCTTCTTAAGCAGATAAGCCAACTGGCATATAGTAGCCTAAAGCTCAGTAGCTTTATACTCCAAAAGGTTGTCTACCAGCAGAAGTGACTTAACCGTGAACTTGTATTTGCCTGATTAGATTTGTGAGTTGCAAAGGAAACATCTCCTTAGAGATGATCCTGAATGTCAAAGGACATGCCAAGTGCCCTCAGAGCTAGAAAAATCAATGCCATTCTTTCTTTGGTTTCAAGGCAACATTGTAATCTGGGGGAGGAACCAGGAGTGCCTGACTCCTAAAGAATGAAACCGTTACTTTTTTGTTCTCATACACACAGTTCAGCATAATTTTTGCCTTCAAAAGCATTGCCACAACTTCGCAAACCTTGTGTTTACACAGCTATAACCAAAACCTAAGGGCAGGGACTTCAGAAGGTGATTACAGGTTTTGAATCTTGATTTGGTGACTCTTGACAAAGAGGCTGATTCTTTAGAGAGTTCATTCTCAACCTGTTCTGAAATTCAGGCCTCACCAGTGGTAGCTTAGTTTTGGGCAAAATCACCTGTCTGGGACAGCCTTCTTAAAAATAAAAGGATATAGGTATCAGAGAGTTATACTACTGTTATGGTCGTGCTCTCAGAAAACAAAAGCTGGAAAGATTATGAACAGTCCTTTTCTGCATCAAATTCTGCCACCTTAGACCACAGGCTTAAAATAAAAACGCTATGAAATAAATGGGAGCTGAGTAAACATTATTGCTTTTCCTTTGTGCTCATATTTCTAATTGTCATGGGTCCCTAAGTTAATAAAATCATCAAAAGGTCAGCTTTTTTTTTTTTGTCTTTTGAAAACATCCTTCCATAGTCACAACAGGATATAGACAAAGGAAGCTACCGCTCTCAAATCCAAGGTAACACATCAAAACATTTGATTATTTTTAAAAAATTGTATTTATTTAGATATATTCCTTAAGCATTTTTATCCATGTTTTGAAAACTAGTGTGACTTAATCATAGTTTCATATATACTGTCTAAAGACGTAAAAGCATATTAGTTTAGATTCATCTCACTGCATATTACTACTAATAATCTTGATTCTTCAGTTTCTTTTGAAATATAAATTATCTCTGGCTAAATCCTCAACTCTTTTGGCTTTTTCTTTTTTATGTCAAACATCTGTGAAAGGCATGACAGACAGAAGGATCCTATACTGAAAAGAGCTCTTCATCATGTGCAACTTTAGAACAGAGAGTAATTCTTTATCTTCTTGTGTCCAATCCTACCACTTTAGCTCAACAATTACTCCGTTATGATTTCAAGGGGAAAAACATCAGTGGGAAACTGCTCTGAGTGAGGACAGATAAAAATGGAACAAGGATGCATCAAAAATTCTAATTGTATCACCCAAATGCAATTAATTTAATATGTGCATGCTATGTGTAACACGTGATGCAGCCACTAAGCAGTTGTTAGGATTGATCACAGTCACAATAATGGCAGATCTTTAAGTTACTCATCCTTTACATGTGCATTTACAGCAGTTAACTCATGCAATAATGGTACCGCTGCTGTTTGAACTCCAGTGACTTCCCAAAGTCTCAATCCGATCACTGTCCCAGGCTTTGTACAAATAGCCAGTCACTTACGTACGTACACAAAAAGTTCACAATTGAAGTTTGCAAACCAGATAAATAGCAGGTGGAAGAAAAAAAAGCATTGTCTTCATTTCAGCGGCTGAAAGAGATTAAGATTGTAACAACATCAAGAAAGTTAGCGGCTGAGAAATGAAACTTGATGTCCTGAGTACGATACCAGTGCCTAAACCTCAGGATATCTATTTTTATCTTTATCTAAATATCTAATACGTGGAATTTTCTTGCCCATGAGAAGAAACACTGAATAGTTTCCATAGCTACAACCATTTTTGACTTATGGAGCCCTAAAAGCTCCTAGGAATGATGTGTTTCCCCACAGAAAGCCAGACAAAAAGAAAATGATTTTGGCAAGAGGTACTTTGAAAACCAATGAGATGATAGTATAAAACCTATTGTGTTCAAGTTACCACCATTCATTGCGGTGGCCCAATACCACACACGGAGCCAGAGCATATCCAAGGTGATGCCACTAGCAGTATACTCCAGTTAACTTCAAGATCAGGCCTTGAATGAGGAACACATCTTTCCAGAGCAAAGCATCTGATCTTGAAACAAGGGAACTGTCTGATGGTTTCTGAATCCAAAGGATACAGTCTCTTAAAAGCAATAATTTGGCAATGCTCCTTACCACAAGCTTAAGTCCTGTTGGCTTTACACACAGACTTTGTAAAGCCATACTTCAGTGCTATTGCCAAAATAATTCAGCAGCTATGCAGATGCTATTTGTTTTGCCTTTTCTTAGAATGAAAACAAGTAGTATATAGCCTTTGAAGGAATTATGTTAATTTTTGTGAAGCTTTTCATTTGAGCCATAGCAAACAGAGAGAGAGCAGAGCTTCTGCCTCATCTCTGCTTAAACTCAGGTATGGCAATAGAACCTGCTGTGTATTGGGATAATTTCAGAAAGGAGGACTAAATCTGTCATAATTTATGGCTACCCCTGTTAAACAGTAGGGGATCTATACTGCATACTCAATAGTCACCCATCCAACTGTAAACGAAGCCCTGATCTTTGCAGTCATTAAGTAAGGGAACAAGTCTCGATCTAGCAGAGACTTATTTCTATTTAATGGTGTGTTTTGTTGTCGACATAGTCTCTTCAGTTTCTTTGTATTTTCTGCAGTTCTGTGATATCTGAATCTGTCTCCCTACACAAACGCTGCAGCAGTTACTTTCATTTGTGCCAAACTGCTTTAATTTCACTGCATTATAATAAAAAAAGTTCAATCAGTAAAGTGTTATACTTTGCTATTTTACATCAACGTGCAGTTCTTTTAACAGGAGACCCAGGCTGTAAATTATATGGAAGAAAAGTCAGGTCTTTCTTACAGCAGACAGATAGATACTAAAACGCTTCACAGGGAATTGTTTCTATTTAACATAAAACAGCACACCTAAAAAGGTGACAGTGAAAGTGCTGAATGGAAATTAGAGAAGAGAGAGATGCTTTTTTACATTTTAGCTAATAATAATGCACAGATACAACATTTCATTGCTAATGGAATTCACAGAAGACATAGGACAGACTCTTTCTGAATATTTTGAATGATGTACAATGAACTAGATGCAAGCATGCAGCTAAGCAGTAGCTGCTGTGAGAGGATCATTCTCCAAGGGGGTTGATTCTGTAGCTTTGTACTTGCCTCCAGTAAGCTGCTGAGCAGCATCAGCTCCCCGATTTGCAGGGCTTTGTGTGTTGCAGGATTTGGGTCTCAGTACAAAAGTTAGTGACAAGTGCAATTTTTAAGAAGGTTTCAACATCAGTCTAGTCTCCTGTACTTACTATTCACTAGTGACAGAATATCCTGTTTCACATATTCATACTTAAGGATTTATCACTGCATACTATAGTGAGTTAAAAATTAGCCACTGTGTGCCTAAACCACGACAGCCACATATTAGGCTGTTCCCTTTGACGGGAATGTGGAAAGTTTAGCACAGTTCTGAAACAGAAACAGATCTGATCACACATATTAAGAATGGAATTTATGCTTGGAAACGTTCTCAGGGGTTTTCTATTGATAGAGTTAGTTTGGGTAAAAAGGAGTGGACCTTCATCCACACAAATAGAGAACTACAGTATCTGAGATACTCGTATGGCCTTTAGCGTTCAGAACTGATTATTAGATATGCATTATTTGTCAGCACCCTAAAATCCACATTAATCTCCTAGTGGACTGGAATCACTCCAGGTCCATATTTGAACACCTGCAGAAACCTGCGTCCCTCGTCAGGCATCAGGTGTGTAAGCAGCGTTCGCAAACTTAATCCAGAACGTTAAAACAAACCCAACTTGACTATCATCTGTGCAGCGCTTTAAAGCTGGTTGAAAAATTTCCAGAAAAGCAGGACTTTTGTGGGCATTTTTTGTCAGTTTGTCAAAATCGAAATATTTCTCAAACAAAGAACAGGGCTTCACTGAACTTCAGAAAAAAGGCTAGCAAGGAATCCTGCTGGCTCTCCTGTCAGGCTGCGGGAGAGCGCAGGCTCCCAGGACCCACGGCTCCACAGCAGTCCCACCATTTGGCCTCCCCTCTGTTGGCCCCTCCAACACCTGCCCTTTCCAGGCCCGATGGCTTTATGGCAGTAGCAGGGCCATCCTCCCTCTCTTCTGAACCCAAAAGCTACATGTCACATTTGGCCATCCAGCTGAGCAGCGGGAAACCTGAGACCTTTCAGAACTCAGCTTATGCCCAGGCTCTGAGTCTTGAAGCCCTGCGAGATCCTCCTCTGGGCTTCTCGAGTCTCACTCTGATACGAATAGTTAAAAAACGTGGAAGCTCTGGGATTTGGGAACCTATGACACCGAGCCTCCAGATTCAATGAATTTAAAAAAAAGAATTTAAAAGCACAAGCAGTGGGATTCTAATTCACATTCTAATAAGGCATCATTTATTTTTCTTAATTTTGGACCTTCCTGTGGAAGAGGAGTTCTGCCACTTGACTGCCTCTACTAAAGCCTACCATACTTGTATTGGATGAACACTCTGGCGTTTGTACTTCGTGGTATTTAATTATCTAATATCTTAAACTGCATGATTAACTATTAAGAGCTGGAGGCAAATTAAGCAACCGTTACAGTTATATAAGTGATGCCCTAGAGAGCCCCTGTGCAGATATGTATGAACCCATACCCAGGCCATCCTCCCACCGATCAGCAGGATCCAATTTTAGCAGCGTGCGTGTCAGCTGCAAGGCCCCTCAGTGGAGCAAAGATCACTCTCTTCAAATGCCTTTGCTGTCACTGGGTGGTATCCACTTGTAGCTGCAGAGAAAACATGGAGAAGCAAGGAGAGAGAGATGAAAGGAAGAAAGAACAGGGCAGTCCTTCATCAAATCCCTTTGATGTAAAAGGAGATGTTAGGGTTTGGGTATCTGTACAGGCAGAAAAATAAGAACAGAAGGCAAATAATAAGAAAACCATGAAAGTAGGTGGAAAAATTTGGAAAAATTATGACTCTGCTCTCTCATTTCTCTATCTCATTTCATTAACAGAACAGAACATGGTTTAACTAGGAATATATTTTAGAAAGTTGTCTTTCTTTTTATAAGAGCTCAGACATTTTCACTCACTGCTGCATGTCGTTTCTAGGTAGCTGTATACAGATCAATTATTTCTTCTCATCCAGGACAGATTCATAATTTCCCAGTAACGCTTTCAAGATTCTTAAATAAACAGAAAGAGCACCATAATTGTATCAGCCCTTTTATCCCAATTAAATAACCCAGGGTTGCTCAAGTACTGATTAGCCTATACTCTTGCCCTGCAGGATAAAGAATCACTCTCATTGGGCATCACTCTCATGGGGCAGAGCTCATCTGGCAATTGTTATCCTTTACACAGTATCCAAATGAGAGAACTTCTTAACAGCAGGGAGTCTGTTCATTAATATATAAACGGTTGTTGATGAAGAACAAATTACTTGATTGCCTGAGAAAGTAACTGAGCTACCTCTCAAGTATGCAGCCATGCTGTGGTAGCTCATGGATTTCAGTGGGCAAAACAGTCAAGTAGTTATTTCAATAAAGGCAGGGACCCTTTGCTGAGTTTCTAAAATAAGCACATTGTAAGTGAAGCACTTTAGATTGCATTTATCAACAAGAAATATGGCCCCATCCTGGGCAGGTAAAAGCAAGATATAAATAAATTTATGCTGTCTCTGCTGATGGATACGAACTTGTTGCTGGCACATTACTTAATTTAGACTCCTTTGAAAATTCAAGCCCTAAAATCACTTCTACCCCCGTGTCTCTTCCAAAATCCTGTTTCTTTTCTTCTCAGCAGGGAGAAGGTTGACACTAGTAGGATGGCTGCAATAGTGTCTCTCCTTTCTCCTGGTGACCAAAAGTTGCCTCGGACACAGCCTGTGGCTTGGAAGTATCCCTTTCTCTACTGACTGGGAGGTTTGCGGCAGCATCCGGCCAAGGATGTGCAGCTACTCCACCAGCACACCCCGCTCTCCCCCGGAGCAAGCGAATGCTTTCTCTCTGTTCCCTGTGAAGAGGGCTGAGTGCTGTGGCAGTGGAAATTTCCTTGAGCTTCAAATTGCTATGAAGGGTTCTGCTGCCGTGACTCTGCAGCAATGTTCTATCTATCAGACTGGAAATGACTCTAGGAATATATTTATAATTAGTGCATAACTTAGAGCATCAAAGACCACGATCTGTACCTTTTTCCCTTTCAATCTGTCTTGTCTAGTCAAACCAGAGATTTAAAGTTTCTCAGGGCAATAGTTGTCCTTCACTCTATGCAGACATGTGTCTCACAAAATGAGTCTTGATCTGTCATATTTAAACACTAACACAGCACAGTCAAGAGAAATAATCTAAGAACAAATAAGCACTGAAACATGAGATGGGTGCTGTTAGAAAACTCTGAGGTTTATGTGTCCACCACACTGGTTAGCCAAAGATTGAAAGTCATTTTTCCCCAAAGGGCTGAGAAAGGAAAAAAGGAAGGAGGGAAAGTATTAAGGGAAAGTATTGTACTCTTGCCCTGTTTTTATACTTTCCCAGGCATCTACACATGGCCAGTACTGGAGACATATCTGACCAGAAGAACTTCTAGTCAGATGTAGGGCAGCACTGGTAAAGTGTTTTGCCACTTTACAGCCTCCTTTACTTATAAATTACATTATATATATAATATATTGTATTATATGCTATTGTAAGTTATAAATCAGAAAAAACTATTCAGACTTGGTTTCTTCTGTCAGTATAATTTGTCTGATAACTCCATTGTTTTGAGCAAGATAAAGCCACAGGCTGCATCAGGGGCACTGACCTACACGCAGGAGAAACACAATCTCTGCCAGTCTTGCATGTTTTATTTACTGTTTGGGCTTTTCTTGTCTCTAAAGGCTGAAAGTGTAACTAATGCCTAGTGAAAGAAGAAAAAAGGACTGAGCAAATGCACAGGCCTTCATACAACATATTCTGTTAATTATATCCTAGTGTCTAGATGCCAAGGAATCATAGAATCATGCAATCATAGAATCACTCAGGTTGGAAAAGACCCTTGGGATCATCAAGTCCAGCCATCAACCCCACTCTACAAAGTTCTCCCCTACACCATATCCCCCAACACCACATCTAAACGACTCTTAAACACACATTCAGGGACGGTGACTCCACCACCTCCCTGGGCAGCCTATTCCAGTGTCTGACCACTCGTTCTGTGAAGAATTTTTTCCTAATGTCCAGTCTAAACCTACCCTGTCGCAGCTTGAAGCCACTCCCTCTTGTTCTATCACTAATTACCTGTGAGAAGAGACCAGCACCAACCTCTCTACAATGTCCTTTCAAGTAGTTGTAGAGAGTGATGACGTCTCCCCTCAGTCTCCTCTTCCTCAAACTAAACAGTCCCAGCTCCTTCAATCGCTCTTCATAAGATTTATTCTCCAGGCCCTTCACCAGCTTCGTTGCCTTCCTCCGCACTCGCTCCAGCACCTCGATATCTCTCTTGTATTGGGGTGCCCAAAACTGGACACAATACTCAAGGTGTGGCCTCACCAGTGCTGAGTACAGGGGGACAATCACCTCCCTACTTCTGCTGGTCACACTATTTCTAATACAAGCCAGGATGCCATTGGCTTTCTTGGCCACCTGGGCACACTGCTGGCTCATATTCAGCCGCTTGTCAATTAGAACCCCCAGGTCCTTTTCTGCCAGGCAGCGTTCCAGCCACACTTCTCTGCCAGGCAGCTCTCCAGCCACACTTCCCCAAGCCTGTAGCGATGCATGGGGTTGTTGTGGCCCAAGTGCAGGACCTGGCACTTGGCCTTGTTGAAGCTCATACCGTTAGCGTTGGCCCATCGATCCAATCTATCCAAGCCTCTCTGTAGACCCCCCCTATCCTCATGCTGATCAACACTCCCACTTAACTTGGTGTCACCTGCGAACTTACTGATGATGCACTCTATGTTCTTATCAAGATCATCAATAAAGATGTTAAACAGAAATGGTCCCAACACTGAGCCATGAGGAACACCACTTGTGACTGGCCGCCAGCTGGATTTAACTCCATTGACCACCACTCTTTGGGACAGTCCATCCAGGCAGTGGGAACGGCAGGACATGTGTGAACTATATTCATTTTAAAATAACAATGTACCTTAAAAGAGAAATTAAATCAAAAGCATGAAAAAGAGCACAGAAAAGAATATTTAACCAGAGCAGCTGGTAATTGCTGTCTCTTCTCCCTTGGGTTTTAGATATTTTTTCCTCTACTTGACTGGGTTTCCTCTGCTCATGCACATGCTTTGACTTTTTCTACACAACATGACATTGATGTGTTATTGCCTGACAAAGCAAGAAATTCTGAAGCCAACTTCTGTTCTATACAGTGAGGAATTACTGAATTTTCCCCCTTTTTGCCAGGTACAAGGTATTGTCAGATATAACGAGTGTTCAGTACAGTTGTTAGAACTACAATATTACATGAATGAACTACATGAATAAGTCTATCATTTATTTTGTTGGGACATTGACAAGAAAATAATTTCATTCCATTGAATTGTCATATTATTTATTATTATTCTATTATTTCTATTTTCCATTTTCCAACCCAAAGGACTGTAAATCATCACTGATGTGCCATGTGGTAGGTCAAAGGTGACCATCTTGAACATAAGATCTTTACAAGGAACTGCAGTTTACGTTTGAAACCTGCTGGCTCACAGCAGTTAGCTACAAGTTTCAGCAGTTCACAAAGGTAATACAGCCTCTTTCTGCAGCAGCTGCAGCAGATAGAAATAACAGACTGACGGTTGAAGAGGAGGAAAAAAAAAATTTGGGAACTTTTTCTTTCCTTTATGTCACTTCAGGGGCATGCTGTGCACTTGGCGGGGCTGCCAGGAAGCTTGCTACAGCACCTTCGGCACTGGTGAGGAATAATCAGTGCCAGGTGTCACAAAGCAAAGCCAAGATCAGCCACAACCGCAGCCGCAGCAGTGACAAGGGAGGGTGAAGCACTGGATGCTAGCAAACTGGAAATTTCTCCAGAGTAGGCAAAAAAACTCACGGTGACCAAAAGCCAATAAAACAGCTCTGCTCTATCTAGTCATAAAGCCTCCAGCATGAGGACAGCAGAAACAGCGATGTGTCTGTTTCTAAATGCCAAAAAAACCCCACAGGAGGATGTATGAAGTCCAATTCAGAGGGTAACTACAGAGCCAGTATAAATCACTGAGAGTATGAACACTGTCAGTTCACGAAGCTGAGCTTTCAGTAACATTTTAGTGACATATGTCAATAAAATGATTGCTCTTTTGTATCAGAACTGCAGTCCAACTAGTTCAGCATCCTGCCACCGGGATCCTGCCTTTCAAGTACCTGAAAAAACCCTTCAGCAAGTACATATATAAAACCCAACATGTTCTTGTCCTCATAGTACATCTTCTAATACCCAGAAGTTACCTTCTGAATAAAGGATGAGATTTATTATTCTTTCCAATAAATCTATTAGAATTCATTATGGAGTAGTTGATACATCAGTTTGTGTCATCCCTAAACACAATTAAAAGGATGAGAAACAAGATCTTGGTATTTATCAATACTTTGTAGCATTAGCAATAACTTCAGCAGCTGCCTTGAATGCATTTCAATTCCTCTAAATCACTAAGTAATATTAACTCAACATTTACAAATTTCCCAGATACTCCTCCTGTTAACTGTGTACGGTGACACTTCGACTAATGAGGCCAAATTAACAACTTCCAAGTTTTAAATTAAATAATTAAAGACAGACACTGATGTCTAAATCTGCTGAGATAAAATTAAACCCATGATTTACAGCCAAATTCTCTAAAGTTTTACTGTCACAAAGTTAATGTGGTATTGAATGACAGGGAAAAATATGCTATCAGATATTAATGATAAACTTAGCCAAGGTTGAGACCAATTTTTTGGGGGAGTTATAAAGTTAGCATCATATGTTTGTGTGGTTTTGGCTTGACTAATCAGATATTGCAGGATGAAAATAATGACATTATAATGCTTCTCTCGAGTGACAGGCATAAAAGCTTTCAGTAAGGATTCACTTCGCACACAGAATGGGGCCAACTAGTTGTAAATAACTAAAAGAGCTAAGACTTTCTCATTATCTTAATGGATCAGGTTGCCAGCACTGGCCAGATCTTTATTTACCTACCTGCACCTTTATATTCTTTGGTGTTTCTTAGAAAAGATCTTAGGTCTCCACATTTTTGAGCAACCGACAGCTCTTTGTACACGAAATGAGGATGTTTCTATAACCTCAGCTATGTAACCATTTCATTTATTTAGATAGGACACCTTTTTGCATATTTTCATTTCTTTGTAATTCATTAAAAAAAGAAAGGTAGGAAAAAAAACCCATAAAACCTGTTTTCCACTTTTATCCTTTACAAAATTGGCCCAGTAAAATACTTAACAAATGTATAATGACTGTAATAGGCAAGTACATTTTACTTTTGATTTTCAATCACCGTTGTAAATTTGCTTTCAGCTCCAGCCCCCACTGAAGTCCATAATGATGTTGACTTCAGCAAGGTCACAATTTGATCCTCTAGAAGCTCATGGGTGTTTTCAAGCAGAAGGTATGAACAAATATGGGCAGGTATGTGTGTGTTTGTGAGAGCAACAGGGAGGCCACACCTCTGTCTTGTATTCAAAAAACTATGTATTCAACCAGTTTCTTCAAACACTGTCAGGGCTTGGCTGAAAAAGACTTTGTTGGCAGCTAAAGACATCATAAAATGAACCCTCCAAAACGTGTAGCAAAACCGGACCATTGCAATTAAACTTTCCAGTTTCTGAGACAAGCCATTTTCTGCCAGCAGTTCAACAACCAAATAAAAAGCACCTAATTACAACGAATCTCTCTGAAGCGGGACTGAGTATCGTCAGATGCACAAGCATTTGTAATAGACTACTGGCTATGCTGCTGCAGCAAAACCCTGGCTGTCTTCATCATGGAAACCCAGCTCTTCTCAGTAAAAAAAAGTTACCTATAGTGAAGTATGATGGTTTTCTGATTTTTGTTTATTTGCTTTTTCTTAACTTCTCAAATGATGCAAGACACGGGTTAGATCAGAATGCCAGCAGAGCATTCAGCAGGATGAAACACCACCGTTTAAAACTACAGCACCGTTAAACTACCAGGCTTTACAGATACGTGATTTTTTTTTTTTCATTGTGCAAGCAAGAGCATTCCTGTCACAAGGGGAAATTAGTTAACAGACCGAGATCATACAGCATAGTAGGGGAGCCCTGCTGTTACTTGCTGAAAGAAAGCCAGAACTGAAAGGAGGAGGTAATAAATGTAATTCCCCGCTGCTCGCTCTCTTAAGGCACAGGCAGCTCTCCACTGGAGGCCTGCTAGCTGCAATCAAACTTTGCCCTAAGAGACCTTCTCCACCATAAAGCCACAAGCAGCAGCAACAGCAGACTATAAAGCTCTTATTAAATTTAAGCACAATCCTGGAAGTCTTAAGCATCCGAGGACTCTCAGCTCTGGTAGTTCTGAGGGAGGCTCTGCAGGGTTTCACCGAATCACAGAGTGGGTGAGGTGGGATGGGACCTCTGGAGCTCAGGTGGTCCAACCCCCCTGCTCAAGCAGGCTGGTTGACCAGGACCACGTCCGGGCGGCTTCTGAACGTCTCCAAAGATGGAGACTCTGCTGGGCAGCCTGTGCCTGTGCTTGGTCACCCTCACAGGAAAAAGCGATTCCCGATGTTGAGAATTCCCTGTGTTTCAGCTTGTGCCCAGGGCCTCCGGTCTCCGGCCACCGCTGAGAAGACCTTGCCTGCTGGTACCCTGAGCTGCCCCTGCCCTCCCCCCAGGCTCGGGGAGGCCTCCCGGCCCCCGGCCCGGCCGGCGC
>VYZM01022822.1:798458-854005 GCA_013398915.1 Dromas ardeola
GGACGGAGGGAGGGAGCCCACCGAGGTGCCCCGGCCCGAGCCCCGCACAGCACCAGCCGGCGGCCCGCGGGGATCCGCCTGCCAACCGCGGCTGCCCGGGGAGGAGCCCCGCGCTCGGGCCGGGCCGCCGCTCCCCCTCCCGGGCCCTGCCCTCCGCCCTCCCTGGGGCCGCTGCCCCGCCGCCATGTCCGCCTGCCTTCCACCGCCCTCGGGGCGTCACCTGAAGACGCTCTCCCCCCCCGGAGCAGCGGCGTCGACTGGCATTTCGGAAGCGTTTTAAGCGACTCCTATTTATAGCTTCCCCCACCTGATTTTTAGCCGGGGTCTGAGCAGCAGGGCACGGCGAAGCGTGTGCAAGGTGTGGCCGGGGCAGCCAACGCGTTGCCGCATGAGCGATAAGATGTGTCGGCTCATCAGAGGAAACACTCAGAGCCTCAGCGTTGGGGTTGGGGCTGCCAAGGGTGGCCGCGTGGCCACTGCCGACGGGGGCAGGCCGTGGGCGGGCACAGCCGCCAAGGGTGAGGGACTCTTACCAGGGAGTATAGCAATAGGATGAGGGGTGATGGTTTTAAACTGAAAGAGGGGACATTTAGATTGGATATTAGGAAGAAATTCTTTCCTGTGAGGGTGGTGAGGCACTGGAACAGGTTGCCCAGGGAAGCTGTGGATGCCCCATCCCTGGCAGTGTTCAAGGCCAGGCTGGATGGGGCTTTGAGCAGCCTGGTCTGGTGGGAGGTGTCCCTGCCCAGGGCAGGGGGGCTGGAACTAGGTGATCTTCAGGGTCCCTTCTAGCTCTAACTGTTCTATGGTTCTATGCCTGTCAGTGCGGCCTACCAGCATCGTGCCTTTGAGGGCTTCCTCCCGTTGTTTCTCTGCGAAGGTGTTGTAAACAATAAGATCTTGGAAGCAGTAGTGCTCCCCGCACATTTAATGTTAAGAATGATATTGGATGGATAAAGAGCTGGCAGAAAAGCATACTTCTGTGCCACCACTAACAGGCTATTGACTGAGATGAAGCATATGTGTCAGTCATAAAAGTGCTTAGTTATCAATATCCAATCTTTAGCATTATCTTAGAAACAGGCATTATAGTAGAAATTCATTAGCTTTTTTGAGAACGTGCATTCACCCTGAAGGTTATGTCTTCCCTTTCATTGGTACGTCAAATTCACATTAAACTTATAGGGAGCCACATGTGCGTAATGAACCAGTGTATAGCCCAAGGCACGCACATTCCATCACCGGCGTCTATTATCTGCATTAAGTGACCAGAGGATAAATTAGATTTCATGTGAGCACTACCCTGATATTTTCTGCAGTTCTTTAAAAATGTGTTTATCCAGACCTCTGTGTCTCCTGCCTTTCAGAATATGCAGCTCCAAAAGAAGCTGTTAAGGAGTTCTGTCACAGAGTGAAATCGGCACCAAAGAAACCCACAGAGGAAGAATTACAGGCCACAGTATTAGGAAAAAAGGTTCAAATACCATAGGCAAAGCAACTGCATAGACTTACGTAATTTTGAAACAAGCCTCTATGCAAGCGCATGAAGCAGGGGCAACAAACAACAGGAGTTAGAGATGTGCGCACACCTGCAGGGCTATGATCTTATTGGCATCACTGAGACATGGTGGGATGGCTCCTATGACTGGAGTGTTGGAATGGAAGGATACAGGCTCTTTAGGAAGGACAGGCAGGGGAGATGAGGAAGGGGTGTCGTCCTCTATGTCAAGGACCAGCTGGAGTGCATGGAGCTCCGCCTGGGGGTGGATGAGGAGACGACAGAGAGTTTATGGGTCAGGAATAAAGGGAGGGCAGGGACAGGTGACATTACAGTGGGGGTCTGCTACAGGCCACCTGACCAGAAAGACAGAGTGGATGAGGCCCTCTATAGGTAGATAGGAGTAGCCTCACATTCACAAGCCCTGGTCCTCATGGGGGACTTCAACCACTCTGATATCTTTTGGAGGGACAACACAGCAAGGCATAAGCAATCCAGGAGGTTCCTGGAATATGTTGATGATAACTTCCTTCTCCAAGTGACAGAGTAGCCCACAAGCAGAGGCACTATGCTTGACCTTGTTCTCACTAACAAGGAGGGCCTGGTGGGGAATGTGAATCTCAAGGGCAGCCTTGGCTGCAGTGACCATGAAAAGGTGGAGTTCAAAATCCTTAGGACAGCGAGGAGGATGCACAGCAAGCTCACGACCCTGGACTTCAGGAAAGCAGACTTCGGCTCTTTGGGGATCTGTTTGGCAGAGTGCCATGGGATAAAGCCCTGGAGGGAAGAGGGGCCCAAGAAAGCTGGTTGATATTCAAGGATCACCTCCTCCAAGCTCAGGAGCGATGCATCCCAACAATGATGATGTCAGGCAAAAACGCCAGGAGGCCTGCATAGATGAAAAAGGAGCTCCTGGATATACTCAAACAGAAAAAAGAAGCCTACGGAGGGTGGAAACAAAGACAGGTAGCCTGGGAGGAATACAGAGAAATTGTCCGAGCAGCCAGGGATCAGGTTAGAAAAGCTAAAGCACAGACAGAATTAAACGTGGCCAGAGATGTCAAGGTTAACAAGAAAAGCTTCTACAGGTATGTCCGTGATAAAAGGAAGACTGGGGAGAATGCGGGCCCTCTCCGGAAGGAAATGGGAGACCAGGTTACCTGGGATATGGAGAACACTGAGGTATTCAATGACTTTTTTGCCTCAGTCTTCACTGGCAAGTGCTCTAGCCACACAATCCCAAGTGGCAGAAGGCAAAGGCAGGGACTGGGAGAATGAGGTATCACCCACTGTAGGAGAAGATCAGGTTCGAGACCAGCTGAGGAACCTGAAGCTGCACGAATTCATGGAACCTGATGAGATAGATCTGAGGAAACTGGCAGATGAAGTTGCTAAGCCACTACCCATCGTATTTGAGAAGGCTTGGCAGTCTGGGGAAGTTCCCACTGACTGGAAAAGGGGAAAAACAAGCCCTATTTTTAAAAAGGGNTTAAAAAGGGAAAAAAGTAAGACCTGGGGAACTACAGGTCGGTCAGTCGGTCTCACCTCTGTGCCCGGCAAGATTGTGGAGCAGATCCTCCTGGAAACTATACTAACACACATGGAAAATAAGGAGGTGATTGGTGACAGCCAGCATGGCTTCACTAAAGGCAAATCGTGCCTGGCAAATTTGGTGGTCTTCTACAATGGTGTTACAACATTGGTGGATAAGGGAACAGCAACTGATGTAATCTACCTAGGCTTGTGCAAAGCATTTGACGCTGTACCGCACAACATCCTTGTCTCTAAATTGGAGACACATGGATTTGATGGATGGACCACTCAGTGGATAAGGAATTGGCTGGATGGTCTCACTCAAAGAGTTTTGGTCAAGAGCTCGATATCCAGGTGATGAGTGGTGTTCCTCAGGGGTCAGTATTGAGGCTGGTGCTGTTTAACATCTTTGTTGGCAACATGGACAGTGGGATTGAGTGCACCCTCAGCAAATTTGCTGACAACACCAAGCTCTGTGGAGTGGTCATCATGCTGGAGGGAAGGGATGCCTTCCAGAGGGACATGGACAGGCTTTAGAGGTGGGCCTGTGCAAACCTCATGAAGTTCAACAAGGCCGAGCGCAAGATCCTGCACCTGGGTCATGGCAATCCCAGGCACAAATACAGGCTGGGCGGAGAATGGCTTGAGAGCAGCCCTGAGGAGAAGGACTTGGGGGTGTTGGTTGATGAGAAGCTCAACATGAGCCGGCCATGTGCACTTGCAGCCCAGAAAGCCAACCACAGTGTGGCCATCTGGTCAAGGGAGATGATTCTGCCCCTCTGCTCTGCTCTCGTGAGACCCCACCTGGAGTACTGCGTCCAGCTCTGCGGACCCCAGCAGAAGAAGGACATGAACCTGTTGGAGTGAGTCCAGAGGAAGGCCACAAAGATAATCAGAGGGCTGGAGCACCTCTGCTATGAGGACAGGCTGAGAGAGTTCAGGTGTTCAGCCTGGAGAAGAGAAGGCTCCAGGGAGACCTTATTGCAGCCTTGCAGTACTTAAAGGGGGTCTAAAGGAAAGCTGGAGAAGGACTCTTTATCAGAGAGTGTAGGATGAGGGATAACAGTTTTAAACTGAAAGAGGGGAGATTTAGATAAGACGTTAGGAAGAAATTCTTTACTGTGAGGGCGGTGAGACACTGGAACAGGTTGCCCAGGGAAGTTGGGAATGCCCCATCGCTAGAGGTGTTCAAAGCCAGGCTGGATGGGGCTTTGAGCAACCTGGTCTAGTGGGAGGTGTCCCTGCCCAGGGCAGGGGGGTTGGAACGAGATGATCTTTAAGGTCCCTTGCAACCCAAACGATTCAATGATTCTATGAAGTCCTTCACAGCATTATTAGCGGGAATTAAATGTAGCCTTTTCAGAGCCCAGATAGTGTCTTAGCACTTCACCTGAAGGAATATTTTAATTAACTACTAGTTATTGTATACTCTTATTCATTGTGCTCTAGCCACTGCAGAGGAACATCTTTGTTTTAGCTAGTTTCACCTGCTATAGAGCAAGAGATGAGGAAGAACACTCTGAGTAGAACATACTGATCATTGGTGCTCCTTGTGTATAGTTAAAGAGATTTAAACATCAATACCATGCTATGGAATATAGTATAAGTTGCAGAACACAAGTTGTAGCAGCGTCTTGCCATAAATTATAGGTAGAGAATGACACTGCTCTTCCTAGTGACATCCCCCCTATAAAGTCTGTCTTGAGCCTAAGTGGCATATAGGGCAAGAATGTATCTAGAATACAACAGTTATACAGGAGGGAGGTTAAACTTCCAGCTTTAGAAAATTGTGTTTATTGTTTCCAGCCACTTCAGAATAAAATATGCCCAGGCGGCAAGTGGAAGACAGACTTTCTTTTGCTAAAAGTCTTCAGATTAAATCAGGCAACTAAACATTTTCATCTTCTAGCTTCATGTCTTCTAGCAGATCACTATGGGTGACAAATGTTCTGAAGGGCAAGCTATGCCTTAAATTTCACCTAGGCAGTTAATTTGCATACAAATAACTGACTAGTCCTTTAATTATCACATAGTTCTGTTGATGATAGACAAGAGCTATAGCTCATACTCCTTCAGTTATGTTGGTGCAGCAAGAATAACAAGTAACTTAAAAAAAAGTATTTTTATTACTGAAGTCAGCACATGCATCTCTGAATTCACACAGGGAACAGATGTAATAAGTAAGAAGATACCATTTATACACAGTCGCTATTTGGGGTTGAACTGTGCTTAAGAGAAAGTTGCGTAGATCATAAGTCTGCAATCAAGAAAAGTTGCTCGTAATGTGCTGGTTCTTTTAGAACCAGGATAAGGCTTTTACATCTTTTAAACACCCACTTTTCTCCTATCAGTCTTTGTTTTGATTGAAGAGAAGGAAAAACAAAACAAACACCTTATGCAGAAGATATAGAGCTATTTTGAAGAGCTTCCTTTACAAATGCTTCTCTTGGGACCCAGTCTCTCACATAAAGTGGATCTCTTGTCTGAACCATCCTTCTCTGTGAATTGGTAAGTTCTGATGCTTTTATTGCCTTTTAGTCTAATGGCCAGGTTTCAAGCTTGTATTTAATTAACATATCTTATGCTGGCACTCTCGAAAAGGGAAAAGGGAAAAAAAGAGGTTTGTTGAAAGCAAACTGTTAAAGAAATTCAGAATGTTGAAGAATAAGACAGAGAGAAATGAGTTCAAACAGAAAATTGCTGTTTATCCTCATAACGACAGAAAAAGCTGTCTACTGTTCTTTCTTTCTTCCTTTATTTCCTTAGACTTAGTAACTTCTTTTCACGCTGGCCGTGATAAGAGTTTTGCTTACAGACCTACTCTTTTTTAACTCAGTAGCAAGATTTTTTTGATGACCTATTTCTGCAGGAATAAGGCAATGTCAGTCTCAGTGCATACGTAGTTTCTGATTTGATACGTTTCTGAGCAATATTAATCTCTTACCTGAAGAGAGAAATACAACTCTTTCAAAGTGATTTGATCGAAGTTATACTTTGGCTATATATATATACTTTTCATATATATATATATACACCAAGCTGGGTTTGGAAATGTATCTCAAGATTAAGCAACTTGTTACTTCAATTCACAAGTGGGAATAAAAAACTGAACTTTAAACTTGATTATTGTGACATTTCAGTTATGTTGTTATTTTCGCTTGTTCTAATACAACTTGGTCAGCAGACAACGTATAAGGAAGCAACAATAAATATCAGTCTGGTTCTGTAGCCTTCACTTGTGAGTAATAGCACGGAGTTTGGGGGGACTGCTACTGCTATAGGTGATGGGAAGTTACTTGGTTCTTAAAGATTTAATTAGCAAAATACAAAGAAGATGTATAAAGATTCACTGTCGTTGGACTTTTCAAGAGACACAGCAACTAAACAAACAGTTGAATGATCTAGCAGCAGCAGGAGTCCTGCTAATGCAAATACTTAGTTGAGTGACTCATAAAAACAAGCCGAAAGAAAAACATTAACCGGCTTGCCCTTTCTTCCTCTCTCTCCCCTCCCCCCCCCCCCCTCCCTCCCTCCCTTTCNNNNTTCCCTCCCTTCGTTTCTTCCTCTCTCTCTCTCTCCTCTCCCCTCCACTTCCTTCTCCCCGCCGTCCTCTATCTTAAAAGCACAAGCAGATCAACACCAGGGAATTTTCCCCTACTTCCATATGGTACATCGAAAAGAATTGGAAAGGGAAGTAAAAGTGAGGTGCCATTCCATTTTAAAACCTAAACAAATCTATGACAGTCTCCCTCTTGCTGAATCACTGCAAGGAAAGACGTCTAAAGAGCTTCTCTATCTGTCTTACTACATAACCTCTTTAGTCACCATCTTTCTGTATAGGGCTAGTCCAACCATGGCAGACAATGCTGGAGTAAAGACAAACATGAAGACTAAGTCTTCAAATGTAGCTGTGCTGCTAAAACTCCTTAGAGGCTTTAGAGCCTAATTTTCAGAAGTATAAATATCAGAAATAACTGGATACTCCCGGCAATCTTAATGTATCTGTGCAATTTTTGTACTAATTCATGTTATCCTTTGGTTCTCTGCTTTCTTTCTCTCTGTGTGTATTTCAGTGGAGATTGTTACAAGCTGTGTGTACCGTAACGTGTGTGGAGTTTTCTCTGCAGTTTTCTGTGGCTTTGCTAGTCTAAATTTTTTTTTTTCCAGGAAGCTGCAGTCACATGAGTGTAACCAACATACCTCTTATTGTGAAGTGGTCACATAAGCGAAGGAACCCATTTCAATCAGTGTGAGATTCAAGCTATTAGGTGAAGCCTAGTTATAGTACAGGAATTTAAAAATGTTATTGTTTGTGGTTGCCCCATATGACTATCACTTAGGAAGGAGACCATTCTCTCAAGGGGCTCTCTAAAGCACAAGTTTTACTTCTTGAGAGAACATACCAGCTGCCAATGCTTATACTAACATGTGAACGTTGGTGGAGATGGTGCATCTTGCAAGTTCAAGCATACCATAAAGACCACAGAATTGAGCTGCTGTTGAGATTATTTCCATCATCTTCTTTTTTATACGTAACATACAAAATCTGCATTCTCACTCATAACCAAGCTAAACCGATGGGTACTTACAAATGTATTTACATCTGCTCATTTATCTCCAGAGTACCTCTTAATGGCACAGTTATAAGTTACTCTTGTTGCTGAATTTTTAGAAGTAAAATCTATCCTTTGTGTTTCTCATCTAATTTATAAATAGCCTGATTTGATTCTTGGAAACCTGTAATTTCTGGCTGCAATAAACTGGTAGAGGAACATGTTTCTAAAATACACGTTCCCAACCACTGGAAGGAAGTCTATCTTACTAATATCTTTATCATTAATTTGCAGTAATGATCCAGAAACTCAAACCAGCAGGAAGGATAAAAATATAGAGGCGAGCCTTAAATAGCTTGTTGACAGAAAAGCTTTAGAAATAAATTTAACTGCAATCTCAGCTACAGTGACCACTTGCCATTCTCTTTTTATACGGCATTGTATTCTGTGCTATTTACTGTTTTGTCATGCGTCTGTAGAGCAGTCGCACGTCCCTTGATCCTTCATAAGAAACTACATGACTGAATGCAATCCTGAAAGAGAAGGTAGGATTTGGGAGTTGGTGCAAGAAGTCTGTTTTCTGAGCCCTGTTTAGGGGTACACCATCAGTACCTTTACTCATGCTAAGGACTTTGCAAGCAGGGCTGGTGGATTCTACAAATCCTAAAGTCCTGAAGCTAATTAGGCATTGCATTTATAAAGTACCTCAGCCTGGATGAACCCATCCGCCAGCCATATGGAGCACTGCAGTAATTTAGTCTCTGCAGTGGTACTCAAGATAGAAATTTGCAGTCTGATAAAGGAGATTATCTTTAGGCCGTGTGACGAGTTGGGCTTGGAGTGAAGGATTTAACATCTTCACCTGAGACCCTGCTGGGTATCGCTTTTCTGTGTTCATTGCAGAAGATACAGCTGCACAGCTAAAGGAAGGATTACCATAGATTCAGTCTTTTTTAGAGAAAGGCAAGATCAACTATGGGTCTGCAGATTGAGCTTTGCCATTCCAAAATGAAACCCATGACCCAGGGATTCCAAGCCCTTCACTTTCAAAAGAAAAGTGACAAGCATAGATGTTGGTGGACATCAGTGGGATTTAATTAATGGTATTTACAGCAATTCAAATTATTACTGTCATTGTTAGTATGCACTTATTTCATTAACTAGTTTAAAAATAATTAGCAGACTCTGTTTCATAGTATTTTCAGCAAATCTCAACCTGGATGCAGACGGATGATCCCTGTTGAAGTGAGGTGCAGGGATATCCATTGAAGAATTTAATTTGTGTTACAAGGGCACATTCCATGGCATTGCCATGTCATGTGTTACCTTGGCTGTAACATTATGTTGCCTAAATCAGTATAAAAACCCTGTTCACTGCATTGTGCAAGAGACCTGGTGATTGCTTCCCAGCAGTGATGAGAATGAGTTATGAGCCTCTCTGCCTCTTCCTAAAATAACAGGGAATGAATTTCATGTGGGCAAACACTTGACTCATTCTTCTTGGAACTGATAGCTTACCACACAGGACTTGGAGGCTGCTCAGTGAACCAGTCCATGGTTCACAGGAAGAAGAAGCCTCCAGAGGAGCTCAGACACTCAAAGAATAACATTTTTGGCCAAAAATAACCCTGAGCACGGAAAACAAATTGAAAAAAAAATACGTTGGTTTACTTGTAAATCTGTTGCAGCAACATGTACCTCCAGACATGTCTGAGAGATGAATGGTACAGCCATCTTTGTCTCTTCACTCTTCTGTTTCCAAGTAAAGCTTCTTCCCAACCAAACCAGCACTACATATGATATGCATGGCTTATGATCATGAGTCACATGAGCTATGTCAGCTGCTGCTGGTGAAGACCCTGGTGCAAAATGTGAAGGTAAGAATGGCTGCCCTAGGGCAATTGCAATGATACAAGGATATCTGCGGAGGGACTGAGGAAAGCAGGAGAGCTTAGGAAAGGCCAGAACTGTAACAGTGGCAGTGTGAGAGAGGGACAGTCCCACATGTGATGCTGTGCAGGGAGGATAGGTAGACATCATCCTTGGCATGTCCCAAATGAATATGCAAAGGATGCAGTGCAGCATGTTGTGTTCTGGGGTTCGGAACTGGTTTGTATGGATGTATGTGAACACGGGTGTGGGGGTGAGGTGCATTCAGGGTAGTAGAAGTGATACTTCTCTCTTACCTGTTCACACGCACTGGTGAACCGGTGATCACCTTTTCTCCCATATCCTCCACAGATGCTGTATGTTTTTTCCCTCAGTTCTGTAGCTGACTGTGGGGAATGGCGTGGCCAAGTGTACACCGTGTTTTTGAATCTATGTGGTTTTGTCTTGACTGACAGACCTTCTGCAGACTCTTTGGCACAAAGTAGAAAATGGCTCACTGACAGCAGAAGGAATATGTCCTTCTTGGAGATGTGAATCCTTCCTTGGATGAAGGAGCTGCTGTGTACTGCCAGCTAGCATTCTTGCTGATTGTTAAGTTTCCAAATTAAAAAATTATTTTAACTCTACATGAGGCAATATGTGCTATGAGATGCTGCTGTGGCATGAATGTTTATGGATTATTGCATAGATACGGAACCAAAAACGAACCTACACACATACCTTTTTCCTTCCTTTGTGTTCGCTTCCCTACCCCCTGTGCAACTACTCCTACCTGGTGGCGATAAAACATTTTTTCCTCCCTCACATTTTTAAATAGGGAGATAAAGAGAGTGATCAGCCTGCCAAGAGCAAGGGAACGGGTCTGGAACTGCCTGGTGGGAAGTGGGAAGTAGAGGAATTGATAACTCCCAAAGTCATTCCCTTGCTTCTGAAGATAGGTAATTCTACTACTGATACCACAGAAAGAATTAATCTTTCCCATCCCTGGAAAATTTCAGGAATTCCTGCTCCAAGAAGTACACTTAGCATCCCCATTTGTATGCTGACAAATCAGTCTTCATTCCAGAGATGGCATGGGTCTCCAAGGAAAGAATAACATTTCTATTCCACAGTATTAGTGGCCTGAGGCTGATCTCTGTAAACTATCTACAACTAAGGCATCTCCGCACTGGGAAATGACATTCAAGTTGGAACAGGAATGCAGGAAATTAATGTGGTAACAAACACAATGCTAAACGCAACTGTCTATATTTGGAGTTGGGCTCTCATTTGTGCTGAACCCTGTTTACCTACACAGGAAGCTATAAAGGGATTTTGAAGTTGATAAAATTATTAGTCTCAGAGGTTTTTAAGAAGATGTGGAATATCCCAAGTTGAAAGACACATTTTAATGCAATTTACTGGTGTAAACAGAGTGGGAAACAAGTAATTTAAAGGAGGCTGTTGTCATTATCTTAATTGGTCATGGTGGCTTCATGCTGAAGTTGAGTTTGTACTTGATAACAAAGATAAGCAAAACGGAAAACCCTCTGAGCATCTTTATAAAATAAATGAGAATCATATTTCTGTGTTAGTCTGTTAAAATAAATATGCTTAGCATGGTTATGTTTACCTGTAGACATTTGTGTCAAAAGACCTAGGAAACATCTAACACCATTTGCCCTTTCTTGCAGAGGGTCAGGAGGGGTGGTCACTTAAAAATGACAGGTCCAGATTGACACGAAAATCCCGTTTGCCAAATGTCTTTAAGGAGCACGCTGCCTTTGTTCTATCCAGCTGCTGGTTTTGTTAGGACCTGTGCATCACTAGGAATACTTCCTGTTATGATACGTTATCTTTGAACAAAAATGGATTGCATTTTCCTTCTCTGAGAACTGGGATATGTAAGTACCTGTAATGGGTTTGAACAAATCATAATAAGACTGGAAGCATTAGACAGTAACTGCTTAATCCTGCAGTTATTTTATTAATTTTTCTTTGTTATTAAGGTAGTAAAAGTAATTGAAATGTTAATCTAGGATATTTGCTAAGGTATTATGCCTACTCTATATTCAATTCATGTTCCAGTGCTGTGGGCTAAAGATGAATTCACTATTAGAAAAATATGAAATCCTTGGATCTCAGCCATTTTGACTTAAGGGATTGAGTTGTGTTAATTGTACTTGTCTGCCCACAGGGTGTAAAGAGACGATCAAAAGGTTGGCAAGCCTTATATGACTTTGATATTGTTGCATGCTAAGAGCAATAGGTCTGCAAAAGCAGGAATTTCTCCAGAAGTTAGCCTATAGGGTAACTGTTTTAGCAGGCAGCGTAACGCAGGTGTAATACAGCTAGTGAGGGTATGACCTTGGGGAGTGCTATGCTCGGTACTTTCTGATTTAGATTGTAGGTGCTTTTCATCAATCTTGGATAGAGTTACATGAAGTATTTTTAAAATGAAGGGATGTATGTAGTACAAGGTGGAAGATACTGGTGTTATTTTAATTCTGTTTTCATGCAGCATAGAAAGTGAGATAGCGTTTTGGATATTGTCCTGAGAAGAGGAGCCAAGAAATTCTGTTTTTAAATCCTGATACTGACATTTACTCAGAGCCAGAAAGAAAGAGGCGGCTCCTGAGGCACAGTTACCCCACTTTTGCTAGAGGATCGCTAAATCACCCCTAGTTGCTCTATTTTCAAAATGTAGAAACAATGCCTGTATTATGAAGGTTAACTAGATAGTGTATGACAAATTGCTTTGAAGATTGAGTATTGAAGAAATTGCATACTTTTAAAAAGGGCTCGGTATTTAATAACTTATCAGATAGCTGGCTCCTGCTCCTTCTGTCTTGCAACAGTTTTGCAATTTGTTTTAATGACGGGATGATGACCTCCAGAGTTTCTACAATTTCCATCTACATTTTATTTGAAGACTGCAATGCCTGGTCTAAATGACTTTTTATGTTGTCTCCAACCCCAGTTCCATGAAACATTCAAAAAAGACCTATGATAATTCAGGAGACAAAAAAGCTCCTTAGGCCCTAGGATCCTTTAGCATTTTAGGTATTTTATCATGTATCTAAATTCCAGCATTGTGTCAGATGCACATTTTCTCTACTTTCATTGCTGTCCATCTACTATTTAAAAAGAAAGGCCGTTGTTCTGTCAGCTGAATCCTTCAGTATGTGGATGTGATCAAAGTGAAATCATGACAAATAAACGGCATAGGAGCAGCTTAATGGTACAATTGCGCACAGTTTAGGAGAATAAAACGTGTGCTCACTTACTGTATTTGGACAGGAGAGAACTATTGTTTTGTAAGAATTATTTCCCAGCTATGGGAAAATAAATTTAAAATTCCTGGCATATCTCTTCATCTGAAAATTCAGAGGAATTTAGAGCTGCATGTGAAATTTGTGGCTTAAACCCATCTCTGGGGAAAGTAGAAGTGTTGGAATAAGTCAGGGTAAACCAGTGACAACTCATCCATTTAAAACGAGATAGATCTGTGAGGGTCTGTCAAGAGAGATGGTTTTTGCTTACCCTATTCTTGTGCTCTGTTCCATGTACGTACTTGTGTCCATTCTCAGAGATAGGTACTGAGCTGGCTGGACCTCTAGTCTGGGCAGATGTGGAAGTTTTTGGGACTGGACCCTTTCCCCTCTGCATATGGGAATAGGCTATGCCATATGCCACTCTTTCACATCCTTGACCTGATAGCTTCGCATCAGGAGTGGTGGACAGGGATGGTGACCTCAGGCACTTGTTGCCTCAGCTGATGCTGAGCCTCTGGCCTTCTGCCATTGGCACTCGGGCTGAGTTGTAGCTCTCACTTACTTTTGTCTAGTTGCCCAGTTCATTCCAGATAGCATAGTTGCACTCTGGCTTTTCACTCTTGCACAAGAGCTTCTCTCACACTTCAGGTGTTGGGACAGTGACGGGAGTACATGAGCCAGGGTTCTTCATGTGTCAGTGACACATACAACAGGTAGACAGGACATTATGTGACCATATTCTTGCTGATGGAGACAGGGCTGTGTAGGACGCTTCTCTCTTCCCCAGTGCACTCTTATAGATGCATTCCAGTGGGAATTCCTCACTGTTGCTGCAGAAATTTCTAGGGTACAGTAGTACTTAAAGTTCAGGGTTGCTCAGACCCTGGAATAGAATTTCGTTTGTACGAGGTAAATTGTATTGAATTTAGAATGTGTTTTTGACTTTCATTTAAATCAACAAACATGAAGGAGAAACAATTAAATATATTGCTTGCTAACTACACACAAGATGTATGTGTTCTATTACATCTCATTCTATTATTTTTGTCCTTTGGTTAATAAATATAATAAACATGCCCAACTTAAATACATTACTGCAGGATGCTAATATACTGAGGATATTGAATATAATAGTTGTCCTGGAGAAATGGTCCAACAGAACAAATAAAAAAATACATAAATAAGTTGATATGATTTGATATGATTATTCTGTCTTAAATTTCTAGGGACAGCAATTATCACTCTAATTTCTTTCTCAGAAGTCCTAAATAGCAAGATAGAGGAACAAAGGATGATCAATAGAGTCACAGACCAGGAACTGACTTAGACCATCTATAGTGAATTTGGCTCTACTTTATTTTAAACAGTTGATTGTTGAGCATATGCATACTTAAGGGACACTTTCCTAAGAGAAATACAATACCATGAGTAACGTATTTGTGCTTTAAAGAGGTATATAGGCATTAACATAATTTATGTGCCCTTGGTCAAGCTTTGGTTATCTGTTATTTGTCAGCAGACTTCTCTTATTTTAGGAAAAATGTTTTTTATGACAAATAGAGTCTTTAATTCAAAGCAAGCCTGCTACACTTACTTTTCAGTAAAACAAAATAAACCAAATTCAGTGAGCTTTTCAGCACACAAAAATCTTGAACTAATTGTTCAGCATTATTTTGTGTTCTTTGGTAAAGCCTTCAACACTGCAATTTAAGTCAGCAGGGTACCTGTTCAACGTGATTTTCAGGGAGATTCCAACTGAGCCCTGATCTGTAAAAGTATATACTTTAAATAGGTTCCTATTTTTGTACATCGAGTGCTCAAGGGTCGAATGAAAAAGTGAAATCAAGGTGCATGTGAAGGTCTATTTTTAGTTTTGCATTTTGCACGGCCAAGTTGATGACAAATACGGTGTGTGAACTCTAGAGTAAGAGTGGAAAGGCAGACCATAACCACGTTATTTTTTGAAATAGCACACAGTTTAATAGAGACTGCTACTTTTATTTCTGCATGAACAACGCTTTGTGGATTTCTTCAGTAAATAAAAAAACAGGATACTAATGATGCTTTGAGCCTTTGGAGTCTTCAGACATATCTTGCAAGACCAGTGCAAGAAATCCTCTTACTGTTTCTGTCATTTTTCTATTATCAATCATATCACTCATACCAAAGGAGTTTAATCAGAGGCTCTTATGCGTATACTTACAGCAGATATCTCTGAAATTAGCGGCCTTGAAATACGAAGTTGTTCTTTGTAGGGAACAGCTCTAGTCTTGTTTGTGTTGATGATATACCCATATGAATAGTATTTCCTGAGTTTTCCGGTGGTTTTCCTTAAACTTGACAGGCCTAGTTGGATTTTGGGTTTTAGGCTGTCATCGTGTTCCATTTCCAAAATATGACTGAAAGAGGCCTGTGCTCTAATCTCCATATGAATACTGGGTTTTTATATTCCAAACACCCACCATCCTGACTGCAGTATATCTAAAATATGATCTATATCTTTCTGCAAATTTACGCAGAAGTTCACAAATATTAGTCATTTTGAGAGATGATACTCGTTTTAATCCCAACGATGCTTATGTGGCAAATACTTTGTGTCTCCTTACCCATACATTTGTATTGGTAAAAATTAGTTGTTTCACACATAATTGCAAAGCAGGGTAGATGAGTCCTTGTATGAAGCCTCATATCACTTTAAGTTTACTGCTTGAAGGCTGTGCATCAAAGCATTTTTGCATCATTAGCTTGTTCCCTGCCAGGCGACGTGGTACCCACACAAATACTACCATCTGGCAACTTCTGTTTAAAGCAGCTGTTGCCAGACTATTCCAGAATTTTAATCGGTATCTAGATTTCTAAATGCCAAAGCCAAGATACCTTTCATCTCATTGCAAACGGAAGAGCTTCTTAGATTACAGGGCTGCACTAGAGTGTGCTGATCTCCTTGAACCGTACCCATGCACAAAAGCGCCATGTTCCAGATACGAGTTCCCAGATGAAAAATTGACTTGTTTTAGGATAACTTTCTGTGGGAACATCTGGAAGGTCATATGGAGGGAAACAAGGGGTGGAGAATGCAAGAGAATGAGAGTTGTCCACTAAATTGTGATGGTCTAGAAGTTGCTTGGGCTCTTCTAGAGTTTTAAGGCAGGATGCAACTGAAAGCACGTTAACTGTTTATTTTAGTGCGATGCTTCTTAATGACCATGGGTTGATAACAGCAGCTAGTTTTAGGTTTTGGGATATCTGGATCAGATCACAATTAAACACTGAAACAACTTGGGCTAAAAAGGAATGAATCTGATATACAACTTTGCAAATATTAAAATATAAAAGAACCAGTATACAATTTGTTTTTTTTCACAGGGATTTATTTATCATTTCAGAAGGACATAGTTGTGGAAAGATATTGATCAAAAAACTGGCAGGAATTGCTGACATGTAACAGTTGTGAAAATTTTATCATCCGTTTCCTTGAGTCACCATAGAGTTCAAGTTTTAAGCTCCAGGAATGGTTTAGTAGGAATTTCTGTGTGATACCGTCGGAAGGAGTAGTCTTGCCTTAGCTACAGACACTGGACTTCATTATTTCTTTACCAACACAAATGTGGATTTTTCTCCAGGGAACTCAGTATTGGTACCTCATTTTCCAGTCAGTGGGGTTTTGCCATTGATGCAGCATGGAGTTAGTTATCACCCATAAGTTGTAACTATAGAAAACAACTATGTGTTGCTGGAAATTATGATTCCTTCTAGGAATTAATGAAGGAGAGAGAACTGGGGGACCTGTTGCTATAGCAGTGGATAAAATGTAGCCCACTACAGATGAATAATATTGGCATGGGATTTCTACAAAACACAGCAGAATGTAAGTAAGAAATCAGCGGGTACATTTAAAGAAAGTTTAACATTAAAGAGTTCAAATATCAGTTCTCCATCATCTGATTTTACTCATTCCCAAACCAAACAAACAAAAGCCCATCCCCCTTAAAAATTCTATAACATTTTATTTCCGTAAACCTTAAGAAATTTTTCTTCTATGCTGTTGCTGTTCACATCTCCTTCTTATACTGCAAAGTCTGTATTCATATTTGCTGCGTAGCCCTTAAAAAGCACTAGCTGGAAAGACTGAGGTATTCTACTACAAACTGCAGATACTAGTGTCGTTTCTAGGGGATGCTCTTTGGGACTGTTTTGCAGTGTGGGCACTGGTGTGTTCAGATATTACAAAGAGAGAGGACTGTTTTACTGCGATTCTTGCGTTCTGCAGATTCTCACAGCGCTCTCTTCCTTATTATAATTCTTATGCTTAAGGTTTTTCCACATTTGAGGCAGCTGAAGAAGTTGTGTGGGTTTAATGTCTGGTTGTTCCATGGAATCTAGGAAATGGGTGGAGTCCTGGCCTCTGCAAAGACTGTGTAGCTGCAGAGGGAGCGTATGCCACTGTCAGTGTCTTCTGTCATTGGGACAACATGCCTTCTGCTACTTGTAGTCTCCCTGCTCACTTGTTGACAGGGTGGCTGGATACCCTTTCACCTGAAACTGTGCCACTTCTCCACGAGTGATTAAGGGACTGGATCTCAGTCCTAGGTTTTCACACAGCTATTGTCGTCGATTTGGTTCAGATCAGAATGCAAATCAGTAGTGAGCCACATTTTTCCTGTGTTAAATAGCTCCACAGAAATAGCACAGGAGATTAATTTGGATGAATATGCTGAAACATAGTATATATGAGGACATATTTTCTCTGCATTCCACTTACTTAGGTTTAATGTATGTTATTTATTTTGTATGCTTATCAGTCCAAGCAAGAGAGTGGGTTTCTGTAAAGCACTTTGTTTTCCCTTTTCTCTGACTTCACTGAAGGCAGAGACACGCTCGAGGCACCCACACTCTTTTGTGCATATCTACTGCTGTTCATCAATCAGAGCGCCACATTCAACTCATCAAGGCACTTTGCAACCTTTGTAATGTGCAGTTGCTGGTGATTTTTTGCCCCTTCCAGCATATAATTGCTCAGTCCTTACTTTATCATAGATTTAATAAGAATTTTTCTCAACCATTCAAGTGCTCTCGCTAAAGTACAATTATAGCGATTATATTAAGGAAGGTTATGAACTGAAAAAATGTACAAAGCCTTATTTTGAAATGAGGTAATATTAGCAACACAAATTACATGAAACCTTGGAACTTGACCAAGATAAAACAGACTAAAGAAGACCAATTTTTGGAAGAGCAGGATATTTTTTTGAAAATCATAAAAGTGTTGAAAGAATTGGGAGTATCACAATAATGCTGATTTGGAACAGACAGAGGAATCGGATTGTTTTGTTCTCACACTTGAGTAAATCAAGAGTGATTCCATTTGAGCAAATATAATTCTGCCAATAGAAAAACAAAGGTAAAGAGGAGGAGAACCAACCTAGAGAATCTTATCCTTTGGGAAGCTCTATGCACAAGTCAAGTCCGACATTTTCTATTTTCTGTGTTGAAAGAAGCAAAACAAATATGCCTCCCGTTGTTTTTTTCTTTGTCCTCCACAACACAGGAAAGTGTGTGGCACGCCAGATGTCATTTCAGTGTGAATTACATATATGCATACGCTCTGCTGGTACAGAAATCATAGCACTTTGCAGGGCATTCTGCTGCCTCTTACTCCTCCAGTTTGACAAACTAGACTTCAGAAGAAATAGTCACCAGAAAAAAGGGAGCCTGCAAAGCCGTGACATTTCATCAGTACCTGGCTTCTCTTAACAAAAGTCTTGATAGGCATAACATAAACAACAAGCTGTACCTTTCAAGAACCATTTGATATGATTGAGTTTATGCTTGGTGCACCAGTCTGCCTTGTGCATTAGAAATAGACCATGAAAGTAGCCTGATTTTATCAGGTCTACTTGTGTAACGTTTATATTTCTGTGGTTTTTAGAGGAGATAGGGACATACGACTTTCTGAATCATATTAGACTATTGTCTGATCAAGTCAGAGATCTTGCTTCCTACAAGGACCATGACCTAATACTTTGCAGTTGCAAATAGCAGCTGTTCAGATGTGAACTTAAAGACAGAAAGTAACTTCTGACTGCTCCTATCACAGCTTCAAGAATTTAATCAAACTACCTATATTCATTGATTGTTAGTTAACGTTGTCTTAAAAACATAACTCTAAGTATTTCCTGAATTTATGTATTTCTGTTATTACAAAAAAAAAACAACACAATTTTGTAGAAAATTCTCTTTTTGTAAAAGCAAAGAGGAATCTATTGTCTTTGAACTGCAGGTTAGAGAAAATGTAAGTCCCCTTCTCCCTCTTCCTTCCATAAGCAAGATAATGAGATACTAACTGAGTGTATCTCAAAAATGAGAGAAGGGAAAGCTGCAGCTTGCTTTGCAAACACTACTGATGGAACTATTTCTGGTACTAAATTTTATTCAGCTGTAAATCTGTGTTGACTTGAGCCCTCAGCCACCAGCTATGGATTTAATCAATGTTTGGAGCTGGATGAATAATTCAATTTGATCTATTCTCTTTCAGCTTGTGAAATCCATCTTCAGGTTTCAGCTCCCTCATGTATTTATCCACATGGTACCTGAATCCTTTCAAAGGATGTGCTTGTCTCCCTTCAGGATGATGGTTCCAGTAACATGAGCAGGCACTCAGTTCTGCAAAGGGTTCTGCTTAAACAAGAAACAAATCAAAAAGGCTGTGCAAGGGCAAACCTGCAAAATTCAGCCCTGATGTTTCAGTCTCTGGGTTAAGTGGATACACGGGTGACATTCTAACAAGGGTGAAGTGAATGCCACAGATCCCACGGAAAAGAGCGTGGTTTCAGATTAGGTCCCAAATTCTGCATGTGCGAATGGAAAATTCAGACTTGCAAATGCAGTTTTGAAATGCATTTTTCACGTTCAGCTCTATGAAATGTCTCTTGTCAGTTTAAAGAAAGAGAATGGAAGGACAACTGATGTTGTTGCATTGTATATATTTGTATGAATGCTTGTGTAAACTCTTTTATATAGGTTTTATGCAAAAACTTCAGGCTGGTCTGGTTGAAATGTTACTTCCTTACATTAAAGAGATCAGAGTAAGTTTTCTATTTTGGATGACCTGGAGTAAAGTAATAACAGATGATTCATTCCACCTTCCTAAAACCATGACGACTGCTTCGATGCAATAGAAACTTGGTGGGAAATGCTGTGATTTAGTGGTGGGGATGGTCACTTTTTTGCACGTTTAGAACGTCTTTGCTGGAGCAGCTGTTCTATAGCAGTCCTACCTCTGGGCTAAATGACCATCCTGCATTTGGTGGTCTTTGTATTTTTGGCTTACTTTTTCTGGTTCTGTTAGACATCCATTGCATTATGAGTTCAAGTTAATGTGCCTCCTGTCTTTCATTCCCCATTAGACATCAGTAAAAGCCAAAGAGCAATATTCAATACAACCTATTTATAAAAGCTGAGCAATGTTTCTTTTTTTTTTTTTGCTGTTTCTATGTACCTTCCATCCAGATCCCACTCTTTCCAGTGAACACATTTAGCTACTGACATCAAGAAAACAAAATTATACGTTTTAAAAACAATCAAAGTGTGACAGTAAATGGCATTATGATGAAATAGGCCTAATGTGGCTATATTGTGGGCAGCAGATTGGTGTTCTTAATTATTCATTTTCATGCTTTTAGGTGCTTGGATTTTTAATGTAATGTAATAGGTACCATTTTATTACATTGTTACATTTAGTGCCTTCAAGTGGATTTAGGAATATGTCTGATGATTTGAGTTTTGTTTTGGTAATCTGGCAACACTTGGATGAAATGCAGAAACAACATGTAAAATGACAGGCCGGTGAGAAGGAAGGTCAGATAGATGTAATTTCCATATCAGGAAGAAGGCATAGGCTAAAAGAACTTGGTGACCAGTTTTTTTCTTGCTGCTTGTGTTGTGTTGTGTTGTGTTATGTTGTGTTGTGTTGTGTTGTGTTGTGTTGTGTTGTGACAGAGCTGCTGCAAAACTTTCCGTCAATGTGGGAAATAATATTTATTCCTGTTGCAAAAGTTAGTGGTTGAGGGTAAGGCTGGAATTGGGTTAACCGCTCCTATCCTGATAACAAGGGGTGGCAAGAATCTCTGAGTTGAGTTTGGTTACTTACATTGCCCTCTCAACGTATTCCCCAACCCTCCCTGGGCGAATTGCAGGGAGCTGCGGAACTAACATGACAGGAGGATGCAGGAACAGGGTTTATTTTTGGTACAACTCTTCCCTCACCTGGTGAATTGGAGAAGAGTAAGTGCTCATCTTCCTCAAACATACCAGTCAGCAGCATCTCCCTGTCTCATTGTAGAAGGAAATCCATGTTTTCAACAATTTATTTATAAAAACCAAATATCCGTAGGAGCTCAGTTGTCTATAAGTCCATGGAAAAACAATACAAGTACCTTGTCCTTTTGAGTACTTTGGGTACAGATATAAGCAGATTCACCTATACTTTGTACAGAAGTGACTGGAAATATTTCTGTTTACTCCTTTTGCCTTCTGGTCAAAGATTATGTTACATTTCAGATTATGATCTGAAAATATCTAATGCCCTCTGTTTAAGTGCAATGGAGAACATTTTAATTTTCATGGATACTGAATTCTAGTATGGATTTAGCAGCTCAGTTATTATGGATCTTTCAGACCATTAAATCTGACATAGGTACTCCATGAGAAATAGAAATCATTTTGTTCCTCATGGTTATGAAATCATTAGACAGGGTGAGGTACATCTGTAATGGCTGTCCATTAATATTATATTTAATAATAAGCAACTTGCAGGTTTGGCTTTTCTAAATGCTGTTACTGAGCCAGCCACTAGTCTCGGTCTTTCCAAAGGACTATGGAGCTTTTGCCGTCCTTCAGATGAAGGCAGTCGGAGATGTTCACAGCATGCACATCATCTGGAATGCACTGCTCAGCAGCACCAAAAGTGAAATGTAACTATTAGACTAGCTCTTGGTTCAACCCATTTATATGTTGTTTTTTCTTGGGTAAAATTTCTCACCTCTCTATGATACCTGTGCAGATTTGAGCCTTATGGCAGAAATGCTGAGTGGGTGGTGGAGATGTGAGCAATTTATGAAGCCAGTCTTGCTCCAGAGATCCTACCTGGATGGCAGTCAGACTCCTCAAAAAGGCTCATTATCATTTCCTAATGTAACTTCCCCATCATCAAGCAAAACTGCTTAATCTAGTGTGAACAACATGTGCAAGATGTTTGAGTGTCTGGTGTCACCTATTTGATATATAAATATTTAAATATTAATTTATGGTACTGTTTTTCTAACATGCAGCCCTGTGTTTTTCTAAGACACAGCAGCTATCCATCTGCCTCAAGTATACAAAAGCACCCATATTTTCTAACACTCAAGTGTGCTCTTGCATAATTGAAAAAAGTCCTAGTCAATTCTGAAAAGTGACAGTAAATAACTCCATTTTCATGCTAGGGATATTGAGTTATGCTGTCTCTTTCCAGTGATAGAGTCTCACAGTCTTCAAATTAATCCTGTCTCTACAGACCTGTTGGGCACAGCGAGTTACTGCAGATCTAGCTGCAGACAGCATCCATCTGATTCTGTTCATCCAGGAGGAACAGAATCCAGCTCTTAAAATCCGTCCTTGGCTGGGCTGAAATTGGCAGTTTGCAAGCATGTATGAAGCGATCAGCTGCTTAAGGAAAGGCTGTTTCTGTGTTCTTTGGAGGAGGATGAGCTTATAAGAAAAAATGAATGCAGTAAATAGCTGAAAGCTGCTATGCCAGACTAAAACAGGACAGAATGAGATTGTTGCTGTCCCAGATTTCTCCCTTTTCTTGCTCCATTCTCGTCTCCAAATTGGCAGCTGTTTTCGTGAACACTCATTCTTTCCCCAAACTGTTGGCTAAAAGGCCATTTCTAAGACTGATGCAATATCATTCAAGATGAGATTGTTGTTGTATTCCTATCCTTTGCACTAAAACCCAAATACATCTGTAAACCCTGCTATTCCCTGTAAAAAGGCCGTCATGGTTCATTTTTTCTTCCCAGACCTTTTTATGGTCATAGCATAAAGGTTATTTTAACACCAGCTTCGTGACTGCCAATATAGTTACCTCACAGTTATGTAGGTTTTCCACGGAGACGTGGGGCATCTTATTGTTGGGGGGAACTCCAGCTCAGCCAGGTGAGTAAGACTGTGTTAAACCAGAAGCTATGTTAATTGCATAGTCTACCTTATTACCTTAGGCTGCAACCTTCTCTGACCCATCTGTTGTTTGTTTTTTCCCTTGTGAAGTAACATATCTGTACTTTCCTTTGTTTTTCACTTAATTCTGAAGTATTAATGGAACCTTTTCTTGGTTGCTGGTTTTTTTTTACAATCATTGCGTTTAAAACTCATGTTGCTTCCTAGCCTTTCTGACTCTGTTATTGCATTCTTGTGCTATTTCTTCATATTCATCCTGAGTCCTGTGGCTTTTTCACACTTTTTATATGAGTCCTCATCTTAAATATTAGCAAAGAGAAATTTTGTTAAGAATTACTACAAATAATTTTATTTATTTTGTAACTTTTATAACAAGTATATAATTCAGGATATTCTTTCACATAAAAAATAGTCGCGTAAATGCCTAAATTCATTTTGATCATGTCAATTCTTGTCACACTGAGTGAAAAGGTTTTTCTCTTCAGTGTTGAGTTCATCACCTGTTACTTTCACTGCAGCTGTGGTTGTGTCAATGTAGTACGATGTTCCTATCGTGTAACAGTATTTTCATGACAACATGTATGCATAGTTGTCTGCACCTTTAAAAATATAATTTTGCATCTAAAATCCACAATCAAATTCCTGTGGATCTGTTTTTTTTCCCCGTTTCTTAGATGAAAGAATAGCTCAAATAGTTTAATTATACCTGAAATCAATGGTGCCACTAGTACGGTCATGGCTGTGATGCTGTTGAAGGTACATACATTCAAACTTTTACCTTCCAACAGTATGAGTCGATCAGCATTTTGTAGGCATTGCATGACTTTTCTGTAATTGACGTGTAATTCAGGGACTAAAGTATAGAGCAGGAGCAGTTTTATCCCTAATTCTTCCAGTTCTGGCACAGTTAATGTACCTTATTTTGCCCAAGTATTTGTATCTGTAGAATAGAATAGAGTCAATATTACCTCAGTCAAATGATATGCGATTGAATAGAGAGGCATTATGGAACCTGTAAAGAACACAGAGAATTGGTCAGATGGGATTCATGTGTCTTTGAAAGGAGACAAATTTTTATTCAGAAAAATAGTTTATATTTCTAACTCTTAAAAGTTGTTTGCGGGAATTTTCCAACGTGCTGTTTTGCCATTGATTTCAAAAGGAATGGAATTAATCTGGTAAGATTTTATAAGAAAAATACTTACTTACTTTGAATATTTTGCTAATGACATAATGGTGTCACTCTCTCAGCTGTGCACTTTTTCTTTATCCCTATAAATGGCGTATCTGGTATGAATATATAAAAAATTACACTTTTAGGAAAGTTACAGCTTAACAGGGCAAGGGATTTTATGTCTTTATCTAAATAAGGAAAATATTCGATGCTTAAATAAAGACAGCCACAGATTCAGAGAGTGCACTACTGGATTATTTATCCAAGTTCATTTAGGGCTTCTGTGCTAAAATGCTAAATTTGGCTCTACATTTCATGGATTAGCAGGTTTACAGCCTACCTATAGGACTATTTGTCTGAAGTGAGAACCGATAGCTAGAAGATAAGAGGTAGGAAACAGCTGCTTACTAAAAGCAGATTCACTGTAAGGCGGCATGTTTCAGAACGAGTTTCACTCTGTTTCAGGACAAACAGACAGTTTAGTTAAAATCAACTCCAGCCATGTTTGAAACTCATCTGCTTGACTTTGTGTTGAAGCAGAAAAAGGACAGACCTTCAGGTGCAAGTGAGAGAGGCTTTAGGAAGATGTCTGAGGATTGATTTGCTTTTTTTTTTCCCTCTGAAATGGATTAAGACGGCTCATGGGATGAAACTTTGAGTGAGCAACTTCACCATGTGCTTGTGGGTGCCGAGCTCGAAGCCTGCAAGGGCAACCACCCTGCCCTCCAGGCACCTTTGTCCCTGTGCACTGGCTTTGAACCTGGGCCATGTTTGGAGCTGGCCCGTTTTCTCAGATACTGGGAATTGAGACTGGTTACTCCAGATGAGGAAGTAAATTAATGTCTTTAGCCTAGCATTTATAGTAACTAGCTGTTGCGAATTGTCCTGTGATGTGAAAAGGGACAAGCGTTTCCTGCTCGTCTTTTTTGGTAGCTTTCCATGCCTTAGGTGTGAGACAAGCATCTGAACTTTGTTGAACTTTGTAAACAGGAAAGTCTTTTATGACCTTCTTCAGAGAAGGGCAATTTGAGTAATTTGTTTTATTTGTTACAAAATGTCAACAGGTTTATGTCTGTCGGTAGAAGACCAAAAAGGCATTTGAAACTTTGAATGCTTTCTTTTGTTGTCTTCTATCAGCACAGTAAAACTTTCCCTAATACATTAGGGGAGAATGCTTCTGGGGTCTATTCCAAGGCTAGGCATATATTGCTACTATGCTTAAAGGCATAGATTACTATGCATATGCATTGCATGTGAGTGAGAGATGTGGTTTTGGTACACCATTCGAAATTGACTGTATTTTCACGTTTGAAAACTCCGTCAAAAAGGGAAACTTGGAATTGATTAATGGAGTTTCTGATGGAAAAGGAGCAAAAGGCAAAGCCATTTTGAGGGTTTAGGAGTATTCTTGAACTTTGTTTAAACGAATAATTCAGGCTTTTTGGAGGAATATATTCACAACTGCAAATTGCAATCAACACAGGAAAAAACTGCAAATAAATGGTCAAAATATGGAATTAAGCAACAAAATATGACCAAACCTTTTCATAAAGCATATAAACTTATGGAAATTATTAGTAGTATTTTTTTATATATAAAATTGTCCTATTTGACGTGAAGATCTTCTGGGGCATAATATATAAGTGTATTCTACAGCAGAGACTAAAGATGTCTTTAAAAAACATTTTTGGGGACAGGGTTGAAGAGAAGAGGGTAGGAAAAGGAAAGGAGGGAAATAAACAGTGAGGACAAAATGGAAATTAATGTAAGATCTACTAGATGTAATATTTTTTAAGGTTCTAGAAAATTCAGATGACTACAGATCGAAGATTGTGAGACCTGATACCAGTTATGGCAGCATAATCTTGGACTACTAATGAGATTTACATCATTTTATCAAAGAAAAGATAATTTGATCTGCCGTAATTCTCAGGGGACAACCCAGCAGAGTTCCCATTCCTCTAGGAATTTCAAGAAAACCTATTAATTAATCTCTGATTCGTAGAGTCTGACTCTTCCCACACTCTGGATTTGCACTCAAAGATCTTCATTAACTGACTCATATTAAGTGAATCCATTTCATACATTCCTAATTATTGTCAGTACCCAAGTGCAGGCGTACTAGATTTACAGGGAGTTGTGGCAATTGCTCACAGAAACAAATTACACAACTTGCAGAAATGGGAAATGAGAACAGGCAATTTGTGTGCTTGTGTAATAACCAAATGATCAAAAATGGCCTAAATAAAGAGAATTGATCATCTGAAAGCATTTCTGTAGACATGCACACCAGGAAAATGTTTCTGCTTGTAGAAAAAAGCCAAGCAATCGAAACAGAATTAGAACAGAAGCGCATGCTATGTGGAAAATCTTTCTTCATAATTTATGCTTTCAGCTCACAGTGTCAGGCTTGCTTTGACCATCTTTGATGCTTCTTATAGTTCTAAGAACTTCTTACTTATTTTTGACCTAAAGTTCCTGGGGCTTGGTTTTCTATGGGATTGATTTTTGTTGGTTCTTAGATGGCAGAATTTACATGTTTGTTTTCACAGAGAGACAGAAAGCTGGATCAAAAGATCTGTATCACTTCAAATTAAATGAGAGCAGAGGAGCATTGTCTGTCATCAGAACTGTTACTGCAAGCAGTTGCTTACAGAGTAGCTGGGATCCTGTACTTAAAATGCACAAAAATTAAAAACATTCTCTAATTTAAAGAACTCCTTGCACTGGTGACTTATTAACAAATAATATATAGCTAAGACTTACTGCAAGGCAGATTTTCCTTTAATTTGCGTCTACATCTTCATCATAGCTGTCAGGCTCTTGGTAAGTATAAAGTTTTAAAGTTAATAAAAAATAGTACTATGATCATATTTTATTTGGTCTTTGTCAACTCATATTTCCAGCTCTTCACTGCAAACAAAAGACCAAGAAATCAAAGGAAAAAATGTGGTGTTCTAAAATATTTACCTGACTTCAGACATCAGGGCTTTAAGCAAAATATCAACTATTTTAGAGCTCCTGGTGAAAGCTGTGAAAGTCAGGTATGTGAAACTGTTGACGCATCTATCCCAGGGACTCACATATGGCACATCTCCATATTAAGAGGTTCTATGAAAATCTTAAGAAATTACATCCTATGACTGGCCACGAGCACTATAATTGCTTTAATACTATCACATATGGGTTTGTTTCCAGAGTCTGGGCCGAGATTACCAACCTGTGAAATCCAAGAGAAAAATTTCCTTTTTAATCAAATAAGAGTTGGAATGAGTTCTCTGTAACTGCCTTCAGAAAAAGGTTTTTTTCAAATCGTTTTCTTTTTGTGTAGTGGAGTTCATCTATTGGCCATAAAAGAATTGGGATTATAAGTAGTGGATTGGAAATCAAGCATGCACAACTGTTTGGCTACAAGTTAAAGTCCAAAAGGTCAAGCCAGACATTCTTTTACTGAAGATAATATTCCTTTGTTTGTGCATGGATATATTTACAAGTGAATTACAGAATCCTTAAGAGAGATAGATAGTTACATTCATTCTCTTAACCGCTCCCCATATCTTCAAATGTTTAAAATGATATATCAGAAATTTAAGAATAAGGTTATGTGACTGCCATATCACCACATTACTTAAAATGGTATTCTTTGTCTACTTTCTTAGGTGACTGTTGTGACAATTACATTTTCACAAATATTATGACTAACAGACCAGTTTTTCTGTATAAGATTCCGATGTGATATGATTTTCTATGCCATATTATTTTTTTAAGGAATTCGATAAAAATATAAGCAGTATGCCTCAAGTTACTGACATCTGAGTTTGGCAAATCTGTGTGCAACTGCAGGTAGAGAACTAAAGAAATGAGTCCTTTTTCAAAATTTATAATTGGGATAATCATAATACTGCAGACCATGGGGAGGAAGAGTGGGAGGGGAGACGTACAAAATTAAATTTCTAAAAAAAATTACAGAAAATCAAATCCTGTAAAGATTTTATTATTCCTTTCACCCTTGTCCTAATCAATAACTATTGATACAGTTGAGAAAAGATGCTTAAAAGCCTGTTTTGTGACTGCTACTTAGAAAAATCATAAATTAAAAAAGAAATGGTAGCAATATAAGTCTCCCTTCTTTAAACAATGGAGCAAATTGTATACTCGGAGGCGCACCTGACTCTCTAAAACATACTGGGAATCTTTCAGCAGCAATTAGACTGCATGCTGCATATGCATGTTTTATGTGAATGATGCTTAAGAAAGGAAGAATTAATGGGAACACTGATTTTCATCTATTCATTTATAGTAAAGAAGCTGTGGAACCTTCTGGAACATTTGAGATACAATTATTCTATCTTTTAAGGGACTCTGTGTAATTTTGGTTCAGGTTTCTAAGCGCTTCCTAAGATGTTTAATTAGCTGCCCTTTGTAAACTACTATGAAAACGTAAAACATGATATAAATGCCATGTATCATAATTAGTAACTCACTAGTTTACTTTTATGTGTACATTGAGTATTTTGGACAGGAAATACAGAGAGAGAGCATACCTGCACTTCGGAAGAGAATATGTTATGACGAAATGACTTGTTCAGAAGACTCCTTAAAGACAGCGATATAGGACATGCTTTATCTTAGAACAAAAGCATGGTGACTTATGAATATTACATCACCAAATGAGGAACCCACAAGCAAGACATAATTTTTACTGTAAGTACCACTACTATAGACAAATACTTAATTTAGTTAAACTTTACAGTTTTTAACCAGTTTCCATAACTTGAGATGGTGGACTAGAATGTACAATTAGATTAGTTGTTTAATAATTAAATTGGGGAAAATGCCTCAATGACATATGTATCCGTTCTAAATAAAAGTGTCTTATTTTAGTTAATGGCCTTTCTTTTGAAATGTTGATTTTGTAGTGAGGTCTGTTTAGGTGCAACACTTGTGTATATACTGAAGATTTGCTATATCTGAATGGCACAATTTAGGCAAATTGCATCAGTTATTCAGTATGCTACTACGGAGAATGCTTATTTGGGGAGTTGGAGATATCCTTAACTTTGATCTGATCACAAATATAACTTAAATGCTGTGCATATTTATTTACATATAACAATGCGATGATTAATTTGGAGATGAAGAAACTGTTGAATAGACCGATCTTTATTAAAAAAACCACTTAAAACATGCTTTCACTTAAACATATTAGTGTGAGTAGTCCCTACTGTAATCAAATATTGGAGGTTCTTGTGTTTTTATTTGGGAATTATCAGCAGGAATGTAAATTTTGACTGGAAAGTTTTCTCAGGCCCTAAGGAATATCCTAGCCAAAATCTGTGAGAGAAGTCTCTAGTGCTTAGACCGCATGAAAGGGGAAAATCTATTTGCAGATCTCTATCAGACTAGGGACTTGTACTGTAGGTTTCTGAATTAGAGATGAGTCTTTTGAGCCACCACAAAAGAGCTGTTCTGGGTTCACAATATTTCCTTTGCTTTTGTGTATTTTTTTGTGGGTTTGTGGGTTTTTTTTTTGTCCTTTTTTTTAAAAAAAACCCAACTTTAGAAAATGTCTACTTCCCTCCCATGTGATGTACGAGTGGTTTTTGTTTGTGAGGAGGAATTTTCTCCTGCTTGGTTGTTTGTAGCCCTCACTAAGCATAAGGGTAAACATAATCTTGAGTAATTGTGTGGGATTGGGGATAAACAATTTATCACCTTCATAATGGAACCTTTAGTGCCATGTAAGGGAACTATTCTTTGATGGAATTGTTGTTTGCAGTTCTGTGTCTCCTTTGGATTACTGTCTACTGTTCAATATTTCTGAAAGTGAACTAGAATTTATCTTCCTTTTGAATGCTTAATTATGCTGAAATGATGCCCTCCAGATACTTAACCCTTTTTATTGAATGACCACTTTTCTTTGAAGTAATTGAATCCTTTATCTTATACTCCTTTTACTGCTTTAAGGTGTGCACCATGGATGTGAATGTTCAGGCTGGAATTACTGATTAAAAAGCCCAGCCTACGGTGATTTCTCCTTGTTTTACTTTCTTTCCTTCTCTGCTCTCTCAGAGTACCAGTGATTGCATACTTTTCACTAGAATTAGTTTAACGTTGCTTTCTGAAGCAATGTCAGAGGCTTTACATAACCTGTCAACCATTAGCATTAAAGCTGAAGAATGAGTAGTTAGGAAGACTACTTAGGAATCTTTAGGAAGCTGATGAACTCAAGCATTTATTTTTAAATACTGAAAACAAACACCACCATTACCACCACCAAGTTATTTGTTATCAATTTTTATCCCGTGATTCTAAAGAGTGAGGAAAACAGCTGAGGTAAGTTATACTGAGGTTCCAAGACTGCTGTAGCACTCAAGTGCAGCTGTTCCATAGCCTGCAGCACCACTACAAACTCACGACAAATGAAGAACGCATTTGCAAACTCTAAAGGAGACCTCAGGCAGGCAGAATGTAATTACTTAACTAGAATTTAAGTAAGGCCGCAGGACCACCTGGGAAGGAAGGTGTTGCTCGCTGTTAGTAGGGTGCCAGGCAGGAAATGTTTTTAGATTATTTACTACATAGCGCAACCTACAGTGCAGTCATAATTTAAAATGATAGAATACTAAAGAGAAAAATGTACAGTGTCAGTAATTTTCAACCTAGTAACGAAGCATAATGGAACAGAGCCACCATGCTATATTATGCAATCTGCATTTTATAGAATGTGTGAATATAACTTCAGTTATTTACTGTCTATTGGGTGAAATTACACCAACTTAAAATTTAAAAACTAGAAGTACTTTTCAAAAGAAAAGGAAAGGAAGTAGCGACTCTGTCCTCTCTGAAATGGAAGTTTCATATAGGGACTTGGATTAGTAGGACACAATCTTTTTCTGTATCTATCTGCGGCATTAAATCTGAAGGGTACATTAGAGTACATCTCAAAAGAGAGTTGGTGCACCAGGTAAATATTAGCCATGGGCTGTAGCACAACACTCCCTTTTCATATGAAAAACAAAACATACTGCAAACAAGCCATCAAGATCAAGTGTTCTGCCTTGAAGGTTGCATCTAATAGACATTTAATCTGTACATCTTTAGGGTTATTGATGGTGTTTCAGTATTTGCAAGACAGGTGTTGCCAGAAAAGCCATAATCTAAAATGAGAAAGGTAAACTAAGAGCAGAAATAAGGAAAAAATCATAAACAGCCTAATACCACAAACAGCACAGACTTCTTTCTCTGAGGGTACTGGAGAAGCGGAGGTGAGGGGAAAAGATTAAATATTTCTGGTATTTCTAAATGCCTTAGAAATAGGTATTACATTTGAAAGCAGAGGAGAAAAAGTAGAAGGCTGTCCCAGAACTGGCATTCATTATTTGACTAACTGTTTGTCTTGCAAATATTTTTGGTACATACTAGATCATGCTCCAGCCAAATGGGAGATGTCTTATTCTTGTAGCCTCCGTTCCATTATTCCATTGGTCTTCAAACTTTCTAGTTCTCTAGATTAGTTAAGGAGCTGCATCAATAAATATAGCCAGGCATTTGTCAACCCACTACAGCTGTAAGGACTCAGTTTGCAGAGATTATTTAAATTTATGTATGCTTAATATGTATGGTTTCTGTTTGTCCTGGCCCTTGGTGAGAATTCTACTGTGGTCAAGATTTTAAATTTGGAAGTGTACCAAGTGCAGAAACAGGGTAAAGCTGAAAATTGTCTGGGAGAAGATAATGAGGTTTGAAAAAGATAGAGCAAAAAAATAGATGGAAATTAATTCCTAATATCTTTAAAGTATGAAGTCAAAAAGATAAGCAGTACGACAAAGCATGTTTGAGAAGCTGAGAGGCATCGTGTTGAGATTAAGTAGATTTTTTCATACTTTTATTTTAATGTGATTGATTGACATAGATAAAGAAGATGGTAGTTTAATTTTCTTGTATGTATAACCACTTCCCATCTTAATTAATCTGTAATTAAAAGAGAGGATTTATTTCCTACATCCACTTCTGGAAGAGAAGGGAACTGCTCTATGCTGGCAGGCAAATTCATATAACATTCAACACGGTATAATGCTGAGATCTGCAGTATGATGCGGTAAACCACAAAATAACATGAAGACAAATACCTTTTTGGCCTCCTTCCACTGTTTTATTTATTACATCCTTCTTCATTTTTGACTGGTGGAGAGGAAAAAAATGCATGATTCAAAGTAGTCATGACCACTTTTTAGCAATTTCATGTTTTGAGACAATACTCACTACATGAAACATTACAGTAAATGCATAGAGTTGTCCATGCACGATTTTTGAGTTACTCAGAGAGAGCACATCTTTCTAAAGGGAGGTCAGAGTGGGCTGGGAGAGGGATGATTTTATTTATGCAGTGTTTCCTGTAAAGATAAAATGCAGGTTAACAGTGAAATGTATTATACTGTAGTCCAGGATTCCACAGCAGTCTAGCACAAGTGCGCAGTGGGGTTTTTTGTACCTCCTCTTTCACATCCCCAGGAGTCTAGGCCAGGATCTTAAAATTCCTTTCATAACTGCTCTGTCTGCACACTTTGACTAATCGAACCCATAAAGTTTGGGCAGGTTCTGGTTGCCATCATACAAACAAGCCAAAATGTTTGGGCAAAACAGTCCGTTGTGATTTTTCTGAATAAGCACTGAGTAAAAATAGCCATCACTCTGAGTTTTGGCTTCCTGAAGCATTGTTGCAATAGCAGTCTCCTAAATTAAAATCAGTGACAAAAGTTGCAGAACATGAGCCTGTCTTCAGTGTTCAGCTTCTGTTCCTAGTGTTTTGGAAGGAGATGGAGATCAGCTTTCTTTGGTCACCGTTTAGCACTTAGTAGATTAAGTAGATGTTATGTTCTCTGTAAATCACCGTAACTATGACAGAAGAAATGCTGCTCTGCAGCTGTGCAAGGATGCAGTGTCAAAGCAAGGGGTTCTAGTGGTGGGACCAAGGAAAGCTGAGTGGCTGAGAGCTGTCAGCGACGAGGCTGTGACATTTAGTGCTCAGCCTGTACGGACTGGGGAAGAAGAGAGAAGAACCAACTACTAACCCAGGCAAGAGTGACTCTGTTGTCAGAAAGAGGGTGCCTGGCAATAGAGCTTTCTGCAGAGACCTTTTTAACTCTCACCTCTATCAAACTAGATCAAATTGACCTCAGTACAGCTCTGCAGCTTTCCATCCCTGTATGCTTCAAAGAATTGAAGTCCTTTCTGCGCTTAGACTAAAGCGATCCCACTTCAGTAAAATAAGAGACAATTGTGACAGATTGAGTTCTGGATGGTTACTTTAATCCTTTTGCTGAAACGCCGATAATTTACAGAGCAGCATTAACAGTAAGGTTTTTACTTTCTTAAACTTTAGTAAAATCAGCCCTCCAAAAGGAAGACTATGTCTTTTAATTCTTGAAATAAATCCATTGCATTGTAGGGACACTTAACTAAGCAATTCGTATTTTTTATTTTATTTTTTAAAAAGAGTCGTGTCCTATGTTATGAAACATTGAGAAAGATTTTAAAAATTGCTCTCTAAAATATGCTTCACACACATTCTGCAAGAATCTGCGCTCTCAGATCTATAAAGACATGCTCTTAGGCATAAAAGCAAAATTCCTTTGCCAGCCTATAATCCATTTTAACAACTACATTTATTTCAGAAAAATATGAAATTAAAAACAAAACTTGGGATGCATGAACCCACATGAAACAGCAAAAACATTGAATTGCCAACTAGTGAGCTTGAAGCATCAAATTTTGCAAAGCTCTAGTTAAAAAAAGTAGAAAGAGAATCGGGATGTTTTTAAAAAGAAAAACAACATTGTTTCTTTGCTCCATAATACCTACAATGCTTTAACTAATGCCTAAGTTAATAGGAAGGCATTTTCTCCCCTATCTAGGCTGCATAGTAAATACCGAGCTAGATGGAGTGCCTCTTCTTTCTTTAATTGAAGCTAAACCTGCAGAGCTTAATTCTTTCAATGGATGAATAGTTCTTTTGTAGCAGATAACTTTGCATGTGGCCAGGGGTCACAAAGTAGCACTTTTAGGCAGCTTTCTAGTTTTAACTTTGATCTTTGATTCTGGCTTATGAAATTTTACAAACAAGCAACAATGACAAAAGCCTACCTTGAAAGTCTGCTTCCAGCAGACAAGAAACTGCCCTCTAAAAATGCATTGTCTACGTAGGGGTTTGTACAAGTGTGAGGCTACAGGGCTGGTAACACTCCACTGCGGGAAGGACTGAATAGGAGAGGTGCCTGCACAGGAGGTTGGTTCATGTGCTCTGCCCGTTTTGGGTAAAAATGGAGATATTTTAAAGATACTGTTTTGATTTTAAACAAATGATTTAATACATTTATAGATCCACAAACATCACTTTTTCTCTGAAGGAATAAAAGTATCTGAAATATGCTAAAAATTAACTATCATGAAGAATGAGAGGTTGTTTTCATTACTGCAGGATAGTTGTTGGAATTAATAGACAAAAGAATTGTGATTCCTTGAAATTAAATATAGGGCACTAAAATGGCAGTCATTAAAAACTAAAAGTTTGATTTTTGGGTCAAATTAAAGGCTAGTATTGCCTCCATGTCTTACTTCAGAGAGTGCACAGGGAGACCTGTATATCCCGTATTAGTTATTTAAATATTAACCTGACCCGTGTTAGATGAAGAATGCCTGTTGCTGATTACATGTAACAAAAAGCTGTCACTTCTTTTTGAGGTTGATTCTGCATATAAACCAATTTAAAAGCCTCAAATATATCCTAAGATCTCTTTTGATCTGGATTTTTTTTAGTCTTCGTCTCAGACTCCTTACAAGTTAGAATAGTCACTTGTTTAAAAGCTTGATGATGAAATCAAGTGAGTCAAAATACATAAAATTAATTAGGAAACTATTTTATTTACTTTGGAATCAGGATTAAGATTATAATATAATGCTTTTTATTGATGATATGTGGTGGGAAGAGAAGCCCAGAGAAGAATAACATTTTTTCCACAAAATGAATTAGTAGTTTTAGGAGCTGTTGTACTGGAACAGTATCTTGGACACCGATAGATCAACTAGAAAGCAATTTAAGGGAGCTCATAACCTCACTTTTTCCTGCTACCTGATAAGTATATTAGTCTCCATATATAAAATCAGTGGGATTCTATACAGGCATAATAATCTGTTCAGAATTGATTGACCAATAGAAGAAACTCTGCCAACCCTGTGTTCTTAGCCAAAATATGTTGCTTATTTCTGTATTTAACATGGACCAAACCTTGCACCAAAGCTGAAAAAAATTATTTTCATTTCATATGTTTGCACTAAAAATGTTATGGGTAGTTTATTTAGGAGAAAAATGATTTTGACTCGTTCTCTCCCTCAAAGATTTGGAGTATCATATTATAAACTGAGCATCTATTAATACCAGAAAAAAAAATCTTTCTTAACAGTCACTTAGGTGATGGAGTGGTGGTTGCTGAACTGTTCATTTGAAAACTCATCGAGTTGCACAGTAATCACGGAATCTCCAGTTTTATTATCCTTTATGTCGCTGAGAAATGCCTGCTGTTTTGTTGTTCTGGTTTCATTTTCATCATGTTCCAAACCAGAAATGTATCACTGTCTAAAAATGTGTTGGTAGGTAATAGAGAAAGGCAAGTGAAAGGTCAAATCTCTTGCAAACTGATAAAACCACATAACTTAAATTTTAATAGAAACCACATTATATGACCAGAGATAAACAACTTATGGATTGCACTATGATTTATAAAATAAAGAACATTATCATTAAGGGCACCTGGGACTGTAGCACTGATGAATAAGGCAAAATTCCCATTGACTTGCCTTTAGATGTGTGCTGGGTTCTTGTTTAGTTGAGGTAAGGGCATTTGTTTGGATTTTCTCTGCTGCATGTAATACCTCTTTCATTTTTTCCCACTCTTCACAAAAACCCGTGTACAAAAGAAAAACTCCTCAGTGGGAGACATGCCTACATAATGATCTTGCTAATATTGCCATTATTCCCTCAAATAGATCTTTCAATTTTCCCACCTACCATTTGCTTTGTATTTGCTCACAAAACAACTTAGTGTATTTTGTGCACTTATGTACACATAGGAAAATTAGTAGAATGCCAGAGACACTGCTGACACCGTGCTCTGTTTTCTCAGACTTGTAACTTTACCTCCAAAGGACTCTTAAGAGGTTGTTGCAGGATCCCTTCAAAGCCTTGTCTGCCCCCATTCCTTGGTTGACAAGGAATAGCTTCAGAGATATTACCACCATATCACAAGTGGTGGGAGGGATACCGAGGCTGTACTAGAGGTTGTGCAGGTGATCTCTGTCACACAGAAGACAAGAGTTCAGATCATATCCCCATCTATAAGCACATGGCTTGAGGTTGTGCAGCCTCAACAGCTCTGAGAGTTGACTCTTCACCCCCTTTTTGGAGTACTCTCGTGGTGCAAATCAATGAGGCCATGGCAGCTGCTGGCCATACATGCTAACCAACACATATTCCAGAAGAGATCTGCCTTCAGCTCCACCACTGTTCTTCTCACATGGAGAACACAGAGCCTTGAACATCTGGTTACGCGTTCAAATAAGAGTCTGTATTTGACTATTACAGTACCAGTGCTGCCCAAACTACTTCTGTCCGTCTCTCCTGTAGAAAGGGAGGCAGATCAGCAGTGTCCATCTGTAATGTGCACATGTTGCTGGTTGAGCCTGGTGTACGTAGTCTGATCTCTAACTCAAATAAGCATTTGCTTCCAAAGAAGTCCAGGCAGAAAGAAAGCAAACATTGGAGGTGAGCACAACATTTTGAAAATCAGAATGGAATTGCATTATATACTGTTTTTAAAGGTGTGCTACCTCCAGTATAACCTTGGCTATTGCAAAGAGCCAAATCAAATACTGAAACGACATCCCCTACCCATTCATCTAGGAAAAGGTTTCTAAAGTTTTCTTGAGGCCTTTTTTAGAATGTTGTGGTGCTTCAGATCGACAACTTTCAAATGTAATTGTAATTATTTTAAGGAATTTTGAAAACCATTAGTCAAGAAGAGTATAAAAAACATAATTGCAGATATAATCTGGTCTGGGACTGAAGTGGAAAGATGTGTAGCCCCTGCTGCTGATGTATATGCGGAAATAACATGATGAAAAGTGATAGGCGTCATCATACTTTTGCTTTAATTTGGAAAACCCATGTAAAGAATAAACTGTAGGAGACTGAAAGTAAAGTCTTATTAATGTATGAGTCACTGCTGCTTGGATTTGATGACCTCGGGAATGCAGTTTCCTATGAACAGAACAGTTGCAAGAAAATGGCAGAGAAGGTCCGCACTGAAGAGCTCTGCTGACGAAGCTGAGCCCTGCTGTAGCTGGTATTTCAGAATATGAGGTATACTTTTCCATCTGTCTTCTGGGCCATAATTATCTCTTCTTATACCGTCAGCAAACACAGAGAGGCAAGACACTCAGGAGATGCTGTTTCTTGTTCTTTGTATGTGCTGCATGGAGTTGAGTCCTCTTTGAGACTGTGGCAATTGCCACATAATGTGACAGCAATGGCTTTATGGGGGTTCTGTGACTTACTGAGAAATGGCCAGCTCCCAGCCTGTGAACCAAAGTAGAAAGTAACAGTACTTGTCCTCTTCAAGGTGGGACAGAATTCTTGCCTTTACCAAAGTGTATGATACAAAAGTAAAATTATGTGTAAAACTCCATTGAAATCAATAATTAAACTCAGTGGAACCTATGTTTCACTGCAGATACTTTACTAGACAATTTTTCTTCCTCATTTCCTGGGTGCTGCATGTGAACTGTGTTGTCATTTACCTGTATAGCAGGTGTTCTGGGAATCTTCTCTTTAGCCACTTAGAGTTGCTGCAAGAGTCTTGGTTCTCTTGCTACATAAACGCAACCTGATATTAAAAAATCCCAAAGAAGCTAATATATAACCTGTGCCTTTTTACCAAGGGTAAGAAAAGATTAATTTAACGAGCAAGGAATTGGTAGCAATGGTATATTTCTGGTATTCTTTAAAAATATACAATATATATAAAAAAAAATTGCATCTGAAAAGCCTTTCCTTTATGAATATAAGGAGAAAAAATTGTTTTGGCATAACTAAAATCCTCAGAGAGAAAAAAACATATGTTAGTGACCTTGCAAAATATAAATTTTTGGCCATTTATATGCTTCATTCCATTAATCTTGTCCTCATACAGGCTGTAAGGAGGCTGGGATACTTAAAATTCAAGAAACCACTTTAGGTAAGTATCCAGCAGAAGGGGACACCACCATGAACAGCTCACCCAGACTGCTATTGTGTGGTAAAAAGAAGGCATCCAGATGAGGAATGAAGTTCTGCATAGACGTTTTCTCTAAGTTACAGATGCTATTGCTTCCATAGAGAACTGAGCACCTGTGCAAGAGAACGTGAACAACATGAAGAGAACAACATATTCACAATGCAAGCATGCTTAACACAAGTGCAAAGCTATGGAGCAGGGTGGCTTAAAAGATCAAATTGAAAACTGGTGGATATAAAATGTCCTGTCATTACATGATGACTGGAAAGAAAAATGCAGCTATATCCAGGAAACTGATTTATCAACAGGCTTTGCAAAAGTATTTGGGATTTCTAGTAAACTATAACAAAAACTGCAGAAATCCTGGTTTTAGCTGTGGGTGCAGAACAGCTTCTTTGCAAAAAACTCAAGTATCTGTAAAGCTACGGGGAGACAGGACTGTAACAGGACAGTGGTGGCAGAACTGTGGGTGCCTCCAGCTGCATGACTTGAGAGTGTGCTGTAAGGCAGCCTCTATAATGGATCTCTAGACAGAAAATCATCAGCTCTTAAGCAGAAGGTCATTCCTGGCCCAGGTTGGCAGTCCTCAGACTTAAGAATGGGGAAGGTCTACTGTCTTCTCTACTGAACTCCTAACCATCCTTTGGAAATTCTCCAAGTAGGTAGGCATTTGTCTGGGAACCTCTGTGTTGGCTTCTCAAAAATGTATTCACTGATCCATTGGGCATCATGCACTTTTCATTTTAAACACATTTCATTAATGTGTGCATTAGAGCTTTGTTTCCCACAATCTATGGGAAAAATGGTGGGGTGGGAACTTTGCTTTTACTGGCATTATTCAACAATGCATAGTGCCTTAGCCATGCACGGCTTTTGTGTATGGATGTAATTATACCCTGTGCTCTAGCTTTGGGTGTCTCTTTGCATCACTGCAGAGTTAGCATATAAGTAATAGGGATGCACGACATCCAGGCTGGTGGCAGACAGAACTAGACAGCAGGCATGCACATCTGGCATAGCGGGGACAAGGCTGTGTTGCTATTCTTTTCTACCATGTACTGGAGGTGGTGAGAAATTTTTCTGAGCTGTAATGAAATATCTTTGATGACAGAAGCCAGTTCTTCAAGAAAAAAACCTTTGCTCACAGGAGAGCACCAGTCTAACTGAAACTTCCCATGGGAACCTGCATTTCAGCTCCACCATGGTCACAATAATCCAACTACTTGATACTGCCAGGCTAGTTAGGGTGCTGAATCAAGCAGATTAATACTGTCTCTTGACTCTTCCATATTCCATGTGAGGGTCCTGACCTACAATCTAGTTGCTTTTGCAGGATGTGTGAGGGTCTTTTACTTAGTTCTTAACAAAAACCAAAAAGTTTTCGTTCTTACAGTATGTGGAAGAGGGCATTCACATGTGTGGGAAGATCCAGCTTCTGACTACCTGTGCAGCCAGTGCACACGCTGCCTTCTTAGTTTAGCTTCAGCAATAGCCTGGCTTCTTAGCTCCTCCTCAGCAGCAAATAAGTCATATCAGCCTCTGACACCCATTAGATGAAACAAGGAAAGGTTTTCATTTACCCGAAGTAAGAAGAATAACTTAACAGCAGAGAAAACAGAGATGGAAAAATACTGAAAAGAAAACATTTAGATAACTGAATAACCCACAGTCAGGCCATACCCAGCCTTCTGATTCATTTTCCTAGCTCTATCCACAAACACATATTTTGTTCCCTGTGATTGCCCCAGAAAGGGTTGTCCTCTTATTCACTATGACATTTTTTCTATTTCACATGGGAACAAGCACAACCTCTTCTGCAATTTCCAAACGCACATTATAAGCAGAAGTATATTGTAGGGGAAAGTAACCTTGCTAACCTATGCAAATATCTGAAAAGAATGTGAGGATTATATTAGAAAGGGTAAAAAAGGGTTAGTAATATGAAGAAGTAGAAAAAGCAGAAAAAGGGTGTTCCCACTGCTTTTTAAATCTGTCTTAAATTATTTACTTGGCATTTTGACAGCTCACAATTTAAATTTTTTCATTCATCTTAATATTTAATCACAATTTTTAATTATATTAGTAACTTGAGGCTGCTTCTTAACTCAGCAATAGCTTCATCTTCTATTAATAAACGGCACTTATCCTTGGCTTTGACACTTACTTGCTGCGAGTGTTTTGGCTTTTGTAGAACATGCAGTCCAGGACATCATTATTGCCTCTTAAATCTCAAATCTTCTCAAGTTATCAGTACAGTGTTTCACCCTGATGATGATAACTTAGCATAAAAATGTTTGATTTGCACTATGATTCTTAGTGCTACTGTTGCTAAAAATAGAGGAGATCAGAGAACAAGTTCTTAAAAAAATCTTATTCTAAAAGATACTCTTCCAGATGATTTTTCTTCTCCTTAGTCTGGAGAAGGGACAGTCTGGTACCTGAGAGCTGTGGGTTGGAAGAATGTTACATCTCAGTGTGTGTGACTGAAAGGGTTTGGGCTTAAGGTCTCGGGGTTTTGGAGCTGCATGCCAAATGAACTCTCATGCTGGGGTTACAGCGGTCATGTGGCAGTGGGCTGCATGGGTTTGGAGGCTGCTGGGGGACATGAGCCAATGGCCATGAATTCGTCTGGGATGCAGAGGCTATCCAGCCCAAATCCCCAAGGGAACAGTAAAAGATCTGGGACTTGCTGAGCCACCCACTCTCCCTACAGCTCTCTGAAGTCTATGTGGCTCTGTGAAGACTGGGAAATGTGGCTTATGGGGTCAGGATGATTGACCATCTCTCTGATGAGCCTCTTAGACCAAACTCCTATTTTTCCAGGCAGCATGTCAGATAAATCTTCATTATAAATTGACCAGCCTCTATTTTACAACGTTAGGTTTTTGTTCTCATCCTCCCTATTGAGAGTTTGTTCCACGAGCTGGCTCTTCTCGTGCTTTTTGTGATTTCCAGCCAAAATTTATCCACAGAATGGTTTTGGTTTTGTGACAACATGGTCCCTTAGCTCAAAAAAGTCTTTTTGATTGATCTACACACAGTAATCAGATGTCTTCTCAGCCATCATTTTGCCAGAATAAAAGTGAGCCGAGCTCTTCCAGTTTCCTCTGACACAATCCATATAGAAGTCTTTCTTCTCTCTGGGTTAATTTTTGTAGAGCACCAATGACAAGAACTGAATGGACTTTTCCCACTGGTGTTTCACTGGAGCCCATGGGTTGGCATGCAGCACTCAGATAGCACTTGCTGGCCAAACTCTACCTCCTATGTGTTCTTGATACTAGCAAAAATAATCAGTATAAACAAGATGATGGATTTAACAGGACTTCTAATAAATTTGGTTAAAACAGATGAGAAGGGCCGAGCTTATTATGTGGCAGTTCTTTGTATTTATACAGTGATAACACCAGGATCAGGAACCAGAATGCACTGGCCCACATGGGTAATGCTGTTTGTGAGTCTGAAAGAATCAGTACCCCAAATGTGTGATGTTTGGTGACTTTCTGCTTAGGGGCTGGCCACTTTGCATTCCTATCAGAAAGTGCTAACTCTCCCCATTCACTTACATGAGACCTGCTGCTCATAAGAATCTCCTTCTGATAGCCACAAAGCTTATTTTAGACTCAGGTTGAAGCAAGTGTTTAAGGATAATTGGACCCTGAATAGCCTTGGACAGAAGTGTAACATTCACTGTGCAATGTATTGCTTTGGACCAGAACAGATCAACAGCAAGAGGAAGAAGAGAAGCATCAACTTCCCTCCCTCACAAGCTCCCGTGTTACACATACCTGATATGTATTTGTCAGTTTACCTGTTACAATTAGAAAGATTCATCACAGTTGCAAGATCCAACCTGGACACTTGCATTAATTACCACCAAGAGCACTCTATGGTATCTGAAGAAAAGACAGAAAAAGAAACATGCGTTCGGTGCCAGAAACGTAGAAGAAAATGTGAGGCATTGATGAAGGATCTGGAATAGCAGCTAAGGACTGCAGCTATAGCATCTGGGGTTCTCAAGAAAAGCATCAGGCAGAGGGATTAAGGGAGAATTTTGTCTCTTCAAAAAGAAAAGTTTCTAAAGAGAAAGGTAGGCAAAAGCTAGCTACTCTTTTTTTACAGTAACCTCAGGCCAGAAGCAGTGGATATTATTTAATAACCTAGAACTAAAGAAGAGCAGTCTAATTGCCAGTTTGCACTAAAAAAAAGTCAAGAGAGTAACGCTCTTTGAAAGAATGAAATTCTGAGAGGGTTAATTACATGTGAAATACCCAAAAGAGAAATTTACTTAATATTTTTTAAAAACCCCATGCTTGTCTCCCTGTTTATGGGATCCTAATTTTGAGATCAGATTGCAGTAGAGAGACCAAAACTGAGAGTGAAACATCGTACGAGATTCTGACTTACATTTAGAAGCAGCTGTGTTAGTTTGCCAGGCTGCAGAACACTCTTGGGTGAGAATGCAAGTTTCAGAAAGAAAAGAGGTGACGGCACAGTAGATTGGGCTGACAAACAAGTCTTATAAAAAAAACAGATTGACAAAGTAAAAAAACCCCAAACTTCAACAATTCAATTCTCCTGTGGAGTGACTTTGCAAGAAGTAATGTGAAAGTTTACACCTGAAGGAAAAAATGAGGAACTAAATGCCTGGCCTTTGATAGAGCTACTATTTTGGCAAGAAACAAAACTATCTGTGGGAAGCTGTACCTAAAAGGAAATGAAGTATAAGTATTCTGCACAGTGAAGAAGACAGTTCTGTAGAAATTGCTCAGAGAGCTATTTCAGATGACTGAAATGCCCCCTTGAACGTGAATGGAATTGTTGTTGCTTATAAATTGGATATTGATACCCATGTCAATATGAAATCTTAAGTCAATTTGAATACAAATGAAAAAGCCCAGGTTGTGCAGTGACATACTCAGTTCCATAATAGCTGTATACAAACTAAATGTAATTACAAAGCAGTCTCTTGAAAACATAGAATTTTACTTATTAGTGAGAGAAACAGAAGCTGGAAATGTGTGTGGTACTTCATCTCACAGGGAGTATGTATAAGCTAGAAGGCCAGAAGCACTTGGAGGGAGAAAGAAAAACAGATTAAAGAAACCCCCAAACTAAATTAAGATATAGACAGCAAAGAAAAAATTACAAGGCAAGTTTCACAAAGAAAAAAGAAAATTAAAATAGTCATTACAGTTATAAAAGAACACTAAAGCAAATGTAGAACAAAGATCAGAAGTTGCTAAACACATGTACATGATTAAAGAAACTTTCTATCCATGATCATTATATCCATTATATGTTTTGCAGATTTTAGAAACAAATGTCCCTTACAAAGGAGAAAAATGGCCCAGTTCTCTCAGTGCACATTAACAACTGAGAACACAAAGAGCTAAACCGCAACCTGTTAAAAATTTCTTGTCCACGGGGAACTCCCTATGTAGTGCTGTCAAGTCACTATTTTCTAGGTCCCTTTGATAAAAATGGACATAATGGCACTTTTCCACCTCAAAGAATTAATGAAATAAAGAGCACTTCACAACGTTTAACAAATATATATATGCTATAGTAATGAGGCCAATACACACATCTTTCCTAGCTAGACTTAGCAGTCTGTGCTAGAGAGAAAATTTACGGTGAGGACTAAAGGAATAAGCCACTTTGAATAATTGGCATGCCCTCCATTCTAAAGTAACGTGTGACTGTGTTTTGGCTTGGGTCATACACTGATTTCGAATATGATGGGTAAGTGGGTTTCTATCATAGTTCCACTGTATCCAAAACCAAGCTCCGCACACTTCTTTTCAGGTACACTTTTTTTTAGTGTTTGCCTTTCGTGCTTTCCTGCAGTTAGTATTTTCTGAGAGCTGCGCTCTGCTGAACGCCCATGGAAACTTCTTCAGCAGGTAGGCTACTTCTGTGTTTCTCATTTCCCTGGGCTCAGAAGCAGATGCAGGCTGAATGCCACTGCTGCACGGGGGCAAGACCCAGGCGTGCACCATTCCCTTGTCCCCGCACCTCTCAGACGCGGTTCCCGTGCCAAGGAAAGCTCAAGCCCAGAGCCTGAGCATGTGCCGTGGCATGTTGTAGCCGGGTGTTGGTCTGAACGCTCTGTGGAGCAGGACCCTGGGGCGTGCCAAGGCATGCATGGGAACATAAATATATACATAGCCATAGATAATGTGAGAACTGAATGCCTGTAAGTTTTTAGGCGCCCTTTGAAGTCGATGGGAATTTACCTGAATAAGGTACGCGTAAAAATGGAATAGAAGTTCAGTTTTGACCTGTTAGGACATGGGTGCCAATAGTAAATGCTTTATTGCCGAAATCATAAGCGGCTAAATTTTGGGGGATTAAGAATACTCCACCCAATGGCTTGCTGACTACAGCATTCGCAGGGAGGTAGAAGATGTGAGCCCAGATCTTCTCTCCTGTCTCCTGAGTGGATGTTTCAGCTACTGAGTTGCACAGAGTGGTGCCTTTTAGCTCTTCGTTCTCTCACTTTCCTCCCTTCCTTCCCACTTTTTACTCCATCCTTGTGAAGTACTTTAAAAACTCCACCCAAACAACATCTGGAATCTGAAGTGCGGACAGATCCTCCCTTGAGAGACTTAAATCCCAGACCTTGACAGGGTTTAGTACACTTCTTTTTCTGTAGTGTTGCCCAGTGGCTAGTGGATAGCAGTCCCTGGAAGACTGTTACAAGCTCCTTTCGTGGGTGACTGACTTTCCCCATATGTTATATAGGTTCTAACTTTGGTCTGCATCTGCAGTGTTTTAACTAAAGCTAGGTGCATCAGTGCAGAACATGGTGACTCTTAAATCACTGTGTTGACTAAGCCCAAAGCCCATAAGAACTGAGGTGAAATCACAAAAGACGATTAGCAAAGCGTGGCTGACTTTATTTTACGGCGGTGTAATCTAAGTCAGTGAGATTGCATCAATATGCAGTAACTGACGAGATGTGAATCTGGACTGGAAGAAAGACTGGGACTACCCTTGTCCTCCGTTATTGCAGGCAGCTAGACCATGTAATTCCTTTCACAAACTGGTGACCCTCCAGTCTCCAGCTTGACATTATACATTCTGCAGCATTAAATGAATATGAGTCTAAGGAACATAAAGTTACAGACTTTACTACTGCAGCATCTTGTATGTCAGTATGTCTGTAGTAAGAAGCCTTAGGGAACACTTATGGTAAGACAGTGAGTCCCGTGCTGCAGGTCAGAAAGTCACAGATTTCAGTGCCAGTAGTCTGTTAAGCTAAGTGATAGCTCTATCTTTGTTGCATTATAGGAGTGTATAAACAAGTTCATTAAACTACTGATCTTTATTTCATTATTATAAACTGCTTACGATATACTAATATAATTTTTTAATATTATAGTAATAATTAGAGCTTATAGCTAATGCATAAATACAGTATGTGTAGATAATATAGATGTATACATATCTAAAATGTGCAAGTGGTATATTGAAGGATGCATTGCTGCTAGTTCATCAGTAATAGTTATATACAGCTTTAATGTTATTTACTTTAAGAGAAACATGGCTGGGTATGATACTTTAAATATAAGCTGTGTTTTTCCATATATAGCTTTCTGTTAAATATTCCACACGGCAGCTATCATGCGTATGTTCTTCCCTAAGCGGTCATTTTGAATGGCTAGTAGTTCAGCAGTTATTGACAGGTTGCTTTCTTGTCTAAAAATAGAGGAATGTGTGGATCCTTGTACACAGCGGGTATTCAAGTAATAATGAAAGTGATTGATGATAAAAAGCTCTCTTTCTACTCTTCTGTCATCAACAACCTATTGGGATCAAGAGAACACTGGGACAGAAATTAATCTTCCTTGAGTTATTCTAAACAGTCAACTGATGGGAGAGTTCTTTGATCTCATTCAGTTGAAATTGATTAATTCTGTTAATTACTGTGTTTGAACTGAGTTAGCAGGAATTTTCTGCGTGTTGCAGCATCCTTGATGGTTTGTCCTTTTGCATGCCAAACAAGTAAACGTGGTGTCAGTGTAGTGTTTGCTGACTAAGATTGATGATGACTATCGGTGATAAATATCCGTAGAAGTGATCAGACGTAATTTGTTTCTGTACTCGGTTTTTTCATTGAAACTGTCATTGGTTAAAATGCATAAACAGTCCTTGGAGCAGGAATTCACATCTTCCTCTGCCAAGTGGATACATAATCACTAAGATCTCCCTCTGTCCTTTTCCCACCTCATGAATCCTAAATTCTACAGGAAGAACTGGGATTACATTAGAGTTCTTTAATGCCTGCTGGATTACAGGATTGTCATAAATCTAAGGAGGACCCTTGAATCTCATGCCATCTCCTTATTACCCTACTGCCTGCTGAGTGGGTTCTGATTAACATTGATAGTGGGGGACTGATCTCCTACCTGGAGTTTGTTTTTTCCAGTAAGCAGACTCGATCTTACAAGCTAGAGGAGACACTTGGGGTGCTTGGGACTGTAAGAATAGGCTGACATACACTGAAGGATTTGCCACGTACTGAGGAGATGGCTGCTTAGGGTTTTTCAGCCATCCTGAAATCTGTCTTTCCTCTAACTAGCTTTCAGTCAAAAATAGAATTATTTGTTATACTAAAATGTTAAGATTAAAAAAAATTTAAAATCAGTATCTATTTCTGGAGAGAGGTATGAGAAATGGAACAACAAAACCTGTTGTAGCTACATCTAATTCTAGTTAGGCTTCAAGGTGATTTGTCTTTCCCATGTAGTTAGTAGGCACTTAAGCCAAAATAATTTCCAAGATAATTGCCACAGCCCTCTGATGCTGGGATCCAGTTCTCTTGCATCCTGCCTGCCATGGGTTAGTCTTTGCTCTATAAAAATGCCTTTGGAGTGCCCTTCTGTGACAGCGTTCGCTCGGCTGGAAGTCAGCAGCTAACTGACTCTGAAGCAACCCTTTATGCAATAGGAAGGCAAAATATAATGACAAACTCAGTGCTTCCTCTGGGGATAAACAGGTCACTTACCTGTTTTCAGTAAAATTCTTTCTGCTGATGGCAAGGGAGGTTAAACTTTCTATGCACCCGTGCAAGTATATTGCTATTTATAACACTCAAGTGTAAACCTTATTTTGCACAATTACGGAAGTGAGAACAACAAATACAGCTCAGTAATACTTCCTAGAGACCAGACACAATCACGGGACAGCACACTTGAGTCCAATAACGCATTAGGATCGGTGATCTCTAAGCGTGGCTTGCTGGAACTAGGGTAGTCCCAGTGATAGTCTCTCTCCAGGAAGATGAAAGGTGTGGATTTAAATTCCTTTATGCAGAAGAAATAATTAAAGTCCTTTTTCCCCTTATCATGAGAGAGTATTCCAGTCATTGCACTATTGCAGAAAAATTTGGTGGAGGCGTTTCTTCTATTTATGTTTTAAAAGAAAGTGCTAACCATTCCTACATTTTCCATGAAGTTTGTTCTGCTGGCCTTCCAGAAAAGCCTAACAAATAAACTCCCCTGAGGAGATAAGTAAGGCAGGCTTATTTTCTGGATCAATTAGGCATAAGAATGCCATTAGTGCTGAGTAGCATGGTGGGAAGTGTATTTGTGTCCAGAGGCAGAAAACTTGCTAAAGAACACCAGTGGTGAAAACTGAGCCACACAGAAATTAAAAGAAATAGTTTTTTCGGGATCACAATTTTGCATGTAGGTGCCTCTGTCCAAGTCAGATGCCAGTTTGTCCCCTGCACAATGATACAGAAAAACCCAAAGTAGCTGACATAGAGGTAACTCCACAACTGGATGCAGCACATACATGCCATGGAAGAACTGTATTTGAGCCAGTTTGCCATGCTGAGAGGTCAGAGTTACTAGTTTGGGTGGACGGCTGTGAAGACCATACCTGCCCTACCTTCAGGAGCTGGCAATACTTTTGTGTTTTGCTTCACAGTCTTATGTATGCAGCAGCTTGCTCCAGATTCCCACACAGCTCCTTGTGCAAGAAGGTACAGGTATATCCAAAATCCTTCACATCTGGAGTACACGTTTTTCTGTAGATTTGCTAGCAGGATGCAGACCTACTCTCTGTGATCCTGTAAGTCAGGAATAAGGGATATTTTCCCCACAAGTCTAATTTATTAGTTACAATATTGTGATCATAGCTGACTTTCCAAAATATTCTAGGCAATTTTTATGAGTAAGGAAAATCATCAGATCTTCCCTCTAAAATAAAGAAAGAAATTGCCAATGAATCTGGTACAAATGTTCAGCCTGAGGCTTCCTTACTCACAGCTTTTGTTGTATTTCTTCCATTGAGATATTCTAACTGGATAATGCCTTAAGTAAATTTTTTGAGTAGTAATCCCCTTAATATCTGAAGTTGTTCTGAAAGAGAACATGAAAAGCTAGGAAGGCAATAATTTCAGGAATTGGTTTCTTCATGGCTTTTCTATTAACTTTTCTTGGCAGTCGTGCTTCTTAAATTGGTATACTCCCATTTTTAACAAAAAAAATCACAGAAAGTTTACATAAATGGTTACAGGGGGTGACTTATGCTATATCTGTTGCCTGCATAAATAATTTAGAAAAATAATATTTTTATTGAAGAACACCTTTTACACTAGTGTAATGAATTTTTTACAATCTTACTTTTCCCATTTATGCCGTAGGGCAAGTGATCTTTTTGGGCAAGTGATTATAAAAATATTAAGATGCTGAGGATTTTAGAAATAGAACAGCCTTCATGTCCAGGCTGCTACAATGTCATGGAAATTTCATAATATTAATTTTAGCTGTTTTATGTGAAGAGGTCACATAAAGTAACTTTCTCACCAGTCACAGTCCTAAGCGCATCTGGTTCTGTTTGGTGCCCGGGGTATTTACATCTGGGGGATATTTATATTTGCTATGCAAAAAGAAAAACGTGGGCCAGCCTTCCCCTGTATTTTGTATCTACATTTTCCTTGGAGCTGGAGACCAGCTTTTAATGTTCCCTCTAACAACTGAAAATAAAACAGGAAACCGTACAAAACAGTGGGTCAATCTCCTTGCATGCTTAATATCAGTGGCATGACACAACTGAAAGACTTTATTTCTAGAAAAAATGTAAAGATAGATTTTCAGCTCATAGAATCATAGAATGGCTCGAGTTGGAAGGGACCCTAAAGATCATCTAGTTCCAGCCCCCCTGCCATGGGGGGCAGGGATACTTAAAAGCTGAAAGGATGAGTATGAACTTTCAGCTTGTTGTCCTGCCAACAGAGTCCATAGCTGCCAGCCCAAGATTAAACCACCAAGCCCAGAATTTCAAGGTTTACACTGTAAAGAAAATAGAGGGAAGAGTGTTCAAGGATGGAAGTGCTGTGCAATCCCAAAGCACCGTGCATCTCAATGGCAGCAATTTATGCTTCTTACTGTCCAAGCATCTTACGAAAACTGGGCTCTGTTCACCCAGCTTTCTGCCTGCATGGTGCTAGTGGCATCTTTATCACAGCAGAAAGATTTGGCCACCGGAAAGGGCAGGTGATCCTTTGCAGATAAAGCTTTGAAGTTGTGACTCTCTGATTTTCAAAGTCAGACTTTTAATGTGATATGAAATTACCTCTTCACCTCTGTTTAGGCACCTAAGTGTGAATCTGGGAGATACTTTTTTTTCTGAGTTTTGAAAGCTGAAACTCTATGCCTCTTTAAATTAACTAACCATTACTTACAGCTGCCATATTTTGACATTAGCACTAGCACACAGCTTTGTTTCACAGTGTGATTTGTGAGCTCTGTGCCTGGCATGGGGCGAGGAGAAAATGACAAAATAATTGAGAAGAGGTAAAATAAGAGGTCTATGCTTAGAACGACTATCAAATTAAAAAAAAAAGAAAGAAAGAAGAGACTACCAAATGCTGTCTTTCTGTAAAAAATATGCAGCATCTTTTCCAGATGTATCTCCATGTAGCTGAACGTGCAAAGACTGGCAGAAAATCGTGTATCTTGTCCACATTTGACAATAATTCATACATTTCATTGCACATTCTCTTATGGCTACTGCCATGTAGAGTATGTCTGGTGGCTTTAAAACATAGATGATATTTAATGTTCTCCTTTTCTATCTCCTTGTTTGTATTCTTTATTTCTGTCAGCAAGTTCTTTCATTATCCCTGCATGATACTTATTTAGTATTGCCTGGGCTATTTTATCTTCTCTTGTCTTTGGTTTGTTTTATTTCTTCCAAATTTTATTTGTGGATTACTCTACAAGAAAAGCGCTAATGCTATTTTAGGTGATTTCCAGTGTCCTCTGTCTGTATTTTATATTATTTACAGATTGTTGTGCCATAGGTCTGTGTCACAATTTCCCGAGTTCCCTAAAATGTCGATGTAGTACTTTAAAAATATAAAAGTCAAATCCTCAGTTTACTTCTGGAGAGAAACTACCTTTAGAGTCAGCATGAACTTTGACCACTGTCTTCTCAGGCCTGATGTGTGCAGTCTTATATGTACGTTCTTTTTCTTTCAAAATACGCCATGCTTTTGTCCAGTCTGCAAAGACAATACAGAGATTACGTTTCCATCTCGTAAGTCATCCAGTAGCACCATGAAAATCTATGAGGACAGTTGCATGATTGGTATTAAGGGGTGTGGACAGCCAGATAGAAAATCTAGATATTCCCATTGTCAGTCTCCTATTTTGAAGAGACCACAACGAGCAAAAAGGAAAAACAAATTACAAACCAGCAATTTTGTAGAACATTTTGATGATTACAGAAAAACATTTTGTAATCATCCCAAAGCACCATTAGCTTTCCCTCAAGGAGATCAGTAATTCAAATAGTAGTAAGTTTTCCCTGTGTATAAATAATCCATAATAAAGGTGACATATGGCAATTCACATTTATCATTGATGAGAATGGCATTGAAAAGTTAGTTATAATTGTTGCTTCTGAAGCTGTCCAAGCACAACAGATTTGTGAAAGCAAATATGAAAAAACAGTGGCAGAACATGTGACAAATAAATCCCATTAGGTCTGGAAACACGACACAGGCAGGGAGGAAACCCACTGGGAGATTTGCAAGCCAGTGAAGAAAAACACACATTCACAATATTAATTACAGCAGCGAATACTTTATGGGTTCTAAAACAACTTCCCACTTGCTGCACGTGGATAAATAGATAAGAATTACTAGTGATGGAAAGAATTAGAACCTAATTAAAACTGACAACTGAGCTGTATGAAAATAGATGGGCACATGTAAACATTTTTTCTAGTAATTGATGAGGTGAGAAACAATGGCTTTTCTGCTGAAGAAATAATTTGTCAGACTGTAAGACAGACACTGAGGGTAGGTGTAATAGGTTGTTAGTGAGATAAAACTCATTAATACATATTCTAGTTGCGCCACATATGCTTAACTCATTTAAAAATGTGAATTGAATGTGATCGCGTATTTTTAAATTAAGGCTTTACCATTTTCAGAGGCAGATGAGGGCTGAGTATCACTTAGCTGCAGGTGTCTCCTGCCTATTGCCTTGTCTTTGGCCGCCCAGTGCGGGTGGTGGGCTCGGAGGGTGCGGTCTCGGCAGGGTCACTGAGAGCAGCCCTGCGTCCTTACTGCCTGCGAAGCACACGGTCGGGCTTCTCATTTGCTCAAAGGAGAAGCAGACCGTGGGCCATTAGTTTCTGGTTTAGTGTAAATTCCCATCACAGGATATGACTAATGGTTTAATGGCAGAATACAGTAACATGGCATGGCCCTAATGTCATAATTACCCATAAAGAACTGACAGAGATCTTTTAATGTCTCCAAAGAAGTCAAGAGGCAAGTAATTTGTAGGTCCCACTGAAAAAGTAAAATGAGCCTTAAAATCAACTTACTAAATAAGTCCAGTAGTATTTCTGCTGAGCTCTGTTGTAATAAAAATTAGCACTAGCAAAGGTTTATCCTTGACTTTAGCTGGGTGTATGGTTTGGGCCATTCTGAAGAGAGGCAGAGGTTTCTTGCTCTCATGTCACGAGAAAGTATTGTTTCCTTTAGAGGGGAAGATGCCGCGTCCCCAGCAAGGCCTGAAGCCTATAGCAATACATTGTTTAATCAAAGGCACGGGTCCCCTGCGGCGAATTAAATAGGTGCCCACAGGAACAGTTTGTTGAAGCCAGTGAGGGAAATACCCTCACTGGGAGCCTTGCCATAACAGTTCCTTGGAAATGTAGAAATCCTTGGCAATAAATAAGAGTGAAGAAGGCTGGCACCTGTGGCGCCTACTATTAACGCAGCTGGTTACAGAAGAGCATCTGCTGCACCCAGAGATGGGGGCTTGGCAAGAGCCCCCAGCTCCGGGCACAACGCAAGCGCTTTTCAATGCCTTCCAGGGAGGGGATGGCTTCTGCGATCGGAAAGAGGAAAAGAAAGTGTTAGCAACAGATAAGGGTACTTTTGATGTACGCTTTTTAAATTGATCTTTCTATGGTGATATTTTTCTGGACTAACTATTTCCTTACAAATGTGCTCCTGTCCTACCGAAGCTATGTTTAGATCATCTACAGCTGTTATTTGTATGAATATGTGATTGCTATGTTTATCATGTAACTTTGACTTCCTCTGCCTGCTGCATGCCTGTCTCTCTCGGCTGAGCCTACTTTTAACATTTCAAAGAGTTGAGCAGCTTCCAGCAGCCACCGTCTGTGAGTAATGTGGCCATCCCAAATTCATGCCAATACATTTTTAGACAGCATTTGACAGTCCTGTGCTTTGTGAGTCTTTCTCATGTTAGCATGAAATACACGAGCCTGCATGCACTTAATCTTACAAGCTTTTTTTTTTTCTTTAGTTTGTTCAGATAAATCTCTTTGGCTCAGTTGCAAGCCCATTTGCTTGCAAGGCCGGAGCTCTGTGTTGTAGACCCTTTTACTACTTAATCTTGTCCGTGTTGGTTGGTGGTATGTTTTGCCAGTGATATGCTGCATTTGAGCGTGTTTGTTTAAGTAAAGCTCAGGCCTGATGCTTCAAACTGGTTGAATGTCAGTTCCGAATTTGAGGGCAAAATGGTCACACACAATATTCAAACAATGCGTGGTGTACATTACAATAAAAATATTGGAGGGCACGACTCCACAGAATAAATGCTGGTGCTATATAAGGCCTCCAGAAAATAAGAGTTGCTATACACAATGTTTTTTGTTGTACACCACAATAAGAATTACTGGTTTTCCTGCTGGATTTCTGTCATTAAAGGTACCTACTGTATGTGGAGTGTTTATATCTGTAGTAGAAGTGAGAAAGCACAGCTCGAGTCCGCTTTAAGTAAGCTGTAACCTCCAGCTGAGGATTACATCTGGGATCACAATAGGTGGAAAATATCAGCCAACTGAAAGTAGATATTGGAGATATTTACTAGGTAATTAATGGAAATAATTACTTTCACAGAGACAGATCTTCAGCTATTAAAGTTGAGGCACCAATTCCTGGTGTGGATCTCCAAACGGTTCCTGCCCGTTGGGTAGAATGCCTGAACTTAAGGCCTGATCCAAACCCTCCTGAAACTATTGGGAGGCTTCCCACTGATTTTAGCTTGTAGGCAATAAGTCTGACCCTTTTTCAGCTTTTAATAATAATTCCTCCGCTCAAGGAAAAACAAAATCTTATTCCAAATATTTAGATTGCTAAAGAAAGGCATGTAGTACTATTTTCCACAATATTTTACAGACACACAGGCCAGCATGGAGGAAGATTTTCATGTCTGTTTTCCCATAGGATGTTGCAAAAAATCCTGTGAAATTACTCTTTTCCGTGAGATAGGAACAGACAGTGTTCACATAGGCTGAGGGTTAAGAAATCTTTTTGGGAGAAAGGGGGAAAGATGATGGTTTTTTTTTGGTATAAAGAAGATCAGGTGTGAAAATCTTTCGTCTTCAAGAATCCCTTGAGTGAGGGAGTATCAGTAGACAGGAGCAGGCATTTCACTTTTCTTCTGTTGTTCGAGGTTTGGGACTATGTCGATGAAATTGCCCATATGAGTGAAGGTGTACTTGCAGAAGGGTTTGTTGGATTGGGCCCAATGGCTCTCGGTACTCAACAACTGCTTTGCTTGGTTGATGGTGATGGGGAGCGATGAGCTACGGCTCAAACTGAAATAGGAGACGCAGCTTCCTGCCCTATCCTGCATCTCATGGAGAGGCGCGAACATGCTAGGGAAGATTGGCGTGATTGATGTTGCTGAAATTGGGAGTCCTAAGGAACTCAGGATTACACTCATTTGTATTATGTCACACTGATACGCAAAAGCGTTAAAATAAGTGACTTCTAAAGTGTTTGCTGATGGTACTGCTGATTTGAGCAGGATTATAGCCTATTAAACACCCGATGTATGACTGACTTTGGCCATTTTACAGATACAGCCCCTGGCTCTAAATGCTTGTGACCTATAACTATTTTTTTATGGTAAGTAATTTTTTAATGTGTTTGCAGAGACCTTTTAGAGAGTGGTCGTGGGGCAGTTTTTGGATTCTCTTGATAAATCCTCTTCTGTCTTTCATACGGGTGTAGATGTTCATCACCACAGTGTGAACAACTGACCCATGGGTAACGTCACAGGTGATAGATGACTGGGAAATTGGGGAGTTAGCCCGTGGCAAAGATAACAAGAAGAATTTCAGGCTTTTTAGTGGCAGAAACCACAGCTGAAGCAGCATTTCTGATGTATCCATCAGCCTAAAATGGAAGGAGGCCGTACGCTGGCGGTGCGTGCGATAGGAAAGCAGCTACCATCCCTGACTCCTAGATCCCACCTAGTTAACTCCTTGCAGCAAAAGACCGGGCTGCGAAGCACACGGGTTAAAAATCAGGCCAAGCCGGGAAGGACGGAGCCGCCGCGCTCCGCAGCCCCGCGCTGCTCCCCGGCCAGGGCCGGGGTCTCCCGGCTTGTCCCCCCGCTCCTCCTGCGGTGACATTTCCTCTAGTTCAAAAGTTCACGGGGAGGCTCTGGCGAGGCGGTGGCGTTCGGGGCTGGAGCGGGGACCGCCGGCAGGTCCTGCCTCGCCGGCGGGGGTGGCCGGTGCCTTCTCCTCCCTCCCGCCTCTCTCCTCGCTCGTTTCCAGGCGAGACCTTGCTCTCCGCAGGTA
>VYZM01022822.1:855340-878602 GCA_013398915.1 Dromas ardeola
GGCCCAGGGTGCGGGCTGCCTCGCTCCCTCCTGGTCCCTTCTCCCGGCGCCGAGGGCTGTGCCTGAGCCCGGCGGGTGCCCAGGAGGTGACCGTGCCACCGCCACCCCTGCTGGGGACGTGTCCCACCTCCGCCGTCCGGAGGGAGACTTTCCTCTAGGTTGAGAGCTGGGCTTTTCCCACCGGCAGCTGGAAGCGGTGTCGTGGCCGTTGAAAATGTACTTGTAATTCAAAACAATTTAAATATAGCTTGTGCGGTCAACTGCTGTGGCCATCTTCCCACAGGAGACCTTTACCTGCGCTTGATGTGGCGGATTTTTTTTTTAGTGCCCGTGTAGTTGCTGGTAGTCACATGAGTTATCGAGATACTTGATAACACATTCAGCTGCTCTTTTCCTAACCTGGTGGGTTTTTGTAGCTGTAAATAAAAATACACGCCTTAACAAATGGGTGACTTTTCCAGTAAGTACACATATGTTTTACTGGTATTTTCTGAAAGGTGTAATCGATACGCAATTAACGCTTTAAGACCGGTATGGTGAGCAATGTATTGTTTTTCTGGTTGTGTCTGGGGAGTTTCGAAGTGATCATGCAACTGTTCTCAGAGAGCATTTGTTGGAGCGCAGGACAAAATAGGTGAGAGAAAGAAGGATTCGTATTTTTCTGCTATCTCTGTAACGCTGAGGTAAAACACAGCTGGAAAGCTGCTTAGCAGTGCTTAAGAGAGCAGCGGATGTAAAGAATCCCTGCAGCAAAATACCACCTTATACTAATTTAAATGCAAGAGCACAGGGGAAATCTGGGTTTATGAAATGAATGAATATGGGAAGGGGACAGACACGTACAGAAAATGTGGCAATGTGTGTAAAGTGGATAGTACTACTCAGGGCAGCAGGTTCTTTGTAATGTGGCATGGGGTTTATGTGAAAGATTCAGCAGTTTAAGAATTCCAGTTGGAAGCAACAGGATTTCTGTAATCCCTTGGCAAGAAGTTCAGTTATCGAAATCTGAGCGGCACTGTAAAAATTAACTTTCTTTTTCTGTTTTGCCAGTGGCGGCACCTGACTTGCTGGATCCCAAATCGGCCACTCAGAACTCCAAACCAAGATTATCATTTTCCACCAAGCCTACTGTGCTCTCTTCACGGGAGGAAAGTGATTCGGCTATTAATGTTATGAAATGGAAGACAGTCTCAACAATTTTTCTGGTGGTAGTCGTGTATCTAATCATTGGAGCAACAGTATTTAAAGCCCTGGAGCAGCCCCATGAGACCTCCCAGAGAGCCACCATTGTGATTCAGAAGCAGACGTTTGTATCTCAGCATTCCTGTGTGAATGCAACAGAGCTTGATGAACTGATTCAGGTAATCCATACCAAACCCTTGTCACCGTGGCTTAGAGGAGCAAATGATATATGGCAGCACTGCTGTGATAAAGGGGAAAAACTTTATTAGCAAAGCTCTGTGTTGGCCGAGCGATGTAACAAGTGTTAAGAGCAGAAGTTGAGCAATAGCATTTTCGTGCAAAGCCTCATGGTTGAAAAGCTATTGCTATTTTTAGGTCCACTATGCTTGGTAGACAGCCTTTTCACTGAAGCCTCCCTTTATACTAATTAAATGATTATTCATCAGCAATATATATAATTAATAGTTCACAAAGGAACTGATATATTGATTGTGCCTTACTAGGTCTGTCAATATTTGAAATGCCTAATTCTGAGGAAGAAAATACACCAACCATTGCCTTAAAGGACTTCTAATTTACTGTGATTGTATCAAACTAGCTTTCCTTCCAGCTGTATGTTTCTTTATATTGATTTTGTTTTAAGTACAGGAAAGTACCACGGACTTGCTACTTTGATCTTAAATCTCAATTTTCTCTGCTTCTTAAAGGCACATCCACAACTGATGTACATTGGTGTGTTCCTACTAACATGACTTTACCCTTGCAGGTCACCTGCCTCAGAACCATGGGAAATATTTGTTTGCGGTAGCACAGATCTAGATCCAGAGCTTTATGAAGCCGTCTCCAACTTAAATCCCACATTCCCCTGTTCTTATGACCATCCAGTGGCACTGCAGGGAACAGCAAGTGGCTGCCAAATAATGTCAGTTCTGGGGATGAGACCATGAAATGGGAGGCTGGAGTGAACACCCAAGAGTTGGCAAGGATTGACCCCTTCATTAACAGTAGCTGTGGGGCCGTCTGGGTCTGCAGAGCCTGAGATGGGGCACTGGAGAGCAGAAGAGGGTGGTGGGCATCCAGATCCTGGCTAGCATGAGCTCTGGAGCGTGCTAGTTGCATGGGCAGCAAAGCTTTCTGGAGGTGGTTTTTGACAGCAGATCTGTCTGGGAGTTTAGAAGTTGATTTTACCTCTCTAGACCAATCTGCCTTGAGCATCAGCATGTACACCCGTTTCTTTTTTTCAGTTTTAAATGCAGAGCTCAGAGTTATTTTTATGGCGCTTTACTGAATTTTAAAGGCAAACTGGGAAAATGTGTTGTATTTTGTGATTTCTCCCCTGCCTTGTTGCTAAAATGTGTTCCAAAACTGCCGCCCTTTAAATGACTGTTGGGCAGTTCCTATCTCCATGTGTCCTGACTAGGCACGCCTGAGGAGGTGCTGTCGATGCTGATTTTGATGCTGTATAAGAACTATGTTTCGGTGGTTTTACCAGCAGAATGTGAGATAATCTTTCAGAGAAATATACAAGCACATTCTGATTAAGACAATCTCTTGTAGCTAGTATAAATATCCCCATATGAAATTTTTAGGTCAGATCCTGTACTTGTGAAGACAAAAATAGAAGTTTTGAGGCAATATTACCTTACATCATCTGTGAGATGGTCATTAATGCAAAAACTGTTGAAATTTGCTCTTGAGTACTTAGGTATTTTAGCATTTATGATTCCCTACCCAGAAGCACAGACTGGTAATAAAAACCCACTTCATCAGCATTCAATGCCCATTTGATGTTCTGTGTAAAATAAATGACAGTTTCAGTACGATTACCAGAGCACAGATACCCGTATCAGCATTAGCTCCCATCTTTGCTAGCGATCTTGGCAGGCCCGGAAGGACACAGGCTTGTGAAGCACGGGGGTGTGACGCTGCCTCCCACAGCACGTGGATGAGAGATGGTTGTGGGAAGAGTTTGCTTTGCTTGTTGTTGGGGTAAATGGAAAATTTAATTTCTCCTTGTTCCCTTCTGCTCCTCTGCCAAGAAGAACACCACAACTTGGAGGTAGGAACATGCTGTTACTCACCCTTTATAGGAGGAGAGCTGAGGCGTAGGAAGCCTGGTCCTACAAGTGCATTTGGGTGCCTTTCTTTACACAGAATAAGTGATAACAAATGATATCAAGTTAAGTGTCAGGAAGTGAGTGAGTTGCCCAAAGTAAAATAGGAAATCAGTGGTAAAGCAGAGTCTCAAATCCATTTTTCCAAGCCTGGGCTGCTACCCTAACCGTGGGGTCATATTTCTTCCCTACTTACCGCTTTGTCACAGAAGCTACATCACTGGAATGCATTTTGTCTCTCTGGGTTTATGTCTGACTGTTATTACAATATAATGCAGTATTTCTTCAGTTTTCGCTGGATGTCTGTATGAATAAAAATAAATAGTGCGTGTGAGAAAAAAGTAAATGTTATTTAAGAACGCACTGAAAGCTATAAAACTGAAAATTAATACGTACTAGTGGAGTAGGAAGCTGGAATGATCAGTGTGTGCGTGAAGAAAATTACAGACCTGACAAACCGTAATGTCTTCTTTAATCAAGTATTTACCTTGAGTCAAACTGTAATGAAATTCATTGTAAACTTTTCCTTTGAATCTTAGTGTTCTGGGGTTCCAGAAGCTGGTTTGGCTCTGGCTTGTGCTAGTCATTGCTCAAGGTGCTCGTCATGCCAGGTTTTTTCAGTCTTCACAACGTCTGGTCTGCCATTTAATCCTTACTCTGAAGCAGGCTTGACTGTCCCAAGGCTGCTAACAGACAGTACAAGGAGCAGTGGCTTAATCAGGTGGGCAAATTCGGGAGACTAGTTTGAGAGCACAAATTCAGCTAAAAAAATAGAAAAAGTGTAACGGAAGTCCTGTTTGCTAGGACCCAGGGGCCATCTAGTTTCCATCACCACTGCTAAAATTTTCCCTTTGCCACGGAGCTGATGACAACGCAGAGTCGTGTGCTTCTAAAAATGCACACAGGATAGGGAATTTTCCCTTCCTGTCTTCTCCATCCTTATTTTACCTCACCAATCACCAAAAACCTTCCTGGCCCAACAGTATATACTGTTGCCAACTTTTCAGCACACACAGCTTTATTCCCTGGGTTTCGAATTCCTGAAACTATGTATTTTCACATTAATTGTGTGGCTTCTCTACGTGTGCTCCGTGAGAATTATACTTTTATAGACTTTATATTTTATATACGTCTGAAACATGGGGCAACGGAGAGCTGCTATGCGGCATAGAAAACGTGCAAAGTTAATGAAATAGGGTGCTCTGATGTTGACAGCCAAGTAGCCTCAGCTGCCTCAGAAAAATGACCTGGGTTTTCCTCATAACTTTTCAGCCCGGTCTAGCAGCGTTGTCCGTGTGTTGACAAATAGGCGGTCTTCATGACCTTCTCCGTCTCCGACATCCATGGTCCAGTGTTGCAAATCTCTTTCAGTCTAAACCACTTTAGTTACTTATTGCCTCACTATAATAAAACATACCTGCAATGAACAACAGCAGTGTATGACCCCGAGACCTGCGTCCGGGTTCATAATTTTTTTGATATTTCACGAGCACTTCTGTTTAGTACCATACTTAAAATGTGCAGAAGTCACACAGAGCATATCTGAACACCCAAGAGGCCACTTTTTCCAGGCAATTTCCGCTCCTTTTGCTGTAGCTTGAGGCCAGTATTAACAACAATATTAAGTGGATCACTGTGTGCTGTACACAGGAGTGCTGAGGTGGGCAATGCACAGCAATCGGTGGTGGTCCATCTATATCTGCATCTAAAGAAATATCCCAGGGGGGAAGCTCGTGAACATACAAGCCCTACCTTGGTGAGTCTAATCAGGGTAGAGCAGACCAGCAAGCTGTGCAGGGTCTGATGTTAAGCTCCAGTGTTTAAGTTGGAAGGTCTTGAAGGATCTCAGTTACTAACAGATGAGAAAGCATTGGTTTGGTGAGGGTTATATATAGTATCTAATACATCATAAAGCTGTAGAAAGGGATGTGGCCAGACACTTGGCTACTATTCCTTCTTTTGGAAGAACTCCTCTTGGCAATTCATCATGGACGGTGTTTCGGTTTCTCTGCCCATGCCTGCTCTCAACTTGGCCCTGCCGTGCAACGCAAAGTAACTGCCAGGTGACAGAATAAAAGAGTAAATGTAGTTCAGACTGTGTGAATTTTATATACATGTGACAAAATATATAAACCTGATCTTCATTTACACTAGGGATTTTTTACATCTCACATGGAACAGGTTTCCTTCCCCACCACTGAGCTTTTTGTGGGCAGAAGCTCATAGAAACCTGGGAGTAATCCAGCTATACGCATGCAAATAACAATAACCATTAAAGCATGAAAAAAAATCTCTAATTGGAGAACTTGTATCTCTAATTATTTCAATCTAGTTCTAGTTCTCTCTTAGTGTGTTGGCTGTTCCCTATAGTAAGCTTGCCGCTAAACATTTGAAAACGTTGGAGACAGTTTCCAAACTCAGATGCACAAAGTGTATTGCCAAGTATCTAAAAAAAAGCTCCTGCTGTATTTATGCACCTGTGTGTAGTAGCAAATGTAAAGAGACCTGAGGTTACATTGCTGATGTTCAGGTTGCATGCGTGTCCTCCTGCAGTGCTGCGCAGACATCAGGTACATGCATATACCTTCATGACATCTCTTGGGGTTTAGAGTTTGTCTCTGGGGACGGATGAGCCCGGCTGAATGTGATATCCAACAACTTTGCAAAATTGCCGTTATTGTGGTTTCATACACCTCATTCCTCTACAGGGGGGAAAATGAATTTGCTTTCCGCCCCCTCAGAACTCATGTTGTTCCTAGGAGGTAAGGATGTGACCAGCATCGCGTATTGTGGGAAGTCTTGGCAATGAGAGACAAATATTTGTCCCCCTGCCAAAGAGAAAGCTGATTAAAAAAGAAAAGAGAAGAGCTTTTTATGTAAATATCAGCTAATTATGGATTACTCAGCAATTATTTGTTTTACTCTTGACCTTTATAAACCAAAATGGAAAAAAAAATTACTTTTAATCCCCAAGCATCAAGTTGTGTAATGTTTTATTTTCGCATACAAAAATCTATAATTTTTGCATATAAAAATTGGAAATAAGAGAAATTTCAGTTATTTTATTTTAAATATCTAGAGTGTCCCAGAAACCTGGTGTGAATTATTTTAGTTATCTTATTTAATTCTGAAACTTTGTTAATAAAGAGTTTTCAAGTAAAGGTACACTGAAACTTAATAACCTCATTTCTGGTTCCTTTAGCAGAAACATCCTTCAAATATATTTATTCTGAAAACCCTAACAAGTGGAAAAAATAATGCCATGCTGAACAGCACAATCTTTTAATGTGTTTTAAGTGGTAATTTTTGTTTTATAAAACCTTCATTTCGAAATCTGAGCAAGTTTTCAGGGTGCTGCACCAAGCTGTCTCAGCAATAAAGGACTCTACAAGACTTCTAAGTACAGCCCCTTTCAGGGTATGTGGATTCTTCTGGAAACTGAATGCCCACAAAAATGTGCTTGCATTTAAAATGACAACAACAAAGAAAGAATTAATGAACCACCAGGATTAGCTGAATTGACCTTGATCCCACAAGTTGATCTCCTTGGGTTCTGCGTGGACTTGTGGTTAACATGAGGAGAACAGCTCTCTATGCTGGTGTCCACAGTCCTGTCCCATGCCTGTTTTCATCTTACGTTTGTGTCAGCTGCATTCTCCCTTCTCTTTCCATTCATCTCTTAAACTGTGAATGAGACCAAAATGTGTTTTCTTTTTATCTCCCTTGAGGAAAAATGTTTTTTTTTTCTTTACGTCTCTTGAGAGAAGCCTGACACAGTTATGAACGACATGGGAGCAGTCTTTCTTTCATCAAACTGGCATGACCAGAATGTCATCATGGCTTCTTATGTGATTAATTTCTTGTAAAAATATTTTACTTTAAAATATGTGTTTTCTGTGGCTTAATTTTTGTATTTCAAGGTAGCTAGCTACTTCAGTTGCACCTCCACCAGTGGCTGATACTGTGTCTTTTTCATAGGCTTTTTTACAACTTGCATTGTAGCCCCAGGATACTAATTTTGCTGCATCCTCAGGAATATGTTGTTTTATTTCAGCCAATAAGCTCCTTCAGCCACAGCCTCTCTGATTATGTAGCAAACTTAAAATAAAGAAGTGTAAATCCTTCTTTCTCTCCCGGAGATTAGAAGGCATTTGAGCTTGCTGTATCATTTTGGGAGATAATAAATCACAGAGATGCAAAGATCTTGTTTTCAGACAAATCTGAAATTTATTTAGACAAATTTAATACTTATTAGCTAAGCCTATTAAGCTCGAGTCAAATTTTATTCATTCTTTGAATCACAATATTTATAGACATTCTCAGTGCTGTGAGCTGTAGCTTACAGGTCCTCTAAGCAGGAACTTTTTGAGGGAGTTTGAATGTACCAGTTTAAACCCTAAATTTTCCTAGTCTCTCCCTTTTGCAGTTCCTTCCAGCCACTCCAAAAGGAAGCAGGAACCATCCCATGTCTGGATCCTAACCTGGATGCAGCAGGTGTTTATGCTTTGTAAAACCTAAAGCCTTGAAAAGATTGATAGACCAGCATAAAAGAAATTGATGCTGCAGCATATTTTATTTATTTATCTGGGGATCCAAAATACCATTGCATGAGTTTTTTAACGTACTGCCTGCATGTCAGGCATGAAGCTTGTGACAAATTGCCAGTAGCAGAGCTGCCTGTTGGTGTTTTCAAAGCAACATGAAATGAACGACTTCTAAAGTAGTTAACACATGAAGCGCAGGAACTGTAGTTTGTGTTGTCACCTTCTGCATATGTCTGTCTTTAATAAGGTGTCTGCCCGTCAAAGCACTTAACGTTAAGTATACAGGTGGTCCTAACTAGTACAGCAAGGTCCTGTTTCTCTTTTCCGCCCGCTGAGTCTCTAAGTCTAGTTTTCATGCCAGTGTTTCCTTTCTGCTTCAGTCTTGTCGGATGCTGTTGTCTCCTTCCACAGTGAAGCCCTCCAAATTCTACCTGGATCCCCAGATCAGAGGAATATTTCTTAAATAAAAGACCTCTTTTATTTGTGAAAGACTTTCGATCATAACCTTACCCAGACCTGTCCTCCACCCAGATATTCACCTGCTGTGGTCGAGTCCAGCTGGGCTGCAGAAACCCCTGGGCTGTGTGCACCCTTCACTTAGGGTTGCTCCGGTTCCTGCTGTCCCCTTACAGCCAGACCCCCTCTTCTGGCTCTGCGCTTAGCTCCCGGAGGGAGGGAAATTATTTCCAAACTTTCTGTTGCCTTGGCGCGTTCCCTTCAGTGACAGGACAACTCCCTTTTCTGCAGTTATTTTCTACGTGGCGGTTGAACCCAAAGGATTTTTTTTTCAGCACACAGACTTTATCCTTCCTGAGCGTAAGAGCGATACAGATTTTGGGGAGAATACTAAATAAATTCTAACTTGTCACTTCTTTGTTCAAGCAGGTTGGTTTCTGTTTTTGCCGCTTCTGGTGTTGGGGCTTTTAAAGGATACATTTACTTCAGATGAACAGTTTTATAGGACCTAGAACCTAGCTAGCTTGAATGCATCTGAATGACAGCGTTTGTCTTAGAAAGGGTGGCAGATATGACTCATTAGTAAGTCAGTTTTGCTGAGCAGCTGTGTGCATAATTCTTCCAGTCTTTAATCGCAAGAAGCAAAGAAAAGCCCTCTTCCCTGAACGTGTATGTACGTATGCACACACATAAAATTTGTTTACATAGTCTGTTTGTAACGCATACGTAGAAATAGAAGTGTATTTCAATATGTTTCTACATGTTTTTAGTTCAAGTAGATTGTGAATATAGGGTGAAAAGGGTTCTTGAATTCTTCAATGTTGGGTACTAGTCTCCAGTGCAGATTACAGTCATATATTATACAAACTAAAAAGAAAAACATGGAATCAGAGAATTATAATACAAACATCATTACAATCTCTTTCAACAGCAAGGCTCAAAAGCACGTGCTTTGGGAGGCTGGAGAGTAGTTTGCTAAGTGTTAAAAGCATCCTAGTGTGCCTCTGAACAAAGAACTAGGATTTCCATTCTTTCTAAACCAAAGCTGAAATAAAAACACAGGACTCCTGCAGTAGCTGGGCCATATGAGATTTATCGTTACACGGGAGAGTGAGAGAGTGCTCTTGTCAAATGGCAGCAGGACAGCAAAGGAAGAAATCGAGGCTGAGAAATGAGTTTCCAGAAACTTTTCGGGGTATCTGACTTTTTGACATTGCTTGTTAAATGGCTGCCAGGAAGCACAAGCTAACTGCTGACAAGCTGGGTAACGAAAGACTGCACGCTCTGTATTTTATCAGAAGCATAATTTAAGGTGCTTCTATTTTAATCTTTGGATAGAAGAGCTGAGAGTAATGAAGTGGTGTGTTACTTCATTTCATAAAAGTGAAGTGACTGGAAGGTGGTACAAAGGCACATATTAAGAGCCTGGTGTGGAACAAGGAGATGACTGTTAGGGCGACTGGCTTGACGCATGCTCGTTTCTGCCCGATGCCTGTATGAGACAGTGGTAGGCTTCCAGAGGCTCGCTTTCTCAGTTTATAACCTGTCTGTATTGCTTCTGCGGTTCTGCAGACCCCTGCGTACTGAATGTAGCTCTACTGCCAACAGGCTGGCTTTTGTCAGTCATCTCCATCGGCTTCATGCAGGGTCAGGGGAGCAGGGGTTGAAATCCCTGACCTAGGAGAATTGTCTTCTGTTTTCACAAAATGACTGTGCTGTTTGAAAGGCTGTTTTAGCTCTCGTTTTGGCAGAAAAAAGTCACGAAGTTCTGTGTCTTAATCTGCAAGGGTAGTCAGTGTGGCCTCTACGGACAGATGTCTGCGTGAATGCAGGGATGTGATAATACAAAACTGCGCGATGTATTTACCAGAAAGGGTTTCTAAATTATATAGGAAATGAAAAGCTGACATTCAATTAAAATGAGATTTATATTGTCACTCTCCTTTTCCCAGTGTTCTGATTTCAAGCAAAACAAGTACGGCCTGAATGCAATGCTTATGTGTCTGTGGAGCTCAGGTCCTGTTTTTGAAAGTAAGGCAGGTCATGTCTGGCCTGGCCGCTCCGGGCTCAAGCATCTCTACCTCTTTCCTCTAATGCTCTACTAAAGCTTATTCATGAATACGGGTGTAAAGCCAGGTAATTTGGGTGTAGTACAAGTTAGGACTTGTACTCAGACACGACTCATGCATATCCAAAGACACAATACAGAGCTAGCCTAAGAATCCACGTAACTAAAAAAATGGGAATTAAGTTCCTAAAATTTTTAGATATTTGAAAATTTTATCTCAGTCCGTCTTACTGTCAAAAAAAGCCCACATTTTCATCATTGTAAAGACAATTAAAGAAGAGCAAATGGTGAAAGCCCTATTACTTTTACTGTAACTATATAATACTATTCTTAAAATCATTACGCGCAGAGGTCTTGATTGGGAGCCATGTGCCGGGTGACCCCTCCTCTACTCAGTCCTCAGTCATCTCATATGACAACTAGTAGACAAATGTTCTGGAAGAAAGTAAGGCAAGCAAAATAATCTACGTAGTTTAAGAATTGAAACTGTCCACTGCCCTATTCTAATGTTGACTGGTTCTGTACTGCTGAAGTGAAACAGTTTTTGAAGTCAGAATTTAGTTTGCATATGGAATAAAAATAAGAAAAATGAGAAAAATTGCCACTGAGACGGTCAGTAAAGTTTAATACTGTAAAGTAATCTTTTAGAAGTCAAGAAATTCCCATGTTAAGATCACGCAAAGTGTTTACAGGCTGCAACATATGATAAATGTAAAGATTGTATAGAGTTTTCATGATTCTAACAGTTTTGAGATTCAAAATGCACAGTTACTATTGCTATTGTGTAAGTTAGGATGAGCCGAAAGGCTCAGGTGACAGGAAGAAGTTATGAAGGAAGGAAAGAATGACATGCCAAACTTGTGACAAATGAAGTAGTTGTGTTCGCTCTAGTAGTAAGGCATCAGTCAAGAAAAAAGGCTGAAGACCAAAAATAAAGTGGCAGAGAAAATTGAATCTATCAGCACTGACAATGAATAGCGTGCTGTTTGAACACTGAGGGTGAGATCCTGGCCCCTAGTGAAGTTAGTGGGCAGCAGTGGGCTAAGGAAATGTTACTATCCAATATTCCAGGTAAGTCTGTGCAGTGGATGTAGTCAGAAAGAAGATGCTACCCGGAAATTAGCGCCCTGAAATGTACTTACGTTAGGAGTTATGTTATATATTATTTTATTTTAAGATTATGCTTGGGAATAGTCTTAGATGAGGATATGCTCATAGGCACTGACCAAACTAAGAAGAAAAGATGTCCTCTGATCCAAAGAACTGAAAACGCAGCAACCCCTCCCGAAAAATCTGCAGGCAATATTCAAAGACTTTACGACATTGTAGTATTGAGCTCAGTAAACCAGCAACCTTACCTAGTTGTCATCCTTGTTAGAAAGGAAGACTCTTGACAGCAGACTCTGAAGGAATGTAGTGCAGCAGCTTTGTTGGTATTTAAGGCTGGCTCCTCCCAAACATGGGAACAGTTCAGGACAAAGGGTAATAGTGTGTCTTTGGAAACTTAATAACCTAGTGATGAAGAAGGCATCATCTGGCTATTTATGACTAAAACTACGTTTAAAACAATTGATAAGGTAAATCAGTAAAGTTACAAAGAAAGTCAATGAGAAATGCTGGCAATAAAAATTACTTATATACAATATTCGACAGATTTATTTAAATAGGTAAATATATTATTTAATAAGAAAGAGTCTTTAATTAAAAAAAAGAGGCAGCTTATGGGTCAATAAGATCATTAATTTCTTGAAGGAGACAAATAAGAAATTGCTATTCAAGTGTTTCTCATAAGAACTTATAAAAATTACTTTGAAGCACATAAAAATCTCAAAAGGGAAATGCATTTTAAATGATCCACAAATAAATTGCAGAATTTACCGCCACAGAATGACTTGGCTCCCAAAATACAAATGAGCTCCAAAAGCAGTTAGATAAATTCAGGGTAAAATGATCCACCCAAACCAATCTGAACGCCATGATGCAGATGCAGCCTCCCCCTCAGAAAGTCCCTAAAACTGTGCTTAGTCAGAAGCTGGGAGGATGTATGAAGAGAAAGCATCACTTGCCTGCTTGCCCTGATTCTTTTCCTAATTGGCTGTTGGCTAAAATCAAGAGACGTAATAATAGCGGCTGATTGTCTTTCGTAGCCATCTGTCGTGTTTTGTTAGGTCTGACCCAACAGAGTAGTTTTGGGTTAAGCTGTCTCTTTTTTCCTGGAAGTCTGTGGGTACGGTGTAGAGCAGTTAGGAAATGCATAGCTGTAATGGATCTTTGAGCAGTTTAGATTGGCACACCTAAATATAACAGACATTGAGGTAGTATGGCTTCAAAAATGTGTAGCGATGAGATGAAGCTCTGAAAACATTTTACATCTGGATCTGTATGAAACTTGGTCTTGCTACACTGCCTAAACAGGTGTGTTGCTCTGGGTACATTCATCCTGTACAATAAACTGTTACAAAACATGAATGGTCCCATAAATTAATACTTCTCCAGTGCTTTACTATATGATGTCCTCACTGGAGAGCGTGTTCCCATTTGCAGGTACAAGGACTTGCGATGAAAGTTCTTAGTCCACTGAAATGAAACAGCCCTGAAAACATATTCAGTAGGCTTTATAATGCAGCACACTGGGCTCTGTAAGTCAAAGGAGTATCTGTATTGTGTAAATTATAAAATCAATACAAGGGATGGTTTTCACATGCTGCTTAGTTTGATGTGTCCCTTCCTACAGTAATGTAAACACCTGCCAGTGTCAGTGCTGCTGTACTTACTGATGCCAAGTTGCACGTGATGTACAACCGTAGAAGCAGCTTTATTCTTCCAACCCAAAGGAAAATTAAATGCTCTTCCCCTTCCCTTTCCCCATCCTTTCTCCTTCCTCAGTGGGACTGAAAATTCCACATCGTTGAAGTGTGCCTTTCTGGTGTTTTAGTTGAAGGTATAGAAGATAAAACAGTGTAAAGTCTATGTAAAGATACCCCCCCAGCTGGCTTTCTGTTGACAACTCTGGGTGTTAAAAACAACTTAGGTGTGGCAACAAGTTCCCTGTGGCTGCAGAGATGCAGCTGTGGACTTTGAAGTGGCTACTTTGTGCATCTGAGCTTTGAAAATGGCAAGCCGGAAAAGTTGGGATCCCATCATGAAAAATCGATGGCCTGTTTAATCCAGTGTTAGTATTCTGTCATTTCTGTCCGGATCAACTAACTTCCATGGGCGCTGTTTAGGAAGAAAAATGTTTTCATTTGCAAATTATCGACATATTTTGGGATTGAAAAGATTATTGCTACTGCACAGCACTGTTCCTCTGCAACAGACTGCCCACATGGAAAACCATTCTGCTCTGCCCTATTGCTGACTATCTTTATGTGTATAATCATTGTTGGACAACTTGCCAAGCAGAAACTATTAGTTAGTTAAAATGTTCATTTTAGCTTTGCAGTATTGCTTCCTCTAGTCTTTTGTTGAACACCAATTATTATTATTATAAGGATCATGATTATGAAATAAGTCCTGTTTTAAAGTTTCAGGATGAAATGGTAACTTACAATCCTTAAAATATTTATTGCAAGTTTAAAAATACTTTTTCTTGATGTGTAGTATTTGACTTGAATACTGGTATACATCTGCAATGGAGGTAGAACTAAGCAAGAATACTGTTTGTGATAAGAATTTACAGTAGGTGACTGCTGAAATAGGAAGTGTTTTGTATTTCTTGAGACTATGAAAATGTCGCTAGTGGCAAGCTTGTTCATTTTAGCTGCTAGAACTGAATTTTTCAGGAACTACATTTATTAAGTATATAGTTGTATAAACTTAGAGATAAATGTTTGGTATTTGACTCTGAATTTTTAAGTAATAGAGTTAAGTTTTATAACTGTAAGTGTAATTGTTAATCTTTAATTGTTGAATTATCTGTTCTACAAAAGTATTTTAATTAATTGGCATTCTTTTGATCCAAAACAATGCATGGACGTTTTTCCTTGAAGTTTTAAAATGGCTGTGTTTTAAGAAGTACATTTGCTTGCCTAACTCAATAGAGGAATATTTTGGGAAATTCTCATTGTAAATCTTTGTCTATCGCATATTTTTCTTCACCAAATAGTTGCAACAGTAAAAATAATTGTGTTTGCCATCTAGCTAAGGCGATGCTGTTACTGATGTTGTGGATTTTGCATTCTCCTTAGTGGTCTGGAGTTTACAGCTCTGCTGCGTGCCGAAGTGCTTGGGTGTCTGCTGAAGATTAAATTGTAGCCTGGCTGAATGATAAAACTCAAGCAGAGCAACACTGATCCTTCTCTGGTTTATTGGTTGGATTAAATAAGTGATTTAATCAATTTACTGTGTAATGTATATTAATATCCTTGTTTCATGAATATTGACACAAATCTTTTTAAACTTGCAGCAAGTAGTGGCAGCAATAAATGCAGGAATCATACCTTTAGGAAACACATCTACTCAGATCAGTCACTGGGACTTGGGAAGTTCCTTCTTCTTTGCTGGCACTGTTATTACCACCATAGGTAGGACACAGCTTATTATCTTTTCATAGTAAATGAGCTGAAACTCTTTTGATTTCCAGTGTGTACATATATTTGTTAATGGTAAATCTTCCAGATCTTCTGGTTTAGAGAGTTGCTTTTTAGCTGCAGGGGCAGAAATTATAGCTGTCTGTAAGAATCCCTACCTGAGTAAATCTGTAGGGATTTCTTTTCTTTCCGTAGAAGAAAAATGTTGCTGTATATTTCTGCAAGGTGACTAGAAGAGGTTGCGGAAACATTTTCTGAGGGGAATTTGGTCAACTGTGTAATCACAAGTGTTAAATAGGGCATGATTTAAAGCACAAGTGCATTAAACCTTGACAGAGATGTATGGAATTTCAAGTCTGTATAATCCCATTCTGTGTTGTTATTTTCTCTAAATTGTGAAAAAGATAACATGGTAAAGATTCAGTTCAGCTTAATTTAATCAGTTATGAGTGTTGTATTGATATGCAGATTTACATTCAAAGGCTTACTTTGAAGCTTCTGTTGTGTTCAGAGAAGTCCAAAGCTGTAGGGTGGTTTATCTGTGCTCACAAGCCCAGGGAGTTTTCCGGATCCTTTCTGCATTTGAGAGCCACTGTCCCTCTGAGCAGGTGTGAACGGGAGCAGTGTTTGATCTTTCAGTTTCTTCCCTTTGACTACAATATAGTGCACGTGGCGTACAGTTCAAAGATCATAGAAGGGGCATCCGCAAAGGTGGCTGGAAATTTGAAGGAGAAATCAAATGAGAAAAATTTAAGACCTACATTATTATGAGAGTAACATATAAGGAATTTTAACACTGTTGCCATAATAATCTCTATTATATATTTATATGCCTATTGTGATGGAAGGGGATGTTCAAGTGTTGTGTGTATCTTTGTTTGTTCTTTATGTAGAAGTGCATGAGTACTATATTTTTTGTGTGTTTGACTATATATAGATATGTGTAAATATTATGTCTACATGTAATATTTTTTCACCACTAGAATAACTGAAACACAGGTTTAGTGAAAACAGAGTGAACTTTTACCTCCCTGAGATTAGTAACAAACTTAATGATTATATAGTAGTAGATCCACAAGAGAATAAAAGAACAAGTATCGAAAAATGTAATTTTAACACATTATAACCAAGAAAAGCAAGAACCTGGAAAGGATAGCTTTATGATCAGTCTTATGTTATCCTCTTCTGGCAGCACAAAACTTTATGTTGTAGGTAAGTATCCATGATCCTGTATAAAGTGCTTAGTATTTGTTTCAGTTCCAAATAAGGATAAAAATTGAAGTATAAAAAGTGTTCGAGGAATTAAATGATTAAAAAATTATTTTAAAGCAGTGGAACATTTTGTTTTACCATTTTGTTTCTAAGTAAAACTAAGGCCTTTTTAAATAAAAATGTTTCCTGATTTAATTTATTGACCTGATTCAACCAAAGCATGCGTGAGTCCTGCGTCTTAGAGGAGAGGGATCTGAGAAGGCATCCAGGCCACAGATCCGCTGTCCCCAAGAGGCAAGATAACCCAATAGGAAATACATTTGAAAATTAATATTTCAGGTCATTTCTGCAAACCAGAATCATTAGAATCAGGTCAGACTAGGCAACTGTAAATATTTGTTTCAGGTTTTATGATAGAAAACTGAGAAAATCTAGGGAAAAAAAATCTTCAGTAAAATATTTTGGCTTTGGAGTGACTGTGTTTTTCATCAGAGACCTTTTCCGATGGGAAGCTCCCAGTCAGTTGCAGTTTTGAGCTTTGTTTCTCAGGGCCCGAGGACAGCACGCTTACGTGAAAGCTGTAGTGTGGTTGGCGTTGTCTTACTGCTATGAACCGTCTTCCCGATGGTTCACAGGGCTTGCAGTGTGACAGCAGGCAGAGAGCTGTCATGAAAAGCCCTTGAAATTGTGACTTACTCGGGAAAATGTTGACAAGTGTAAAAGTTGGGTGTGCTTTCTCTTATTTTTTATATTATTACATGCCATCAAGGGATTCTGTGTTCAGAACAGTATCTCTTCATATATGAGTAACCTTTTGAAAATGTAAGGCATTCCTTCCAATTAGGGGGCATATGGTTATCATGTAATTTGATATTTTAATTTCTCAAGAGACTGAAAATGTGGTTTCTGAGCATCTCCAGAGAGTCTCCATAGGTTTCAGCCAAACACTACAGATACTGTCTATGGACAAAGACAGAACCTTATAAATTCGCAAAACAACTTTACAGAAATAATTTGTAAAAGTGATTTTATAAATATGAATAAAATTTATAAATATTCTGTCCTTTAGACTGTATACCTTAAGAAGTACTTGAATAGAAGAAAAGAGGATTACTACCATTTAGAGAAAATGATAGCTTTCCAGTGTTGCAGCAGATTCTCTAGCTTTTCAAACCTCTTATTACTGTAATTTTACCTTATCATTTATCCCATACTTTTCCTGGCGATATCTCAGAATCAAAGAAATTCAAACAGAACCAAGATTTTATTTATGGGTAGCGTTTCCCAAACCTTTCTTTAATGACAGGAGCACTTGCATCCCACAAGTATTTGGTTCCTGGGGAGAGAGGCTAATAAATAAAGCCTTTAGCATTTCCCTAAGCAATAAGTTATTGTTTTACAGTTACTGTTATTATTGTATCACACTAGCGATGAACATTTAAGTGAAAAATATTGACCGTGTATTTTGGTGGCTATTGGCAGCAGTCCAGAACAATCTGTAGTTTCTTACTCTTCTGGGTCTCCCGTAGGCTGCTGAAAGGCTCTGTGGTGGGGACATGTAAATCTATTAAGCTTCAAAGCCAGCTAACAAAAGCAGAGGTAACACTAGAGAAAGCATGGCTTGGTGTTTATTTAACAGGGTTTTTTTATGCTCATATAATCCTTCATGTTACCAATAAATGCTACAGTGCATATTATAAAATTAATATACTCAGTTTTAACAGAACATATTCTGTCATACTGCTACTAGGTCTTTCCTAAGAAGTGGATTTAATTGAGAGGTCAGGGTCAAACAGTTTCACAAGACTTTATCTAGAAAAGATCCTTTGTAGCTTTTTTTCCATGTCTGAGAGGGTTGGTTTTGGCTTTGCGTTGACTACTGTGCAACAGCATAAAACTTGTTTCAGGAGCGGACCTCACTGGTTATAGGTTTGGCTTGCTTAGGTAGGTGTTCTCACCTGTGGATATGTTTCTAGCACAAATACGCCTCATCTCAACAAAGAAATGTGAAACTACGTGATTACTCTGTGCCTTTGGAGCGGTTTCAGAGAGTCCCTAAGAGGGAAAGGGGTAGCAGGGGGAAATGGGAATGCAAAAATTGGCTATGAAAAATATTGTTGCATTGTTCCCTGGGATAATGTGCATGCTGCAAAGCACAAAAGATACTCTATTTTTCTGCCTGAAAATGTCATTATCCAGTCAGTCCTGTTCCAAGACCAAATGTCCAAAGAAAAGGAAAAAGAGAGTTGAGAAGAAAAGCAAGAAAAAATGGTAATTCAATCATAAAGCTGGAGATAGTGCTGAGGAAGAGGGGAAAATAATCTTCATGTCACCTCTTTTCATTTTGAGAGCCCATTGCTGGCGCTGTACATGCTTTTTTATCCTCTAGATCATTTCCTTCAATAGGTAGCTTAACTCAGAAATGGGCATACAGACACAGCCTGTGCACACCCTGCTTCCCCCCAACAACTCGTATTTTAGGGCTCCAGAAAGTTTTACATTGGCAGCAGGGCAGGAAAGGAGACCTCTCTTACTGCAAGCTTGAGACTTGTATCTAGAAAAATGAAAAAACAAAGCAGACATGCCAAGGCCCTGAGCTTAGCTGTTGCTTTACCAAATGACTGCTGTCTCAGCACATGAAAAATGTAGTGTCAACCATAATATCAGAAACTGTGTCATGAAAACCTCTACTAGACTCCTATGGATCATCATCTAAAATAGCTGTTATTATTTCTGCTGTTATTCCAGCCAATCTATATAGTGGAAAGGGCACTTATTCAGAATCCTGGAAGATGGAGTATCTTGAATAGCAGCTGTGGCACGCCAGCAACCCCACTGGTAGCTGTGGTTTGCCAGCGTGCATCCTTTCAAACAGAGCCGTGTCTACATGGGGGTGAGCTCACTGCACGCCATTAATAGCTGAGCACCTGAGGGTACTTTGCAGCTATATTGATGTCCAACAGTTGCTAATAACTGTGTCTACAAATCAAAAAAGGAAGAACACATAATTTCTTTTTTGTCCTTTTCCACTTTTTTCACCAGCCTTTGATTTTTGAACCCAAACTTCTCATATGCACTGGAAACTGAACCTCTTGAGAAGTTCACTTGTGACTTTACCTTAGACTTTAACATAGCTTCATGCATCTAGCTATATTAATACGGTTATGTTTTTTGTGTCCAAAAGCTTAGCAACCGTTACTAAAGTGTGCAAAGGAATGTGAATCTTTTTTTAAAAAAAGACACAAATTGTAAATATTTATGTTTTAGGGAACAGTTGTGAATAGCTAGGAGCTAAGATTCTGAAAAAAGATTAATATTTTTGACTAGAAATCTGAACTTGATTTGTCATTTTTAGAGTTGCAATTAGTTATGCAGCTTCAAATGCAGTTTCACTGTAAGGAATACTTCTTTCTGCCATTTTTCCACTGCCTGGACACAAGCTTTTCTTGTGAAGGCAGAGTATTTTAAAAAGTCTTAATACGTTGCTTATTGATTTAAAAGAATAATAAAATCCTGCTGCTAAATCTGTCCATTCTGGCACCATTTCACTGCATTTTTGAAACACAAAGTAACAGAATAATGTGTTGATAAGTAAAATATACAAAATATGTTTGATGTTACAAAAAGACAAATATTTTTTATAATCAAATGTGTTACCTGTTATGTCAGATAATCATAAAGATAAAAAATTGCAAATGGTGTTGAAAAATTCCTTCAGAAAAGTGAGAAGTATAATGTAGTTATGTTAGAGCCATTTTCTTTTTTTTTTTTTTTTTGTTTGTTCCACCCAAGAAGAAACAGCTATCAAGGATGAGCATAAAAATTAAATCTGAAAAGATTACTCCAATTTGCTTATCACAATACAAATGCTGTGATTTCTGTTTCTGTATTTGCTGGGATTTCTGTTCGTGTATTTGAAAGGGAAGAGAGAAGGAGCAAGCAAAAGAGCGTCAAGTGCAAGTGTTGAGGTGATTGAGCAGGGGGCTGGTGAAGAGCTTCTGAAAGTAAAAAACATAAAATACATTTTCCTGAAAAACATTATGACATGTGATTTTTCTCCATCATATCAGCATTCAAATCTGCATTTAGGACTATGTCTTAAATGAACTTGACTACGTGGTGGACATTGCAGTATACGGCTTCTGAGGACCTGTTTCTTTCAAGGCTCCTCAACTCAAAATAATAATCTTTGGTTCCCTTTCCAAAGCAACAGGTAAAGTTTCATGAAGGCAGGGTCAGGATGCATATGTCCAGATTTCATATAGCTTCTAGCAGGGGTACGTGTGTGGCAAAGCTGAGTATAACCAGTCGGTGAGACCAGCTGCAGAGCAATGCAGAAAAAAAGTCATTAAGATTGATCGTCTGTGAAAGTGTGGTAGTGAGAGACACGCTAAAGAGGTCACTGGGGAATGAGGTGGAAATGCTCCTTCCATCTCTTACTCTGCACAGGACTCCACCGAAAACTCCTGCTGTCTTACCATGATTTCATATTGACTCAAAGTGTGTTAAATATGTATCTCTCATCTGATAACATGTCAACAGAAAAAGAACTATTTTGTTTAAAAAAAATCCCAGCGATTTCTTCAGAATTCAGTCTTTCCTCTAGGTTAGCGTTGTGCTTCCTTCCCATCCCTGTGCTGCTGTTCTTAATAGAAGATGTTAGAACTAAAATAGCTTTTTAGTCTCTATTTGTTCCATTCTAATTTTTCTCCTTTGCTTCTTTTGTTGCTCCTGTGAAAAAGTGCCTGAATTTGACCCAGTTATTGGCTGTTGACAGATAGTGATTCACTCGTGCTCTGGGGAGATCTGTTAGGATTTGGCAACAAAATTCTCCAAATATTTCATCTGAACTGAGCATACCCTCTCCCAGGACAGTAGCGACTAAACAAGATTTCCTTTGTAACTGTTCCTCCCAGGAACAGTGAGTAGAGAGTGTATTACCACTATGCCCTCAATTTTCTCCTGCATTTGTTCCGGCAGTGAGAAACAGGGCTTATCCGACTTGAATGCTGAGGAAATAACACTCGGAGTGTACAAGGTTCAGAAGTAATAATTAGGATAAGACTGCTGGGAGCTAGGGAACCTGGAACAGTGGTGGAGGAAGGAGCATGGTGAAGAGCTGAAAGGAAATTGTATTAGGTGAAGAGCTCAGTTAGAGGCATTGAGGGCTTGTATATCAGAAAAATTAAATTGAATGAGCAAATCAGAGGAAAGAAATTGAGCCTCACTGACCAAAACAACTGAAACTAAGAGGAGGAGAGGACCGCTTTTTTCCTGCACATGCCAGAATACTCAACAATGCTAAGCGTGGCTCTGAAATTGAAGAAGTGCAAGTTTACGGAGCGATACACAGCTTTAATTACACAGAGAAGTGCTATTTTTCTGTCAGCCCCTTTTTGATACAGCGGCGTCTGACATGCAGGTATATGGTAAATTGCAAGCACTTGCGTGTTCTGTGGGGCATATTCATAACAGAAAGAATCTGATATCTGGTGATATTCTTACTTTAAATTATTAGCTATATTAGAAAAGCTTAGGGTGCTGTAGCCTCTTAGTAGTGTGAGTGTACAAGGGAATTTTTGACCAGGTAAGTTCTGAATTCTGGACAAGAACTTTGGCAACCAATGGTAGAAGGGAATGCTGTCTCTTTAGAGAAGGTGGTAGCATCAATGACGTTTCACATCACTTCTCGTATCGTTTTTGCACTGATCTTTTTTACATATTTTTACACATTTTTGGTCTTTTAATCTTGATTCAGAGCACTGCCAGCTACTTACTTTTCTTGTAACACGGAGTTTCCAACTATGTTTATATTCTGGAATAATTTTTCCAACCACCTGTAATGTTTTTCAACATTGGTGTGATTTCATTACAAATCGGTTTTGTCAAAATAGCCTTTTTAATTTCATTGATAAGCTTCCTTCTGGGCAGCACTGATGGTTTTGTTTTGGTGTGGTGTCTATTTGTTGTTGGACCTTGCAAAGCAAGGAGGAAGATGTACCATCTTGAATTGCACATCCTGACCTTTTAATCTTCCTTTTCCTCAAAACCAGCAAAAAGTTGTGTTAAAACAAATTGCCAGGTATGCAGCTTTCCATCACTCCTTTGTACCTTCTGTAATTTCCTAAACAACAGACTACACTTAACGCAGTTTTGCTGAGGTCTTGCTGTGGAGTGAAAATGTCAATTTGTCAGTTGTGACACAGTCCCCAATTTATACTGCAAATGAGCACTGAAATTTTCACAGCTTACTCTGTTAATGCTAGTGTGCTAATGGAACTGGATTCTGTTTTCTTTATTCAGATTTCTTATCACGGGCTGATCAGTATAGGGTTTCTCAGCCTCCCGATCACGTCCATTTTAATTTCCAGGTTACGAAAGCTTGTTGTTATCAATAAAGGAAAGGCTGCCAGGAAGAATGCTAGGATGAATGAAATTATTTCCTGCTTCCCTTTTTGTTTATTTTCATAATTGCATCAGGAGTGGTGCAACCAACCATGAGAACCTCAACTCCTATAAGCAAACAGAAGCACAGGATTTTGGAAAATAGAGGAAAAAAAGAATGTTTTTTGCTTTGTTTCTACTAAACAAGAAGTAACAACATTGGAGTCACTTAGCGTGCAGGGTTTAAAGGTCAAAAGAAAAGCACCTGTGTGTATATCCCATCAGTTCCCCTTTGACCATTTAAAGCTGTTTACCATTATGTGCTGCTTTATTCACAGCTGTTTGCACTTACTGTTTAGTTGAGCTGCTAAATGGGACCAGCTTTTAAAAAGGGAATGGCAGCCATAATCAATACCAGATTTTATTTTTTTTTATTTTTTTAGACTAGCCACTGTAATCTCCTTTGAAAGTGAACCTCAGATAGAGTTCATACCTACTGATCACTTTAGAAGGTGCCTTCAGCACAAGTTCTGGGTTCTGAAGACTTGAAGATCTATTCTTGAGCAGTTTGTTAAATCTGGTCAAATATTATATTGCTTTATACAAGGTGAGAACCTGCCTAATACAAGTTCTGTTCAGTTTGCCTATCGCATTGTCCTGAATGTAGGATGAGGTGGTTTTTCTTCCTGCCAACTAAGATCTGAAGATCATTACTTGTGTTGTGTTGAGGCCTTGCTCAATGTACACATCAACTTGTACGTCTGCTCACAAGT
>VYZM01022822.1:878634-922782 GCA_013398915.1 Dromas ardeola
GGAATGCCCCTTGGCAATCTGGCTGGTTGGAGCAGGGCAGGGGCTAGTGCTCATGGAGAATAGCTGGGACTCAATATTCCAGTCGTGTACTGAATTGGAGATCTAGGATCTGCTGAAGAAAAGGCTCAGTCGGCCAGGACAGGCTCTTTGCCCCCTATTCACTCAAATATTTGTACGTAAACTGGGCTGTGCCATCCCTGACAGCTGGAATTAAAAGCCTTATGGGTTCTATTTCAATGATATTTGAAAGCTAACTACTCCCACCCACCCCCCCTCTGAGAATATAGAAATGGAATTATATTGATAGCCTAGAAGGGCTTAAAAATTTCTTAAAGTGAACTGCCAGTACTACAAAATCTGATGTGTTGTCCCACCAGCATTATAGAGTAAAATAGCATTAAAGTATCACTACAGCGCATGAGAATATCCATTAGCATTTTATAAAAGTGTTTCTTTTTTATACACTGAGAGCTCTCTATATTTTATAGATCTCTCATTATTGCCAGCAGCGTGGTTCCATTAAAAAAACTGAAAAACCAAAAGAGAATCTGGGTAGAAATATAGGCAAAGGGGAAATTAACAAAATCCATTAACTTTTTTCAGCAAGTTTTTTGCTGTATTGAATCCTCTGGTGCTTTGAAAAATCTCACCCTCTGGTGTCATCCGTTCTGCACGAGCTGCATCAGTTGGTGTGACTGCAAGTGAAGTTCTAGCTCACATCTCAGTGTGGGTTAGAAATCCATATTTTTCAGGAGTACAACTTTATTTCTACAGTAACATGCATATAATATGCATATGCAGTGCTTTAAGATGAAGAGGATAAAAAGTGACAAAAGCTGATTTGAACTACTAATGCAAGTGTAATTGTTGAGTACAGAAGTTTTCTTCAGCACTCAGTACAACTGAAGTGACTTCAGTTTTTCGTTTGGGAGGAGCAGACGTTTACAAAAGACACCTGTTACTTGCAAGTCAGTAGTGAGATAGGTGGTAAAAAGGAGTCATGGGATGCAAATTTTAGGTGGCAGTGAAGAAAAGCCCTATGTATGCATTATCAACTCGTTTCTTGTCACACTGGGTTTCACCAATGAATAGTTAGATGCTTTTCCAGGTGTGGGGAAAAAAAAGGGATGTAAGCTAAAGGAAGGACAATTGTCTGCTACATACTAGCTGGAAGCAAATAAATATGTGTGGTAGTACAACTATTAGCCTGGAAAATATATGATGAGTTGCTCTGTATCTCAAGGTGTTCTTGTATTGAGTACTAATGGTTACAATTTTAGTCTGGATTTGTGCAGCAGGATCAGGAAGAATAATATCTTCTTCCTTCTAGTTAATTTACTTTCTGAAAGTCTTCTAGCCAAGGCAGTCTTGGATTGATTTTTATTTATTTATTAAGAGAAGCGGTTAGAAATATTCTTTGATGTTAATAAGAGATTAGCATCTTAAGTTTTTGGCTTTTTGGTTCTGTAGGGACAAATCTGCAGATAGTTTTACTGTTGTGGCTTCACTAGAGATGTGCTTTTGTCCCTTTTCTGCACTTGTGTGGGATTCTGATGTGTTTTGCTGGACCAGTAACCAGAGCCTAGAGAGAGCCAAGTATAATTAAAGAAAAAATATTACTTTATGTGGACATCTTTACTATGGATGTTTCATAGCAAAGATAACTGCAGATTGAAGCCTCACTTGTCAGACAGAAATTTGATGGCAATCACAGTCCCAGTTAGCCTCCCATACCTGCAGGGATCCTTACTCAAGACCAGTTGTCCACCTGAAATCAGTAATTCAGTGTGCTCAGATACTGTGGGTATGGAAATATTAATTTAGTATTTAGATGAATAGGTGGAAAGTATCAAGCAGTCTGAGTAGGAAAAATAATTCCAATCTTGAGAATTCAAATACTTTACAAAATCCATCAAGGCAAAGGTGCCTTTTTTTGGTGCTTTGAATGTAACTACGTTTTTTCCATTCCACAGAACTTGTTATTCTTTTCTATAAAACATATGTTTAAGTTCTGGTATCCAGAGTTAAGACTCTCTCAGGTTAAGGATGACATTATTTGAAAACGTTCATGGTGTTTCTTATCTGCCAGAACATCATGAGGATGCTTGAAACTGTAACCAAATGGAAGAACTGGGTGCATCACTCTTTGTTCCTCTCTTGTTTTGGGTAGCCAGACTCTGACTGTCACTTTTGAATAATTCTTTCCTTGCTGTCATCACCTCTTGCTGTATAGATTTTTCATCTCACTTCCTTTCTCCGACATAGAATCTGAATTAAATACTTTGCAAGAATGGATTGATGATGCTTGCTACTTGTGGGGCTAACAAATAAACTCTTTTCTGTCATTGGGGTTAGTTGTACAACTTATTTTAGTTCAGGAAGGTATTCTTTTTGGTAAAGATAAATACTTGAAGGATCAGATCGCTTTTATTGTATGTTAGCATTTTGTTAACCTCTGAAAACTTTCACTATCCGAGAGAGACTGCATAGGAAGGGAATTCCCTCCTCTTGTCTACAGTTGTTGTTTCTTCTTGTCCAAATTCAGAATATGTCTTTTCTAGCTCTTCAACGCCCAGGATTAGCCATAGTGAGAATTATTTGTTCACCTGTAATTTTTGCAGACTTTTATTTTGAAATTATGTTATTGGATCATATATTAGTAATGACTTGCTCAGTTTAACTGCATTCTTTGGGTAGCATGGCACAAAACAGTTACTGGGGAAAACATGGATACATGGATGACCTTCGTTCACAGATCTTCGAGGCCTTTTGCTGTGTGATGCATCACAGCAAACAAATGATTGTGGAACCAGCATGGTGCTTGCCATCCACTGTTCTGATCTCTGTGCTGTTGTGTTGTTTTGTCAGTCTTGTTTATTTAGATCACAAACCTTTTGAATCACGTATTTTGGGTCATAATGGTAACAACACAATCAAGTTCAAGATCTCCACAACTACGTGAAAGGAGGTTGTAGTGAGGTGGGGGTCAGGCTCTTCTCCCAAGTAACAGGTGATAGGACGAGACAAGATAGCCTCAAGTTGCACCAGGGGAGGTTTAGGATGGATATTAGGAAAAATTTCTTCACTGAAAGTGTTGTTAAGCATTGGAACAGGCTGACCATGGTTGAGTCATGATCCCTGGAGGTAGTGATGGACTTGGTGATATTAAGGGTCTTTTCCAATGTAAATGATTCTATGATTCTGTGAGTATCCCAACTGGTAACATGTTAGGGAGATATCTTACACTACACAGTTAAAATTGCTAATTTTTATTTCCTAGCTCTGCATTCAGAAAAACTTCCTGTATCAGAGTTCTCTCAGGTTGAGGATCTGTACTACTTCTAGATTTACATAATCTAATTTTGTGTGATATTTGAATACTATTAAAAAACCCCAAAACCAACACAAAAACTAACTTAAAAAGACTGAAATGTTTTTCCACGTAGTGGTGGATCTTTTACTCTATAATCTTTTTGTTAAATAAGATAAAGTAATGTCAGAGACTGTTAGAGTAGGTAACATTCTGTATAGGAGATAATAGGTAATTTTAATGGCTTAAAAAGGTCTTTGATTTTATATTGTTGGCACCCACTCTAAAGTCATGTTGGCAGTGTGAATGTAGTCTTAGATTTGGGCATAAATGTGCTGAAACACATTTGATGTCACCAAATGCTTTTAGAAATCTGCCATCAATGTTGCTGGGTTAAACCTTTTCTCCTCTTCAAACTGACCTGGAGGTACCAATCTATGCTTTTATTGCACTACAGTTTGATAAACTTCACTCTGATCAGAAAAGCAAAAAACCAGCTTGCGGGCTTGATAAACAACCATGGTTGCTGCTTGGAGAAATGGGTGCAGGAAAATACATTTGCTAGAATTCGGGAAGTGTTAGGGCACTGACAGCCATGGCGGTGCTCCTGGTGAAAGCAAAGAAACCTTCACTCTCTGGCTTGCTCTATTCTTTCCCTTATAAAGGAGAGGATAGTGGATGTGAAAGGAGATGTATTAAGAGCTGTAAACCTTGCTCCACATTTTGGACAGTGTCATTGGAAAGTGCAATTCAACAGCCTCAGAAAGGAGAACTTCTCTGACCATACGTCTGTCTACTGTCTGGTTAAGAACTGGCCAGAGAAAATGTCTCTGCCAGAACAAAAATCCATTATCTGATTCACTGCTCCATTACAGATCATCAAGACTTAGAAATTTAAATTTTTTTTTCTGTGTCTTGTTATGGGATTTATTGAGCTTCTGCTGAGGCCTGAAGTGGTATTTTCTTAGGCTACATAAAAATGTAATTTAGGTTTGCATTTGCCTGAAATTATTTTGCTGTGAGAACATTTGTAGATCATCTATGTGAAGAGACTTCTATAAATTTGTAATGACTTATGACAGATTATTATTAATATATTTTTCATCCTAGTAAATAGCTTTTAAATTTATACTTGCAAGCATCACATGCTCTTGTCTGAACTTTTTACTGCTAATTAGTCATTGCTGTTGAATTGTTCAGAATTTTCATACCTACAAACAAATATGAAATACGAATTTGATTGTTCAACTAAAGTGCTAGTCCCTTTTGTCCACTATAGGTCAGTGAAGGCTTGAAGAAGTCATTATTCTGTACTCTTTGCTCTGTGTTTTTATCTTGCAGTCTTCAAGCTATGCTTTTCTTGTGATTGGGTAAAAGCAGCGGTAACCAGTGTGGTTCTGCAGCAATAATTAGAGAAGAAATGAGTCAGTGCCATCAGAAATGTATACACATTATAACTGAGCAATTGCTACTAGTAGAATATTAATGTGAAAATAGGGTTTGATAAGAATGAAGATACTGAAATGCAAGAATTAAAGATTTCATTGCTAGATGTCTTGTAAATATATAGATCCATAGGTGCCTCTGAAGCTGCAATATTACCAATAGAGTGGTTTTGGTAGGTCTGGCATAAAAAGGAAAACAAAATTGTACCCTTCTACTAAGCCAGTCGACTTTGGGTTAGTGTACAGGGTAACATAGCAAAATGTCCTTCTTTCTTTTTATTTTCACTGACTTATTTGCAGGAGAGACAAATGTTTTCATGGAACGCCTCACTGGTGGGGTGAGAAACCTGAATTGCATCTCCACATGTACAGTGTCAATTTGTCTGGTATGAAGGAACATGAGCGTGTTGCAGAGACCGAGGCTCATGCTCCATTTTAAAGGGTGGAGTTGCAGGCACTGCAGACAGTGGATACCTAGTCTTGGAAGTTTATGTATTAGCTTATAACAGAAATGATCATTTGATATCTTAAGTTCAGCTTTTTTGTTTCGTTGAAATAGTGATGCATCGAGAAGGCAGGAGTGTAGTTCCTTCAAGCACAATAGGAGGGGTGTGTTATATTATGCCATGTTCTGTCTCCCTTTGAAGTAACCAGCCTTAGCAATTGCCCCCAGTGGTAATTAGCTTGATGATAGCGTAGTATGGCAAATATTTGATCCTGTACACTAGAGAGATTTACAGAGTTAAACACCCTCGGTGATCAATAACAACATCAGGGAAAGAGAGAGAGAGACAGGAAAGAAATTTAAATTTATTTTTAAAATTCCCAATTAAATCTTAAATTATTTTTACAACTAAATTTTAAATTATCTTTAAAATTAAAATAATTCTCAGATGAGTCTAGTGAAGGCAATTCATAAACCTGTGAATGGTTTTATGAAGGAATAGATTGTAGTAGGGCATGATCAATATTTCTTGGTGATCTATTAAGAGTTAGAAAGAATGTGTTTTGTAGGGATTTCTTCTTTTTTGAGCAAGTCTTACTACATGTTGATAGAACCACAGCATTTTATGATGAAGAAAAATGACTATACATCACTAGAATTCAATAATGGGTGATTACTTCTGTGTAAGAATAGGTACGCTTTGTAGGAAAAGGCGCTGTCTTTTACTAGAGCCACTCAAAACAGCTGGAAGAACAGATAAGCTTTTTGGGCATAGCTGAGGAAGGCCTCATTTACCCAAAATACTGTTGTTTTTCTAATTGTATGAGATACTCTACTCAAGGATATTTAGCTTTTCTATCATTTTACCTCACTTATGTTCTTCTACCATCCTGATTATAAAAGAACTATTATGAGGCCTCTCTATGAAATATTTGAACCATCTTGCAGACACTGAGACTCATGTCTCCAGTCTCATAGTAAAACATTTTAAAAGGTTTATTTATTCTCACTTAATTTTTAAAATGAGATTTCCATAACGATATGTTGCTGGATCATCATACAAATATCAAGTACAGTGGAAGTGTAAAGATCCATCTGTGCTACTCTTCCCCGCCCCCCTCTCCCACCCCTCCCGTGTTTGATATTTAAAGCACCTCAACCTTACTTGTACAGTATTTCTCTCAGTGGCAACTTACTGGGACTAATTAGAAATTATCATTCTTTCCATAATATGCTGAAAATAAGAGATCAGGTTTAGAATAAAAGAATTCAGAGATATGATTCATAAAGGTAAAGAAGCAGTCAAAATTATTTGTCAATCAAGAAAATAATGTGTATTATGTTGGCTTCCACATTAGAGACATCCCTTCTCCAGGTTCTGGCTGGCTGAACAAGTCCACTCCTGTGCTCTGCTGCCATGATAGGACAATAGAGGTGGGAATCAAAGAAAGAAACATGAGGACTTTCCCCTAGAACTAGCAATAAAACAGAGATTGATGGTAAGATGGGACCCATATTCAGCTCTCATTAGCATCAAGAAGTTTTGTATTTGACTTTGAGAGAAACCAACCCATCACGTTTGAGTGGGTAGCGTTACACTGTGGTGCTTTGTGAACCCTGTGTTTGACAGATGTGTGAATGCATGTGCATATATATGAATATATAATGTTATCCATCATGAAAGTAGCCTGCCAGTCTTGGGCATGTGTGAGTTCCCTGCCAGCCAGGATGCATGCAACAGTGAGCAGTATGCCTTTGCTGAGGATACATGCTGTGATGTGTTTCAGAAGGGCAATAAGTATATCGTGGCAGCTTGCCACTGGCTGGCCATGCACTCCTGCAGTTCTAAGATGATTCATGAGCTGGATGTAAAGCTAGAACCGCTTCATTCTCATCCTCATCCAGAAAGTTCAGGATTTTTCAAAAGATAAATTTTTTTTATCTACTTAAAGTGCCTATCCTTATGATAGGATAGAGGAATGAAGTATTGAAAGCAGTTGGAAGATGTGAAAGATTACCAGATGCTTGTTAAAACAGCATGTTGCTAAGTAGTCACGCAGAGGCAGGATGGAAACTTAACTGCAGTCCTCTGTGAAAATGCTCCCACAGAGATCTGCTTATTAACTAACACCAAAAAAATCATAGCAGGAGAAGCTGAAAAGGCAGCTGGGATGGTGAATGCTTTCTTGATGAGGGACAGTTGGACAAAGAATAGTGCAAAGTGTGTTCTGGCTCTGAGGATGTTATGCCTCTCCCTGGTATATGGCCTTTGGAGAAACTAAAGAGGGGAAACGTACCGTAAGCATCAAAGCTGGGATGTTGTCTGGAAGCCCAAGTAGGCATTCTTCATCCTGCGCTGTCTGCTTTCTCCAGCACTCTTTCCTTCTCTCCCTATCTTTTTCTAACATCCTTTTCATATCAGGTTCTTCTACACTACCCACCTTTCTTGTCTCCTTTTCCATCTGTCCTCCCTTTGAACTCACCTGGAAAGATAACCACAGAACTAACAGATCGCCGCACCAGGGAAGACTGCAGCCTGCATCGGAATGAGGAAGGGGTTTTGAGACAGCAAGTGGCACCATTTGGAGCTGCTTCTTTTTATCCCAAAGCATTTTAAAAACTTAGTTTTTGGCTAGTCCAGTTGTGAGCCCCTAGTAATAAATCTGTCACATAATATATTGCATATGGCACTCTCATTAACACTGTTGCTAAATACTAAATCACAAAGAAGTTTCTAGGGAAATTAAAATCTGAAGATTCCAGAGAGAAAAGCAGATTTGACAGCATTTGAGAGTATTGGTGCATACAGCTAGAAGATCTACGCATGAGTCAGATGGAATCATATCCAGTCATGAAAAGCTAAAAATAGTGCATGTGTGACATGTGGTGTAGTAAAAAATGCTGGGTCCTGAGCCTACCAACACCTGTGCGCATGCCTGACTTGAGAAGCATGAGGAGGTTCTCTGAGGGTCAGGACCTTGGAGAACTTTTGTGGAAAAGGGGTGATTTGGAGGCTAGAAGACAAGATGTGCCTAGTGTTACAGCTGGGTTCAGTGTTTGTGAGTTCAGTGATGTCTAGCCCCAGAATTTTCCACTCTTCTGTTTTCCATCTGTGGTAGAGACATATGCTTCTGAAGTCTTTCTGTAGTCATGACATTTTGTGCTTCCTGTGAGTCACTTTTTGGTAATATTAATACAAATTAATTTAAATACACTGCAAAAAATAGCATTAAAAATTTTTCCTCCAATCTGGGGAATACTACTGGGGTCCAGTGTAAAGGCAGTTTTACTGAAACTACCCTTAGGTTACTCGGCTATATATTCTTTAATATTTCTTAAAATCAATGCTAGTTAAAATCTTTCTTGTTTTCTCTCTCTTACACGTTAGATTCTGATGAGTTTATTTTGATACTGCTAAAGTCCTCTCTGCCAATCCTTGTCCTTTCATATACGGATCAAAATTCTGTTTTTCATAGAAACTGTATGTTTCTATGGACGCACTGGCTTCCAGTCTCCTTAAGGCATGTAAGTTTTGCAATCAGCTATTGTGTACCTCCCCGATGGCTCAGTTGCTACCCACGCTTACTGTAGTTTGGACCCTTTCCACTGAAGTCCCACTCAAAACTGGTGACTTACCGTGCAGATGCTGAGTTCAGACCTTTGTGTTGCTTTGAGTGCTGTGTCCCAGCTGACGATGCAGAAAGGTTGCAAGTCCATCCTAGCAAGGTGGTTTTGCACTGGGAGGTTTTGGAGGTTTTTCCTCTTACCTCTTCTAACAGTGGAGCAATTTAGTTCCTGGTAGCTGAGTTGTAGGGCAGCCACACGTGTTCCCATAACTTCCCTCAGCTTGTCCAGAGTTAATTGGGGTTAAAATAACTTAACTGGAACAGCGAAAGACCTCCAAAAGGGTATGTCTTGTTGTATATAAGAATATGAAGATTTTTTTGGTGTATGGCTACAATACCATGTCTCAGCTATGTGTTAGGAAGAATGGTACAACACAATCTGTATACAATAAGCTTCTTTATTCTCTAACTGCACAAATAATGTATGTTTAAAGGTATGAATATGTATTTATACATACTTATTTGCATCAAGGTCTTTTAAATATATGCATGTTGGCATTTCTACAAGCAGTATATGGCTTTACCTTTTAATTGTCATTTATTGTTCCCACCTCCAAGAGGAGGGAGGCTGACCAGCTGCGAGAAATCAGATCTCTTGTCTATAAATTGTGTACCCAAGATCTCCTTCTGGGTGGTGTTTTGAGTGTCACTTCACATGTAGCTGATATACCTTGGTAATTGCTGTGTAATGTCCATTGAACATATTTGTCTCTGGGATGAAAGATACAAATAGTCCCCTCAACAAGTATATAAGTAGACACTGATTTAAAGCCTCTGGTGTCTGCAGTTCCCGTCTGAACTGGGGTTACGAGCGATTTCCCAGCCAAATGGCTGCACGAAGGCCGTGTGACCCAGGATCTTGTGGTGTTGATGTGATGACAACTTCGGTCCTCTCCTCTTTGCCCTGATACTTCCCTGCCTGGTGGGAGGAGGGGGTCTGCGGCACTTTGTGCTCTGTGGTTTTCTTCTTTGTGAAGCTCTTGACTGACGGGTAAGCTTGACTGTCTGGGGAGACTTTTGGTTTGAGCGATAGCAGGAGTGATCTTGGATGCATATTATCAGTCCCTTTGAGAATAGTGCAGTTTTATGTAACATCTCTAAGGGGTTTCTCAGGAATTCTTTGAACCTTGAGCAGGGCTCTAGCTTACGCAGGTCTAATCTCTGGTAGAAAAACTAAATATATCCAGCTTTTATAAGATACCGTCTTAGGAACTTTGCAGAGGATTGGTACTGCAGTCAGAGCCTCTGGCTGAGCTCTGGATCCTGAGCTCATTTCTGGTCAGAGAGGTTTTAACGGAGCTAAATTCTGTGGGGCACGAGAGTTTGTCAACCTTCTCTGAAGGGGGTGTTGTGAGAGGAGTGTGGGAGCAAATAAAAGAAAGCTAATTCAGTAACCGTGGGTGAAGAAAAACTTCTGCCTTTTTTCTTTCTGCTGTTCTGTTCTCCCTTGTTTGGAGCCTCCTCAGTTGGGACATCTCCTGTCACTTGGCTAAAAGATGCAGTTTCCTCCTTCATGTTAGAAGACAACAAGCTACACGAGGGTAGTGGCAGCTGAAGCCAGAAACAGTTATGTGGATAGTAAAATCAGGGGATGGCGAGCGACCAGGCCTATCCTTGGTATCTGCTTAGAAATACAGTGCAGAAAAAAAGGACACACTCACGTGGCTTCCCTGAAGAAGAGGAATAGAGTTGGCAGTGTGTCTTTTTTTTAGTTTTGTGCATGAAGAACATGGAGGAATTTTAAATAGCTGATTTTTTTCATTGGAGAGCTCATACAGGAAGAAGTTGCATTATAATTTATACTCTTAATTTTATTACATGACTGTCCAAAGACCAGAGTATATATCCAGTTTTGAGCTCTGAATTTTTCATATGCGTGGCAATAATTTTCCAAAGAGATCTTTGTTCTCCTTGCAAGTGAGGCAGTAAAAGGGAAACATGGGCCACTTTGAGAATTGTGCAATCCTAAAAATTTGATTTGAACTTTCTTCACTCTTATCACTTGCCCAGTTTCTTCTAGTCTTCCACTATTGCTACAGGCAGGCCTGCATCCTAAAATACAGATGCCAAATAAGAAAATAATTTTTTTGCTGGCTAAATGCTGCCATGTGCAAAGATGATACACTTCCATTTTTGAGGATGTTTTTATGTGGAATCCTTGTATTTCCTAGCCTAAGTTGTTCAGTTAATTGAGTGTTCAGTTTATGTGGTAGTTTCTAGATGCTCAGTTCATCACAATTATAACAGTACTGTAGGAAAGACTGGTTGTGCATTACATGTTTATTAGGACTCCATAGTGTTTACCAAGAGTTTGAGTACAGGGTTGTTTGACACAGCTGAGGCACACAGTGTCATTTTCAGCTGAAGAGAGGGCCGCACTGAAAAGCTCTATGCCAGCTTCTGTTCAACAAAGATTGTATTTCTCTGCCGCAGACATCAGATTTATAATTTTTAGGTTTTTTAACCAGTTTTACTGATATATGAAAATGAGCATCTGGAGGCTATTGTTCAGGATAGAAGAGATGGGATCAAGTGGCTGTCATATGCAGTAGATTTTTTTTTAAGATGTCCAGGAAAAGAATTGTGCTATATAGAGCCAGTTACTCGCTCTGTAGTATTGAATACACTTATTTCCAATTCACAGTATGTTCTTTGCCTGTAGAAGACTTGGGAGGGACATTACCTATTTTGAGATGGTTAAATGTATAATTAAAATGGTTCTAAATTTCTTTTTTTTTTCTCAATATACATCTGAAAATATACTTAATCTCAAAGATAGTTTATTTTTCTAGAGGTATCTGGGAAATTGTTATACTATTCTTGTCCTTGATTTTATTTTCAATTGGCAAAAATCTTCTCAAGATAAGGAAGGCGATTTGTGTTTGGACATCTTACGATGTCCAAGTACTTAAATATCTCATCAGAACAGATAAGCTGAAATTTCACTTGCAAAATTCTGTGTCCCTACATGTTATTTTGAGGGTTATGTACCCACCCTGAGGATTCTGATTTTTAAAATTTGATTCCTCTTTTTCACTTCAAGAGATGTGAGACTGGCTCTTTGTATGCAAACTCACGATTTGGTCTATTTTCTTTATTGTCTGCATGTATTTCTAACCTGCATGTGTGAATCCAGAAGGCAGAAGTATTCAAAGTTTAGTCTTAATATCTTTTTGGAAGGGCATTTCTTCTTTACAGAAATAAATACATCAATATGCATTCGTAAAAATAACTGTTACTGTATTTCTGGAGCACTTTGATTTAGTATGAGCTAATATCTGGAGCAATTTTCTTGAAGTGAGGAACAAGAAGGAAAGGCACATCTGTTGCACCTAATTAATTTTTTTGTGTGTCTATGCTACATGAATGTAATTGAAGACACAGAAGGAACAGGATACTAGTATGTAGAATCTTTGTATATTTTCTGCGTTTCCCGAGTGTGGCTGCATGTGAGTCCTATGTCTGCTTATTTTCATAATGGCTATTCCAGCTAGATACAGCATTGGATCATTCAACTCTACTTCTCTGGCTTCCTCTAGGAGGCATATATAACCGTTTTATTCTAGTAGAAAAATGCATTTGGGAGCAGTATTTCTGTTGAGAATAAGTTTCATCTCATCTGTAGGCATTTCATTAAGCACTTATTTCCTGTTCAAAACTTCTTATCTATTTTGACCCTTCTGAACTGTAGAACTAAGTGTAAATTAAATTTACATAGAATTGTTTAGAAAAATATTTCTAGTCTGATTGTTCATAATTTTAATGTATTTTAATGTATGTAGTGCTGTAGCATTTAGCTACCAAGTAACCCAAATTGCAAACAGTCCCATTCAGAAGAACTGTTATTGCCATTCATTCACTTATAATTCTTGCTGTATTATGTCAATAGACTTTTGTTATGCTCCGAATGTTAACATACTACTTTAGATTGATTTCAGGAACTATAGTATGAAAAATCCTTACAGACCGGAATTTCAGCCTTTTCACTGGGGCTAATGTATGTTGGACCACAGAAACACATGCAGTTAATTTTGTGGCCTTATTTGGGGTGGGGGGGGATATGTAGTGCAAAAGTTCTTTTGACCTCAACACCTGGGATGGAGTAAGGATTTCATTAATGTCTTAGTCACCAGCTGAGAGCCTAAAGGTATTATTTTTTGGTGTGGAAAAAATTAAAATGTACATAACCACTTAAAGAAGGGAGTCATGGGACTTACTGAGTATCCCACTGAGTCTTTGGGCATACAAATCGACATGACAATTTAGCTTTCATCTATTTGTGGTCTGTTTGTGTGTAAACATAAAGAATTCAGCCGATGGCTCATTTTCTACCAAGAGTCAAAGCTATGCTGAAAAAACAAAATGGCAACGAACAATTTGTTTCCCATTTTTGTGTCGACAGATGAAGCTGTGAGGTACCAAATTGACACAGATTGCTCTTACAAATATTTCTGGTCCCAGAAAAGAAGTCCTGGTTAAAGCAAGACAAAGATCATTAGGCATCAGTTTATGATAGCTTAATTACTTGCTGCAAAATTAATTGCTATAATCACAGGATTATGGTATTCTCTTGAATGAATAATGTCCAGGTAGTGTAAACAAATTAATTTAGGCTTTATGAGTGGGATTTTTTAAAACATTCACTGTTTTACCACTTTTCTTCCCAGTTAGGTTGCCAGTTACCTTCCCAGTTAGGTTCCATTCTGGTTGCTTGAGAAAAATGAGATCCTGTAAGCAAAAGCAGCTGGAGTTCCAAAATGTTTTGAGTAGTACTCTTTCTGTGATAACTCCATATAAGTTAAGTATTTGGGCACAAACTAGCTACTCTGCTTTCTTTACATTCAGCTTGCACACAGAAATTAATATGGATTGGGAAAGTACACTTTTTTTGTTTGCTTTCTCTGTTTGTGATTGCTGTGCAGGCTTCTGGAAAATTACCTGTTATTATTTGCCAAAAAATTTGAGGACAATAATTTGCAGCATTTGGCTTCTTGTAAACCCTTCAACATAGTGTCTTGGCTATGTTTGTGTGATTTTTCAGGATCGTATATTCCTAAAGAAAAACAGAAACCTTTGAAGGGGGTAGACAAAGGTATGATGAGTAATACTCTTGTATTAACCTAGACTCTTCATGTGTCTGGGTTTTCACAATGTCCCATCAGGATGGGATATGAAATAAGCACAAATACCTTTTCAGGGTGGAAATGCTTACAAACAAGAATTCAGTAAATATTTGTGTGAACAAAAGCTGTATATGTAAATGTCATAAGTTTCTTAAAAGCCCAAAGGAATAGAAATGTGCTTAAACTTAACACCAGTTCAGATCTTCAAAGATGGTTTATGAACACTGGTGCAGAATATTTGTAAAAAATCCTCCCAATATTTTCTGGCAAATACTGTTTTCTGTGTGAAAGGGCAAAATGCATTGTAAGAAAATGAGTGCAGATTTATTTCTCTATACAGGATTTTTTCCTGAAATGTAGCCTAGGGAATTTTAAATTCCATGCATATTTGCTATGTCAAACTGGAGTGACTAATACGGAATTCACAGCAGCTAAAACATTGATGAAACTTTCTCTATAAATAAGGATGAGTCTGAGCTACTATTTGCTTATTTCTGGTAGTAATGGAGTAGTAGCGACCTTTAATGAGGCTAATTAACACATGTTCTCTTCTGCAGTGCATTTCAGTATTCTATAATAACAATAGAAAAATTAATATCAATATATGCTATTTGCTAAAATACTATTAAGAATATTACTCTTCTTATCTCCGTCTTACTCTTTTAGTTTTTAAGGTTGAATTAAGGGCATGGGGTGTACTTTAATTGATGTAACTGTTCTCTTCTCATACCAGGAATAGTCCTATTTAAAAGTCATTAAAATTTACTGTCCTTAGCTTGCATAACTGCTGTGCGGTCCATACCTCTATATGCTTTCATGTTTTATGGGAGGAGAAACAATATTATTCTATTCAGGGAAAGCTTTTCCTTGTCTTTCAGTTCAAAGAGATAACATGCTTTTGATGAAAAGGGAGCTGTTGCTTTTACAAGATGTACTGACGCTTAAAGGAGAGACAGAAAAAAAGTAAATTGATGCTTCTGTGTTTTAAGACTGGCATATGGGTGAAGATGTCTGTTCAAAGTAGGAACTAGATCAAACCTGAATCCATTAAACCTAAAACTTTTATTTATGTTGAAAGATGCCAATATGCACTCCCCAAAGGTGATGCTCTCTCCTTTTCAGACTCCATTTTACTCGTTGGCAGTCAGTGGTAACGCAGCCCAGGACTTCATTTGCTTCTGGTGTCTTTCCTGAGTCATCATTTGCTTTCATGTGGGCTGTCAGCCACCAAAGGATGGAGAAACCAAAGGGCTTGACCCTCCAGGCTGTGAAACGCCCTCAAGTAGTTTAGATTTAAATAGGACAGCAGGCTGATAGTCTGCAAGGTTGGGGAATACCTGGGGGCCTTTGGGAAGGCCAGGGAAGAGGCAGGTTGTGCCTTATACCTCACAGCCGTGACGGAGAGGAGCACTAAATGTTTGAGCTGATGATCTGAGCTTTTGGATGTCAAATTCTCAAGTCATTTTCCTTTTGATTTTTCCTCTGCTTAATAAATAAATGATTTTTTTACTCTTAGTTGGTGTGTTTGGTCTAACTGAGACTGTATTTCACACCTGATTTCAGGAGGCTATACACATCCCATAGGCCAAGCAAGACTCGGAGCTGTGTTTGTAGACTCAGATGGCTTAGCCTACACTAATTTAGCTATTCATATTCCAGCTCAGGGCTTTGGAGGGTAGGGGAAGAAGTGAAATAACGTTTGAGAAATATCTTGACATGTGGGTAATTTTTATATGTATTTATTTTTGTGTTTCTTTTCCCCCTGTGCACTGAAATGCAAGATTACATGAATTTAAGACCTTTAGCTGAAAGCCTAATTCTCTGTCTCTTCAAGTATTCTGCCCCAGTTTGAATTATTCTGCTGTGTGCAGGTGGGGCGATTAGAGATTTTGGAAAGATTCCTCCTGCTTTGTAAAGAAAAATCATAGCCTATGTGTTTAAAATTAGGGTGTGCAGGAAATCATTGCTCGTAATTTTGCTACTTGATGAAATTCCTGTTCACTGTGAATCACATTGGCTTCTTTCAAAAGAAAGCTGGGCATGTAAACCCAAAATATTTCAGTGTACTTTACTTAAAGGACAAACTTTGGAATTTATTTTGCACTGCCTGACAACAATCTTTTTAGAGGCTTTACAGCATGCACAGAGACAATTTTATATTCAGTTACTGCTCTGTTAGGAACTTTTGGTTAGAATCACAAACTCTTGTGAGAAACTTATCTTTATTCTTTTCTATAGCTCTCTTTGCCAAAGAATCAAGTGAGAATCTCCAGTGCGATAGCTCGGGTGAAGACACGGAGTTGCACTGAGAGTTGGTGAGCCACAGAGTGCTCATCTTCCACTGCCTTCTGCTGAAGCACTCTCACTGCAGAGAAAAAAACCACACACCTGCAGAGCTTTAAGTCACTAAAAATCGAAAACTGTGGAAGCAGAAATTAATTCTTGCTCCTTCGCCTTCAAATTTAAATACTTTTGCAGTCTTGTAATTGCACTTTCTTCAATTGCTTGGATAATGACATTGTAACAAAAGATTTTTGGTATGTAGTGTGAAATTCTGGGAAATTAAAGAGCTGGTGACAGCATGATTTCCAGGATTGATTTCTGCCACATCACGACAGTGTTGAAAATCAATTGAAAATCTGTTAAGAATTTCATTTGAAAAAGTATATATGTTTGTTCATCTTGGGAGGTGTATATGCTGACAGAAGGAGTATGCTTTCAGCTATTTAAATGTTACCTGAATAGAGATAAATTTAAACATTTTTAAAGTTAAGCGTGTTACTTGCTTTGCTGAATCAGGAATAAAACACATAAGTAGCTAGAAGCCCAAATATGAAGTCAGTAGAAGTTATTTATGCACGGTGGTTCATTTTTTCTGTTTTTAAGTTTCCACGTTAGTCCTAATTGTAAAGATTGCTCCAGGAAAAAAAAGAAAAATGAGATACAGGAGAATGACCTCACACTTTCAGATACTTGGTGAGGCTCACTGACAAAAAATGATCTAATTTTCTTTTTAAAGATGATAATACTATGAATAAAAATCTGTAGAGCTTTTTCTTTTAGAAACCTGCTAGTGTTCTTTATTTTTTTTAACCTTAACTCTTTTGAGGAAATTGTTTCTTAATATGCTGGTATATGTTAGGACTAACTGCATCAAGAGGCATGTTTTAAAAAATAAAATAAAATACTCAACTATTTGATATTACGTTCAAAATAACGTGTATGTTTATGTGTATATGTGTCTGTGTGTGTATGTATGTGTATATATCCTCTTGAAGAGCTCTCCTTCCTACCTGCCTTACTAAGATTAAGCAATTGTGCAGTTAGATAAGTATGTGCAAAGAAGGAGGTTCTCTTTCCTGGCAGTCTCCTTGCCTCCCATCTCCCCTGGACTGTTCTGTCTTCCCCAGAATTTCTCTGCTTATCTCCGATTCAGGGTAAATGGTCTGGAAATATGGGCTGTGTCCGTGTAGCTTATACGCAAGAACAGATACAGGACATACAGGAAAAAAAACTCATGGGGCAAAATATTTGCATTTTTGAACAACCTGGCAAAGGTGTCTTATGGTGAAATAAGCACATGAAGAAAAATTTAAAGTCACAAAGAAAATTGTAGCTTACTTAATAGGTCTAGGTACCTGCATTCATTTTGTCCAGTTGTATCAGCTTAACAGGATCCGAGGTTCAAGTCTGCTGATTGTAGGATTGTGGGATTTTTAGTTCTTGTTTTAAATCTGTGACTTCACTGAAACCAGGGTGCGTTTAGAGAATACCTGTGCTGGCACAGAACATGTTTCGCAGGAGAAACTAGATGTCCTCATCTCTGGGAATAGCGGTGCTCCTAGAGAGAAAGGGCAAATACTGGAGACTTGACATATTTTAGCTGTTCACGTCTCATTTGTTGCTGTAAGTCCGCCATAGTCCTTAATTTGCTAACACTTTTGCTGTGTTTTATTATTTGTAGGGAAGACAGAAGCATATACAGGCAGGGTATGGTTTAACTCTGCTGGAAAGCATGTGGACTGCTTTGTACTTGGGATGGAGAGGCCAGCAAGAGCTTGCTTTACCCAGCACCAAGAGTTGCTTTACTTGTAAATAAAAAGGCAAGCCTGTTTCTTCAATTACTTATGGGGAACAAAAAGGAAAGGTATTAAAAGAAAGCCCCCAAACTCTAGGAAAAAAGTTACTTCAGATCTCCATTGAAGTCACGGTGTCCGAAAAATTGTTCACAGATTGTTCTTGTCAGTATCTCTAAAATTGGCAATTCTTGTTTTTCTGTGGATCACCTGTATCAGTGTATTTTATATACAGGTTGATACTGTTCATGACTTTGGTCCAGAATGAGTGTCACGCTGTGACGTTTGATATGTGTTTACACTTGATTAAGAATATGTGGGTTGTAAAAGTTTCACGATATTGTGAACTATTAACTTGTTACTTTAAAGTATGTTATGTTTTTGCTAGCTGTATTAGCCAGTCATGTTGCTCCCATGGAGCAATCTCACTTAAAGGAAAAAAGCAAGTGGGAGTTTTTGGGTTTTGGAGCTGATTCAATTTTACTAGAATAAGAATAAGAAGTAAAATGAATGTATGCAATAACATAATATAAATAATAACATAATAAATAATTGGCAATGGTTTTAAACTAGAGAAGGGTGGGTTTAGATGAGACATTAGGATGAAGTTTTTTTACAATGAGGGTGGTGAAACACTGGCACAGGTTGCCCAGAGAGGTGGTGGAGCCCCCATCCCTGGAGACATTCAAGGCCAGGCTTGATGAGGCTCTGAGCAACCTGATCTAGTTGAAGATGTCCCTGCTTACTGCAGGGGGGTTGGACTAGATGACCTTTAGATGCCCCTTCCAACCCAACACATTCTATGATTCTATGAATTGAAAAAGGGACAGAAGTCCTACTGCTGATGAGAAATAGATACTCTTTACTGGGCAAAGTGACAGCTGAATGAAATGAAGAACCTGTCCTGGGAGGCAGACCTATCTGAATTGATGTTTGAGCTTTTAAAAGTCTTCTAACAATTATTACACAGTTCCTTAAGAAATTGCCTTAGCAACTGAATGTGAGTTATTGAATACTGCAACAGCTTCTGTATCCATACAGACACTTTCCTTACAATGCTCCTTCACCTCTCCAGCACAGCACTTTGACTTGAAGGAAACTTATTTTCTATGAATATTTATAGCCTGTTCTTTTAGAAGGAGTTTTATTGATTTGATTACTGCTCCCACAGAACACAGATAAAAAGAAACCATTGAAAGGAGATCAGCCTCTGTCTTGTCAATTCTTGACTATTACACGTTTTACTAATGTCAGTCTAGGTTTTCCTGTTACTTTTCATAGTTGAAAAAGAGAGGTATTGCTATTGCAAGGTTTTTTTAATAAAACCTCTTTTTTCAGACTTGAGCCAGAACATTATAACCTTCAAAGTAATATATTGAAATTTCAGCGACACAGAATTATGGATCAGTGCTAAAAATCAGAATTTTGTCAGTTGGAATCCAGATAATACCAGAGGAAGTGCTGTGTTGAACAATGATATTAAGTAAACAGCAGTACTTTGTGACAACGTGGTTCCCAAATCACTGACTAGAGAATTGGCTTCTAGAAGCTATAATGAGTGATAAAGAAATTATGCCTAACTTATGCAAAGCAGAGGTTTTCAGTTTCTTTGCAGACTGCAGTTTGAAACAGAGGGACCTTCACCTGTGTATTATTGCACAAGACACTTCCTTCAGCAAGATTCATGCAGCAATTTCATCAATTGCATGTACAGAAAAGTTTTTAACTTTTAAATTGAAGAATTAACTTGGAGGAGGAGCATTAGCTGCATACCTATAACGGGATCCACAGGCAACAACTTGTGAGCAATGGCTGTAAGATACAGTTATAGTATGTCCGTGTGTGAAAGAATTCATGTATATATGTAACACAGAAATACTGTGCTTTCACTGCAAGGATATTCATATTCAATTCATCCAAGTATTCAGATTTGCAGGTAGTCTTTGTCCTTATTCAGCCTTCAAATTCTCTTGCACTCTGTTCAGGAATATACATGCATGCACATGTACCTGTATGTTGGCCCTGCCAGAAAGGGAGCTTACAGATTTTGTAAGTATTCACAACAGATTTCTTTGTGGCCTCAAACAAGCTTGACTGGGGTTCTTTAAGGACTTTAGATGCCAAATTTTCCTTAGTTAAGGGTCGATGTAATTTGAATATGTAGTCCTCAGCCACAGATTTACTTTGAGCTATGGACCAAAATGTTACGGACTTTCCTTCTCTCTGTGCTTAACTTACCTATTTGTAAAAAGGCGAATAGGAATTTTCTATCTACGTCACAATGTTGGGAGGGTAGTCACATGGAAGACTGAAAATGCCCTTATGCTATTACTAACTAAAGCCATAAACCCCCATGAAGTATTTATTTGTAAATACATATGTATATGACATGGGCATACAGAAGCATGTCAAACTTTGGAGTGTAGGACAGAGTTAAGAGGAGGAAAGGAAAGGCCATCGGTGTAAAAACGAAGATGTTTCCACACGGTGAACACAAACATGCAAGTTTAGTATTTCTGCAGCGTATGCAGAGATTTCCGCATAGCCAGTATGGGTACATATACTGCCTTTTTGTTTAATGATTATGTCCAGACCATTATTTATGCTAAAAGGGGTATCTTATTTATCTATGAATAAGTGCGTATCTTTGTCTTGGCACTGATGGGCAGGCATGTACTTAAATGCTCATCTTCTGAGCCCAAGTGGTGATCCAGAGGGAAAAAGCATCTTAGCTATTAGAAATGCAGTGAGGTACCTTTCAAAAAGATTTCGTCAGTTAGCTCCTCGGGGCCTAGAAAAAGCAGCTTTTGATCTCTTAAAATCAATTTGACATTCAATATCAAAACACATGTATGCCCTTTGAAAAGGGTAATCACTGTAACTGAGCTGCATAGTCAGGGTGGATGTGAACCTATGGCAACACCGCCGCCAGCTGCACGCAGCGTCCGGTGGCTGAAGCCAAGGGCACGGCAGCCGGTTCACCTGGCTCCGGCCTCGTGGGATTCGGCAGCAAAGAGCTCAGCCTTTCTTCTGAGGCTATGCAATCTTCTCAGTGTCAAGTTTCTGGAATCCATTTTTGTGCAATTAAGGGCGTGCGTGTTCACGGAGTTGTTTATCTTTCAGTACTGAATTGTTTCATCATTTGCCCACATATCCAAACCTACAGCTGAGAGTAGTTTCTCATATCTCAAAATATATGACATTATTTCGATGTAATTTTCACTCTGTTTGCTACCCGATGAATGATGTCTTGTGTAATCTGAGGTATGTCAAAAACAGTGAGAAAACATTTACTGGTATTTGAATTTACATTTTCTTGTTTGGAAAGAAAATGTTTCAAACCTTCCCCAGACCTTTCAATCCCACTTGAGCTATTTGATATAAATGAATCATAAGTGGTGACACTCTTTTCCAGTCAATTTTGCAAGTAAAATCTAGTCCTAGAACTCTCAAAAGCACCTATAATCTCTCACATGAGAAATACTTAATTGCAGCCATCTAGTTTCAGTAGATGCCCTGCTTTGTCTAGGAATTTTCTGTGAAAATATATTCTTTTGGAGTCTCTATTCTTCTACCTCGGCTTTGAAAATGTGGATCTGAAAGAGCTTTCTGAAAGACTGAGATACCGGTTAACTAGAAAGCAAAGGGATCTTTTTCTCTACTTCAGACAGAAATTGTATTTTTTTTTTTTTTTCACATTAGTTGCCAGTCTTTCTTTTTTTTGAAGGCTTGAATGCAAAGACAGTTTTGTTTCTCATTTGGAAAAAAGCGCATCTTGTCAATTGTGTGAGAGTCTCTAGCACTTCAAACTTTTCCATATTTGCAATATAACCTGTTGTTTGTCGTGGGAGGGGGGACCAACTAGAAATTGAAACTTCAAACATCGTTTTGCTCAAAAGCGGTAATATATTTGTAGTTATCAAAATTACTAATTCCTACTTAATAGCAAATCTATTTCAGACGGAAAAGTTACAGACACTTTCATCTTCAAAGAAATATCTCAAAAAAGGGGACATGAAAATAAAAATTAATACCTATAAAGTCTCTTTTTTTTTTTTTTCTTTTCATTTTGCATATCCTTGCTTCTATCTCTAGCCAACCAAAGGGACTGAGGTTCCCTTTGAATCTGATTTGAATCTTGGAGGCTCTAAGGGTTTTGGAGCTGAAACCACGGAATATGTTATTTTTTTGAATGGAGCAATTAGTTACAATCTATTTACAATGGCCTTTTATTCTTAATTCACTCAGGGGTTACCGGAAGCTCCTTCTAAAATGCATTTCTTGTCCACAGCTGCTTGTCAGGGACAACGTATTCTAAATGCACAAAGTCCTTTGGGCATTAAAGGCATGCTAAGCATTTAGCAGGACATGAAAGGGATTTGGTGAAACTGGGAGGCAAGTCGTGCTCCTGGTTGTTGAAGTGAAGTGAAGGGGGTGCATTGGGAAGGACAGTCTGAAAACGGCACTGACATTGTCTTGGGTGAAACTCATCGCATTCTGCAAGTTAAATTTTGTACTCTGTACTGTTCATTGCAGACAGCATTGGTTAAAAGCTCTTTGAGGGAAACTTTACGATAAATTTAGCAAGTTTAAGTCAAGTGTTTGGTTTATTTCCATGTTCAAAAGAAATGGTAATGGTTTTAATGGGGAACCAGCTGGTTATAGGAGCTACCTGCTTAATAGAACCAGAGGAAGAGAAAAGCTGCCCAGGACTGAAGGTGTGAAGAGTAACCGAGGTACCGAGGCTGCCCCTACGATTGCAGTGTGTGCCGAAACCGTGCCCTCTGGGTAAACAGCTGGGAGGGAAGAGGGGGCAGAGAGCATGGTGTGATGTGGCCGATTCCCCCAGGTTCCTCAGTGAGTGAGACAGCTGTAGATAGACTTTATGCTGGCCTCTGGAGCAGAAGTGGGAGCTCTGAAGTGACACCACTGTGCCAGGGAGCTGCCGCAGCGGTGCTGGGCGTCCCTGGCCTGCGTGTGGAGAAGAGCGGGGTGATACACAGGGTGGCATTCTTGCGGCCACGTGTTCCTCTCCAGGCACAGTGCCTAAAATGAAGTTTTCCTTTGGTTTTACCTAGCAGCAGGATTCTTCTGACTTTTTTTTTTCTTTAAAGAAAGGAATAATACTTTTCTGAGACAAACCCCTCAGGAATTACATCAACCGTATGAAATATAAATATGTTTTCTCTCCCATTGCATAAATGATGAATTAGCTTTTTGCTGGAGAAATCAAGAGTAGGATGTAAGGACGATTTTTGTAAGTTGCGAAGTAGGCTGTGGTATACAGCAGCAGACTGTTATGAAACATGACTGTAGGAAATATGATTAATGTGTGATGGACCCCTTGGTAGATCAGTTCACTAAAGTACCTGTCCTATCATGAGAGCACTATGGTTTGTATTATGTGCAGTGAGCATCTGGACAGAGATAAACTACTACCTGTTGGAGTATTGTTTTATCCAGTCATGCGTGAGATTTTTTTAAAGTGTAATTAATAATACAAGACTTCCTTTGTCATTTATAGAAGAAAAAGCATTTGTCATTTTTCAGGATGAAAAGCAAGAATTTGTGAGTGTAGAAGTGAGGTGCCATCCTTTTTTTGAGCAAGACATGACTCTGATGTAGGAAGGAGAATATATAGAGCTGAACGTGAACTTCTTGTCCTCATACCGATTAGCAGCAGATGAGAGGTATGCCGCAGCAGCAATTGTCTCTGTAATAGCTGTGGGATGCACAGAAAATGCCAGCTAGCTTTATGAAGCTAACCAAGTAAAACTGCCTGCTTGGCATGTGCTTCACTGGGCTGGTATTTTGTCACCATTACGAGACACCGCTTTTGTAGAGCAAGTGAATACAGTTCGTAAACTAAAAAAGGGACAACGATTTCCAAATCCCTTAGTATGAGTTTTGTATATCTGGTGTATCCAGACCCCAGATTCTGAATTGCATTAAGACCCCTCAGGAATTACACCCTGGCAACTATTCAGGCTCCTGTTGATGCATAAACACGCACACTTATGAAAGCAGAGTGGCTTGGATCTGTTTGTCCCTTTTTAGTTGGTGATGAGCTAATTTTATTTTAAAACTCAAGGGTCTTTTCTGCTTGGTGTATGAAGGGACAGAGTGAACTTAGTGGAGCTGGAATTTCCTGAATTATAATAATCAGTAATTTTAGCCCTGGCTCTGGGTTAGGGGGAGATACTAGGTTGGACTAAAGGCACTGTGACTTCATTCCACTTGCCTGAGACAGACTCTTTTTATTATAGTAGTGCAGGGAAAACGTATGAAGTTGGAGGACTCTGTGACCTATAATTGATGATGATTCCTGTAATTTTGTCCTTTATGTTTAGTTTGACAGGGTTTATTTGTCATAATGTGGGGAAAATATGAACTCTTAACTTTTTTTTATCTAAGTGAACTCTATCAACATTGCATTTATTGTTTGCACAATTACTATCTGGTAACAGATATTAGGGCAAAATATGTAGGAGTAAAATACATTCACAATGTGATTTACTTTTTTTTTAAATGAAGTTGAGTGAGGGGCAGCTTTGTCTGCTGTGTACTGAAAGAAAAAAGTAGTTTTGACAAAGTTTTCATGTAGCTTACCTACATGAGAGCAGATCCAAAAATTAAGATGATAGATTTCACAAAGTAAACCTATATTTATGTTAAAACAAGATGCTCAAAGTTAAATAAAAATTCTGATAAATAGGTAAGGTATTCATTAAATGTGCTTTGCATTGTGGAAGCTTACAGTCAGTGTGCATAAATACTAAGCTATTTTAAAAAGAAAACTGACATTGTAAGTTCTCAATAGACCTGATAAAATTTGTCCCTCAGCTTTTTCACATGAAAACTGGATTTTCATTGAATGATTTTTGTGTATATGAAAAGTTTCTCAATTACTTGTTAAAATATTTTGTTTTTTTTTTTTCTTTACAAGTTATTTTATCCTACCAAAAAAGGTAACTTTTTTTAAAAAGGCTTTTGTTTAATTTCTCCATGGAAAATAAGCCTTTTTCTGACAAAAGGCCCCCCCTCCCCCAGACAAAATAAGTCTTCTTCCTTCAAAGGAAAAGCACATTGTGCTGAGAAGTAAAACAATGTCAAAAATGCTGGGGTGTTACTACAGCTGCCCCACTGCTCCCTCAAAACATTGAGTGATCCTTTGGAGGAGAAAAACTTTTGAATTAAAACTAAGGACTGATGCTCATGAAACTTGTCTGTAGGGTTCTGCCCAGGCGACCTTGGGCAAATCATTAAAATTCCAGGCCTGGGAGATGCATCTCAGGGTGTTTCACAGATGCTGGGGCCTGTGCTCTTTGTATTCCCGTTTCCCCATTTTAAGCGGACCAGCAGCAATCGAGCTATCCCAGGCACATCGGAGTGCTCTTTTTCACAAGCCAGTGAAGACAAAATGATTTCCCCTTTCGAATGGACAGAGCTGTGAACTGTAAACTGTTTTCTCTAAGCTTTGTTTGCAACACTGAAAGAATCAGAGCCTTTAACGAAGGTTCTAAGCAATCCCATTTATTCTAGAAATCCCTATTTTGCTCATCCAAGTGGCTTTTTTTCAGGCTGCTTCAATGTGAAACACAGCACATCTAAAAGCAAATTGTATCTTGTTTACAAGTACTGCAGCCTGCCAATTAGGAATCCAGTAATAGACATTTGCTGGTAGCAGAGGCTAAGGCATATCTTAACCGATTGGTACTAACTACATGTAATAGATGAGAAAAGCTGTCATTTATTTAAATAATAATAATAAAAAAATCTCCAGTGGGGGAGCTTTTCTTCTCCACAGTATATGTACAATATATATATAAAAAAAAAAATTGGTGAATTGCGCAGCAGATTAATTTTAGCTCAAAGAGGATTATATGACCTACACTTTCATTTGATTCTTCACAATGTTTGTTGTGTCATATGGTTAACTTAGCAGGACCTGTTTGCAAACTGTCCTTTTAAAATGTGTAACGTAATATATGTAACTTCTTAAACATCTGAAGTTGTTTGTAATTTAGGCTTTGGAAACATCTCCCCACGCACACAAGGTGGAAAGATATTCTGTATCATCTATGCCTTATTGGGAATTCCTCTGTTTGGTTTTCTGTTGGCTGGTGTTGGAGATCAACTAGGGACAATCTTCGGAAAAGGAATTGCCAAAGTAGAAGATACCTTTGTTGTGAGTATATTGACTGCCTTGTTTTTCCTCGGCGCTGCTTGATGTTCTGAAGTTGACAAGTGAAGTGAAAAGTCAGAAAAACAGGGTGTAGCTCGTAACTGTAACCAGATGTCTAGCACAAGGTAGGAAGAACTTTGCAAAGTCTGAACATGTTACTGAACATTGTTAATTGAGAATTGGATGAAGCCCAACATTTACTACAATAATTATGTTTGGGAAGAGGAAAAAGATCCAAAATATTTTATTTTTGCTTTGCCCTTATACTCCTAAGCTTGCTGTAATGCTTACCTTTAAAGGTTGTCATGTAGATTGTGTTAGGAAATCACTGACTCGGAGAGATGGAAGCGTGGAGCTGCAGGGGTAACATGTGGAAATTATTGCTGCTGCTTTGAGTTGATTCACAGAAGACCTTTGGTGTCTGAGCCTAAAATCACAAGTCTTAAAATGTCTACTCAGATGCCATTATACCAGAGGAAATGCTTACAGCCTGTAGGCATCTACATCTCCAGGTTTGTCTGTAGGTGACTAAAGCTTTGGGCGTTCACAGAAGCAGGACAGCCTAAATGGTACAGAGCCTGTTGGTGCTTCCCTGACATTGGACTCCTCTTTGTGGTCTCCTCGCTAGGCTGTAGGATGTTCTAAGGTATTTTTAGCCTCTTCAGCTGAACTCCTTCACACAGAGGACCTAGAGGTACATGCCCTTCATTTTCTTTGGCTACTGATCTTTAATTATTCATGCAAAGTGGCACAGCTTCAGTAGAGGAAGAGACCTGTCAAACAGACCAGAAGCTTGTGCAGATATTGATAAAGTTCAGCTGTATAGCCAGTCCTTAAAAACCAAATGCTCTGAATTCCAGCAGAGGAACTTAATTTACTTACCTTGGTCTCTGTTTCACACACAGAGAAGTTTGTTAAGGTTGTACTTTACAATGCAGTTATTAAAAATGTATTTACTGAGATTTTTGAAGCATAGAAGAAGTGGCATAATGAAACTTAATAAAACTAATTATTTAGGTCTCGTATTAACCTTTAATAAAATGTTGCAGATTTAACTATTACCTAATGTTCAAAACACATCTAAAATACGATTTGTCTTTTGATATGTAGAATGTCATATCCAGTGAATACTTAGTAAGCAGCCTGACTTTGTAGCTGTTTGCATTAGCACTGCAAGTGTTAGAAGGATTGTTTTTGCTGCAAAAAGCCCTAATCTTTTCTGTATAGGAAGGGTCTGCCATGGCTTTATTTTTGAAGCTAAGCAAACTGGGGCTTTATTTTTGAAGCTAAGCAAACTGGGGCTTTACTGAGTAGTCTTATGCAATAGGTAAACAGAAGCTTGAAAGCTTTTTAAGAAAAGGCAGGTATTTTTGACTTGGAAACATCAGTTCAAGTCCAGACAAGTTACTGGTGAATAACATCCATTTCTATTGAGATTTACCTAAAAAAAGGCAAGAACATTCCATAAGAACATTTTATTTTTATCCTTTCTGGCTTGTTTATACTGGATTTTATTTTTTGCTTAAAAGTACAGATGACTTGAGACCAATTTGTGTGTGTCTCAGCCTGTTGCTTATAGGGGTAATGGTTTTCCTTTTTTTGTAATGGATGTAGCCCTACAACAAGAATGACCCAACATAAAAGGCAGTGTCTTGCCCCTTTTTGTCAATTCTGAATGAAAACACTGATGTACATGTTGCAGTCTGGAACACTCCTTTGTTCCGTTTACTAGTTCTCCAAACAAAGAACTGGGAGACGCTGATGGGTCAGAGCAGGGAGTTTCATGTTGGTATAACCGAAACTACTACTGTGATTTGGGTTACAAAGGCTGGACCTTGGTCATGCTGGCTGTAAAACAGAGTCTCCATTGCCACTAAACTTAAATACAAGAAAACACGTATTGTGAACAGCCTGATTTCATTTTTGATCTCCTTTTGTGAAAGTTTTCAGTTTTGTACAATCCCTTGCTTACTTTAAGTTGAACCAACATGCTTTGGATGGATGGCAAACTGTACTGAAAGGAAAAATTGTCAAACTGGCAGGGCATGTCAAATGGGACTTCGCAGTGGTTTGTTCTAGCTTTGGTGCTGTTAAATTTAATTAATAGTTTACACAACAGATAAAGGAATTTGTTCATTAAATCTACAGATTATTTCAAGATGGGGGGAACTAAAAGTTGGAAGGCAGAATTAGAATTCAAAATGATCTTGAAAATTTTGAGAAGCAGTCTGCATATGTAGGATTCAATTCAAGAGGGACAAATTCAAAGTACTCTTTGAAGGAATAATAAAATATGCAATTACATGTCAGGAAACAGCTGTCTAGGTGCAATTTTGTAGAAATGTTCTGAGGACTCCAGGGGCTCATAAGATAACATGGGTTAATGTCATACTGCTGTGGAAAAGCATACATTGTAGTTAGAAGTATAAATAGAAGTGTAAATAAATGAATAAATGGATGAGGCCTAAGAAAGGATCCTTCCATTCTATTTTGTGATTTATTTATTTTTATATCTAGTTTTGAGTATAACACCTAATGAAACATGCATTAGTTAGGTGGAGCCAAGGGATAGCGAGACTGGATGGGTGAAGAAAGACTGAAAGAAATTCGTTTATTTGGCCTAAAAAATATAGGACTGAAAGAAAACACCCGTAAAACTTTGCTGGAAAGCGCAAAGTAGCAGTTTCTTTGTTTCCCTTGTATAAGACCATAAATACTAGACTTAAACTGAAGGAAATGAGATGCAAGTTAAGCATTATGAAAACTTTCTGATGACAAGAACAGTTAAGCATGATCATATATTGCCTGTCCAGTCATGTATATCTGCAGTGGCTTAGTTGGGTTGTTTTTGTCTTGGGGCAGGTTTGGAAGAGGTGATCTCTCCCTTCCAGTTCTATTTTCTGTGGTTTTGTTTAGCCAGTTACTTTATTAGAGAGAACTGTATGGTTAAAATTCACCTTTTAAATTCAATTATTTGTGGATGCATAGAAATAGAGACATCACAGATGCAAGCACTACTTGAAGCTCAATGAAATATCCAGCCCCCACTCAAAACTTTAGCATGATCAGCTGTTAACGTGAATGCTACGCACGCCACTCACCCAGGTCACAAACCTGGCCATGATGAAGAGTCCAGCCCTGCTCTGCATTTCCTGCTGGCAAATGTTTCCTAGGGTAGTCATGTTTGCTTTGAAAACCTTTTCAAACTAAAACTCTGCTTTGATTTTCCTGTTTATTTGAGAATGATAATGCACTTGAGCAACATAGTGCTCACTGTGGGTGATAGGTCCTTATATACAGTGGTACAGTTTTATTAACGATGGCTTTCCTCTCTTTCCCCTTCCCTTTCCAGAAATGGAATGTGAGTCAGACAAAGATTCGCATAATTTCAACAATAATATTCATCCTGTTTGGCTGCGTGCTGTTTGTTGCTCTTCCTGCAGTTATATTCAAGCACATAGAAGGCTGGAGCACACTAGATGCAATTTACTTTGTGGTCATCACTTTAACTACCATTGGATTTGGTGACTATGTTGCAGGTGAGATTTTCTCATAACTCTTTATCTTATAATATTTTGCCCAGTGATACATGTTCTGCATTTTTTTTTTTATTATTTTGGGACAGACACATTTACGTGGTGCCTCTCTCCTAGTTTTATCCTTTATTATTCTTGTGTCAGTGCACGTGAGAGGACCTGCCCTCATCTTGGATCATGTGGCAGGCTGGGGGGACAGTGAAATGCATGGTGCCTGTCTCTGCATACTACATTTTTTCTTCTCCTGTACTGTTAAAAGATGCTTTACTTGATTTTTAGGTAAATTTTCTTTTTTGTTCTTACGGATTGAGTGAAGTGCAAGAATTCGTACAGTATTTTAGTGTGCTGAATTTTTTTCCTTTCGCCTGAAGTCTCTTAAAATGTCTCACCTTGTGAAGTTTTTGTGCGCATCTCTTACTTTCAAAGTGTTGTTCCAGACCTCTGTTTCTGCCATTGAGGTGTCTCTGTTGCTGTTGGATCCTGCTTGTGGGCTTGGTTTCTTTTGTTTGCTATGTATGCATTTGTCCACGTGTATCTTGTAATGTTAACAGAAGGTTTAGCACAACCCATAGATAACCTGGGTTGGATTGGTTGCAAATAACTTTGACAAACTGAGCTAAAAAAAGCTCGGGCCGGTTATTTGCATCAAATTCTTTCTTGAAAAGGTGTTAGACCACTTCTCAGAATAGGATTGAGTAAGTATACGTTGTCTGTGAGGAAGTGTGTTGGTCCGAGTCAGTGATGTGTTGTGGTGAGGATTAGAAATTCAGAGCTTTGTGCTCTGAGTCCAAGACTTGCTTTTGTCAGCCTGATCTCTTGCTTCTCCTGATGCAGCACCGTCGTCTCTCTCTCTTTCATGAGATGCATCTCTCCCACCCCTGAACTCTGTGCAAGGCAGAGGTAGCTGAGAAAGGTAGCGAAGGAGGACAGCGGTGCTGGGCTGCTGTCAGTGAGGTACCCTGCTGGAGGGAAGCATTTCTAGCAGACATCCACGTGGTGTGGGATCCTCCCGTGTCCCATCTGTAGTCTAGGCTGTTGCATGAGTCTTAAGTGCACCAAGGTGAGGGTCTCAGGTTGGGTAGCTCCTCCTAATGACTTGCAGGCCTACCTGGAGTTTGCCCTGATGGCAGGAATGTGACCGGTTTTGTCACTGGCAAAAGTTTTTCACGTTGGTGATGTCCCACAGAGACCTCTGAAGCATCTGAACTGTTTGGCATATTCATAAATGAGCTGGGTAAAATGGGGGGAAATTTAGTTAGTGTTGAAGATACTAAGTTATACAAGCAGTTTGAAAAACAAAGGCCACATGAGAAGTTGCCCGAGATTCTTATAAATTATGGAACTGAGATGCAAAATGGCAAATGAAACTTATTTGGACTTTTGCATAGTTTTTTGTGATGTTTCCCTATTTCTTTTGAATGTGTCTCACTGATTTCTCCCTTTCCCTTTTCCTTTCCCAGATTGCTTTTCTTATTTCCATTTTATCTTTAGGAATTTGTGATTCTGGTCAGATTCTAACTAGCACCAAATAAAAAAATGTATGCGGTTTCAAAGCCAAGAGTCTGGGTATTTTAGACTTTTGTTCCTGAGGGGTACGTGTATGTCAGGGAATAAAAATAATAGTGTATAAAGGCTTGGTTATATTTACTGTAAAGCATTATGTGAAATGGCCCACTTGGTTCAAACTAGAACACTGAGTACATTCATCATTACTCTCATTATAAATTTCCACAGATTTTTCTATTTGTAGACCACTTGATATCATAATTTGTTCCTACCTCACGTCTGTTTTTTTAATTTTACCAGGAAATGCTTTCTCTTTCTACAGAATGTCCTTGAATTACATTGTTCTATAGCTTATGGCTTTTTATGGTTCACTTCATATATATTTTTTATTTTAAAGTTCCACTGTAAATGCACGATATCAAAAATGTCATGAATGTTTTCTATTTTCTTTTGGAGTAACATGCACAAGACTTATATTTATACTGTAATATGTTATTAACTGAAGATTTCAGTGTGGGGGAAATGGGTTTGTACTTGCAGAGATGACGCTCAAGAGAACCGGGTTAGATGACTGTATCTCCATCATAACTGGGAGGTTAACATTGCCACTGGATTGTATTTTGTCAGAGATGAAGTTGACAATATTATCATCTTTGTATGGACTAACATACTCAGTTTATGGCAAATAACCTGAAGGATTTTTTTCAAAAAGGTCCATTTGTTTTCTTGTTGTTCCCATGCATAATTGTCTAGTTAAATAAAAATTCTGAAAAATAGGTAAGGTATTCATTGACTCTGCTTTACATTTTGGAAGTTTGCAGTTGTCAGTGTGCATAAATACCAAGCTATTTGAAGAAAACTCACGTTGCAAGTTCTTAACAGAGGGCCAGGATTCCGTATTAATTTTGAGGAAGTATGCGGAATCTTTTGCACGCTAACAAATTAGTGAGTTGTTTTTGATTTTTCAATTTGCTTGTTTTTCCTTTAGGTAAGTCATAACTACCATGCAGACGCTAAAGGCCATTGATATTTTTTGTGGTAGGCTTCATCTAGAACACTCTCTCTTGAAGTTTAGGAAAGCTGAGTGCTATAAACAGAGGCAAAACAAGCATGTAGAGTTAAGGCAGTAGTGCTGTATAAGGCTGTAGGGGAGGCTATCAGAATATGGGTATTGCACCTGAAATTGTGGCTCTAGAGCATGGTGTTATGGGTTCTGGTTTGTCATGGTGAGACACGCAGCAGGCAGAATGAAGCTTTAGTCCACTTAGTGCCTAGATGGCAAAGCATTTGGAAAAAACCTCGTACTGGCATTAATGTATTCCTTTTTCAGATTTTTTTTTTCCTGGCCAGAAAGGCATGTTTTTAAATAATACTTAGAGTGAAAATTACCTTCTTCTACTCAGAATTGTAGTCAAATCTAAAGCAGAGTGGTGGGCAGTGGTATTCCAATTTGCAATTATAGTGGAGTGAACTCTTTTAGTAATAAAAATAAAATTGGCAGTTCTTGTAGCACATTAAAGGTCCATGGTATATGTCATGATTATGTGCCAGTTAGGGCTCCAAGTTCCCTCAAAAATCCAAAATTCCTAAATACTTGAAAACTTCCAAATATTCTGGTAATTCTTTTCCGGTGAACTGTCATCCCAGAAGAAAAAATACAAGCTTCCAAGCCCTACGTACAAATGTCACGGCTGTGGTGATATGTGTATTGGAGTTAAAAGAAACTTTTCTTACAATATCTGTCACTTCTCACTAATGTGGAACTTGCTGCTTTCTGGCACTACTGCAGGTAAGAGTTGAAGAGAAGCCCTGAAGAACTTTTAGGATGTAAAGGAGAGAGTGTTTCTGAATAGCTGTACCAAAAGGGAGCCAAAAGAAGAACTTGGGATTCAGGAACGTAATGGTGTTAAAGGCTGCAGCGCAGGTTGTCATATTAGAAATTCTTGTGCAGTTATCCCGAATTTTTCTACAAGTGTCTTCTCATTTGTACTGGAGACCAAGTACTCTGTTCCTAGAGACTAGAATGCCAAAACATCCCCTTTTGTACTCAGAATCTAGGTTGCTATTTGGAGCCTATGGAAATTTCAGCTGCAGTTTCCACCAGCAAGAGAAGACTTACGGCAATGTGTAATTTTTGAGTATAATGAAAGATATTATCGGGTACTAAAGTTAGCACTGAGTTACGTGTATATATAGATAGATATGTATAACATGACAATATATTGTTCGTATGTGCAGATAAATCATTCAACTGCAGTGCAGACTGGAAGGTATAGTCAAATATTTCTAAGGGTGTTAATCTAACACATTTCAAATCTAAATTAGATGAGATGTCCAAAACCTGACTGAATTAAGTAGAGGTCAGAAATATAAATAGCACATCAGTAGTCTGTTTCACAGTGGGGCATAATGATGATATAAGGTTATACTGCAATCAGTCCAATTCAACAGATCACAGAATTTTGCAAGTGTCACTTTAAGAATGTATTCTAACTCTTTTTTTTGTTGTTGTTCTTGGTTTTTTCCCTTGTCTGAGCTCTGATTTTTAGCTTATTGCTTCTTTACTGTTTTGGTCTGTAATTGAGTTTGCTGTATTGCCACTGTAATACAGATATTTGGGTCTGCGCTGTATTGCTTGGCCTGAGACACAGTTTGTAGAGTACTGAGATATTTTAGTCTCCTTTAATGTCACCGAACTGGAACGCTTCACCTGGTGGTCATAGCAGCCCAGTAGATCCGCTCTCGCTATGCGATATTACTTACCCGGCAGAAAGACCTCTACAGAAAGAAATCGCTGTCATGCTGAGCCAGAGGCGTGTGTCGAGCATCCCGTAAGAGCTGTGCGCTCTCCCGCAGGCTTTTTGTCTTTTTTTGGCATTTGGAAGTGCTCTTTGCCACCTCAGGACTTCACATCCATAATAGGGGCTGTCTGGTGTGAACCATGAAGCTTGCTTTAAGCTGAAGTCAGCGTGCCGTGTCTTGCTCAATTTCTGTATAGGACAGCGTGTAAGGAGTGTTTTATAGCTGTGCTTTGTATTTTGAAGTAGCTCTCCATTTTCCACTGAGTGGCATCGAGTAACTCGTATGGCCTACTTACATTCTCTCCCACAGACAGTGCAATGTTATCTTGTCCCAAGCATGCTGCTTTTCCACGTCTCCGCATAAGCTACCTTTCTCCATCCCTTTTTGCAGTCCTTGGAGGTAGTTCCTTTCAAGCTGCAGGGCTGAACCTCCATATTTCTTTGAAGTGGGACAAATGACGTTTCTGGATTAAGCCACTTGGCCAGGTTTGTCACAACAGGGATGGTGGACAGCTACTCATTCAGCAATTAACACTGTGTTTGGATTTAATCACATTTCTATACTCAGAATAATTTGTACTGCTGATAAAAAATAATAACGAGATTTCCTGGTTTGAAGGGCCAACTTCTGAATAACACAGAAATTGTGCTGGTAAGGAATTAAGATACTCAATGCCAATAGCACTTTCTATTCTCTGCTTCTCCCTTTGAAGCAAAAATGCAAAGAAAACCAGACAACTTTACAGAAAGAATTGCATGGTTCTTTTTTTTTGGTCAGCTGTAGAAAGAATGGGGAAAAGAGTGGCAACAACAAATAAAAATATTTACTTAAAATGTACTTGTTTTATGTAAATAAATACATTAAAAATACATCTATTTGGAAACCTGAGAACCAGAATCTGTCCTAATGCACCCCTGAAATCTTCTCTAGTCCCATCCTTCACTAAAACACAGAGATTTTCACCTCAGTAAGAAATACGTGTTTGGGCCGTAAAACAACCTATGCCTTCCAAAGTGTTGAAAATCCCAAATAATTTAAAAGTTGTTTGGCAGATGTAAGAATGGTGGCAGCAGCAATACAATAGCCTGTGATGAAGCTGGGTGGAAAAACTCTTCGATTTCTCATAGATTTCAAGGGACTTTGGATCAAATCTTTACCACAAATGTCTCGGCGATAAGGCATGGCTGCTCTTGGTAAAAGACTATGGCAGTGAGACTTTAGTCAAAGAGTAAACACACTCCAGCTGGAAGATATATGTCTTCTTTATTATGGTTGTAACCTATTTCAGGTAGAGGTCAAAGAAAGTTGGAAAAAAGTTTTGCCACTTGGCCCACAAAATTGGTTTTGCCAAACGAACAACAAAATTCAGCTTCTGCCTTCTCAGCATTTTGCTTCCTGAAGGGCTATATAAAATAATCTACTTTGCAAAAGAAAGATGATAGCATTATTAAGTAAAAGTTATGCTTTGAAAAAGCCATGCAAGTGTATCATGTTGATACGCTTTTAACAATGTTACCAGTAAAATGATTAGATGAATTATCTCATATTCTTCAGTATAAATACATTTACCTATACATACTCATATCCAAATACATTCATACCCATTTATGTGAATTGTAACTCAGTAGTTAATGAATTCCATTTACTTTAAATTCAGTATAGTTGACTTTTGATCATGTTTTCCTACCAGTGAAATCCCATTTAATAACATTCCCAGGTAACTGCATTATAGCACTCTGTGACGTTTAAGCATCAGAGGAGACAGTAGTTATCTCAGGACAAACGTCCTTAGGTATGTCATTCTCTCTCTCCCTGGTGTTCCATTAAATTGAGACCTCACCCGAGGAGTTCTTGAAATTCAGAAACTCAACAGCCAATAAAGATTTTAGGTGTTCTGCCTTTTTCTAGAGGGTTGTTGACTGTCCCTTCCTAACTTCAGGAATGCTGAACTCCTTTGGGCATGGCTAGATGGAGCCATCTCCTGGACAGACAGTAAAGAAAGCTCTTGATTGAATATGAATGTGTCCGAATTCCTGCCCTCATAATTAACCTTGCTGTAAACAAATTAGGTATAAACTGTGAAGGAGATGCTCCGTGTAGACTTGCAGAGTTAGGTTCCCGTTTCAGTTTATAAACTGAACACATCAAAAATTAGAAACCAGCTTAGTGGATGCTTTATGTGATACTTTCTTGTGCACTGTATGAACAGCTGGAGAAGAAGGTGAAGCACTGAGCGTGGTTTGTTACCAGCTCCTGATAGAGCAAAGGTATGGTAGTAATCAACCATTTTTTGAATGACAACAAATTTTGGGTGAATCATCTTTACCTGTTTTACTGGATTGCAATGAGCTGGATGACGTTAACAGGTCACTTAATTTCTGATATTTTGTTTGTCTTGGTCTGTGACAAACTCAACCCTTTGGTGGCTGGCGGTCTTCTGTTCCAGACAGAGCCCTGTCTTCTGCCTTACTTGTGAGGTAGGAGTAAAAGTATATCCATTTTTACAATGTGGATTCATCTCTTGGGTAGTTGAGTAAACCACTACAGCTCAATGGATCTTATTGATGAAAAGGCTTACTGACATGAGAATTACTAATTTCTGTCTATGAGGGCTTCCACACAAAGATAACTGTCAGTAAAAGTCTTTGTTATTTACACGTAATCTCTGTGATGATTAGATAATAACAGCCAGAAAAAAAACATTGCTCTTCATGAGAGTCAGTCTTGTTACTGTAACAAGGTGCTTGATATTTTGGGGCCAATTTTCCTTTGTTCCAGTAGAGGATGCAGATACATAAAGCAATATATTATGTACCCATACAGACTACTTTAATGGGCCTGAAAAGGTTTTACTGCAGAGTTTCTTCAGTTGTGGGCAGATAGGCACATCAAACTTCTACTTGCAGCAACCCAAACTAGGAGCCTGATTTTATTTGTTGTAACACAGCTGAATTGCAAGTGTAAGGCTTCTGTTTTATTGTACTGCAAGATGTGAAATGTGAGTTGTTTTGTGTTGTCAAGAGCTCTGGATGAACATAACTTTTTTTGTGTGGAAATAAGGCATCTGTTCTCTATAGCTGTATTGTACCTGAAAGCTCCATTACAGACACCTCTGAAATTTATCCTCTTTTACTTTAACACTGGAAGGAAGGAAGTGACTGGTGCTTATGGCAGTGGGATTCAAAAAAGCTGCCTTCAGCTGACATCTGTTTTATCCACCTTTTTTTGAGTGTGATCAGTTCAGCTCAAATCTCTGCACCCTGGTTTCCTCCTCTGCAAAATGTTTGCATGGATAATGTTTAATGGATAATGTTTGCTTACCCAACAGGGACACTTGTTAATGCAGGTGCTGTTCTTTACTAGGGCTAAAGGATTCATGTAAGTATTAAGATGGGTTTCAAAGTCATTGCAAAAATCATATTTCTCAGGCGATGAACACATTGCATATTCCAGAGCAATACTTACAATTTGGCACAGCATTGTTATTTGGAGCAGGTGGGAAGTCCTTTCATTCAAGCTGTCCTCAATGACCTCTGCCTTAAATAATGATATATCAGAAGTTGAATCAATTTGTCTGTGTTCGTTTTTTAATTATCATGAATGATTAGCGATCATTGTCTAAAATTTGCATGTTCCGAACTGTGTTTGCAAGAGTGGATGAATTTAGATCATTGTTTATTCAAATTCAACGAAATGTTTTGCTATGAGTTTTTGCATGGGTAAGAAATTAAAGAAGTCGTAAGAAACGTAACTGTTTTTTAAGGAAAATAATTAATTTTAAAACAGTTTTGTACCTATAACTATTAAGTCTGCTTTAATTTTAACTGTATTGTTTTTCAGGGGGATCAGATATTGAGTACCTAGATTTTTATAAGCCAGTGGTGTGGTTCTGGATCCTTGTTGGGCTTGCTTACTTTGCAGCTGTCCTCAGCATGATTGGAGATTGGCTAAGAGTCATATCAAAGAAGACAAAGGAAGAGGTAAGAACATTTTGAAAGGGGAAGAAATACTACTTTTTAAGGAATTTGATTAGAAGTCAGATGAGCTTATAGCTGCTTTTGCTCTTAGGGCATAGGTTAAAGCTGTTTATGTATGAAGTATATGCTGCAGCTCAAACTGCAGCAAACTTTGTAGCACCCTAGTCAAATGTACAGTGATTTTTACATGGCTGCATATAAAATTAGATTAAATCTATTATTAAATTAAGTGTATATGCACAATTGCACCTGACTTACAGGAGAAAATTCTCTAAAAGGATTATTCTAGACAGTAGAATGTAGTCCTTAATTTTTGAGGCAAAAATCATTCTGCTTTGGTTGTTACAATATGGGATGCAGGTATGTATTAAAAAAAAACAAACAAACAAACAAAACCCCAAACCTTAAAAAAGCCCCAAACAAAAAAACAAACAAACAAAAAAACCCCCAAGACCAAAAGACCAAATCTCTAAGTAGTTATATTCAAGATACCTTTGATCATTTTATAGTGGTAAGAGAATAAATTTTTCATATCATGCAAGGTATTGTAATGAACTATTTAAATATGCCTGGGTGTATTTTACCATAATACTTTCAGCAGCATGCCTAGTTATTGTAGTCAGGTGCATTGCTTTCAGTTCAAATATATTTTCACTTGCAGATGTGTATTTATCATGCCAATGATGCTATGATATTTTACTTTAAATTTTGTCATTTAAGAAATTGTTCTGGTTTTGAAAATGTTAGAGGATAAATAAAATTTGCTTTGGTTGCAGCTAGCACAGTTCAGGATTTATTAGAAGTTTGAGAAATAAATTAATGTTTTTTTAAGTAACATATTATTTCCCTCTAATTTAACTTCAGTTCCTCTGCACGCATCAGTTCATTTGTATGACTCAAATATAGAACCTCTAATTTCTTTTTTGATGGAATGAACATGTTGGTTATTGTGCACTGGCCTACTACTTACATTGTTTTAAATTGTTTTCCTAGCTGTGGGGCACGGCACCAATGCCTAGATGTAATCCTGGCAATCCTTGGGTTCCCGAAGACCTTGCTATGAAGGGTGGCTTACCCCTGTATACCTTCACTCATTCCAGACCCTCAGGGTCCCTGCCGCTTTCTGACCAGAGGGCAGCAGTGATGGTGACAGCAGGCAGGAGGATGTGAGCTGGGCGCTTGGGCAGGATTAAGCCCACTTTGTGAGGCATGTGGGGTGGGCAGCCCTTGCTGTGCTCGTAGCTCCTTATAGTTAGAGACAGCACTGGGGCAGGTCTGTTGCAAGTACACTTTTACCAGGCATTTCATAAACACTTAGCTCTGAAGCAGAGGACAATATTTATTTGACCAGTTTCATTTAAAGAGTATCATCTTTTGCCTCTGTGCTGTAAATTTGAAATGATGTTTATAACTTTCCTTACACAACGAGCTTTACTAGTGTCCTTCACAGATACGGAGCAGCACATATCACACAAGTGTTCCTATTTGCAAGTTCAACAGTTTGCAGGATCACAATTTTGTTTTCTGAAAAAGCACTGAGGGCGTCTTTCACACCGAACTGCATGATTTACACTGGCTGCAGGGAAACCAATAGATTACTTCAAATGCCATTAACCTGCATAATTTTTCTTCATTATTTTAAACTTTAGAATTAGGTCAGTCTAGCCCATTTTTCCCTCTGCACTAGGAAGAAGTAAGAGCTGGGCAAGAACATGTGGTGTTTCCCCTGTGTGCTTTCCTAGTGTCTAACTGTTCTCAACTTGGGGCATTTCCTAAACTGCATTTAGTTTCCCTGGGCTGCTTGTTTCTGGATTCTTGAAAAAATGTGGCGCTGTGACTTGGGACTATGCAAAAATACCTTGTTCATGCGTGGTTTGTTGCATTTCCTCAGACATTGGTGACAGAGTTTAGTCCTTCGCACTACTTCCTAGAATTAATCTGGTCTTTAATCTCACTTTTCTCATAGTCTTCTCTCTTATCCAGACAGTAAGATGTCTGGATAAGATGCTATCGTGACTATATAATTTTACATAGCACACTGAGGGGTTAATCTTGTTTAGAGTGTCTCATTAGCCGTATTATTATAATGATGATAATATATTACGAATGTTTGAATTTTGCAATATCTTGTTTTTATTTTATACTGAAGCTATTTCAATGTAGACTAACTTTGGAAAAGATTTAAAGAAACATGAATTGAAAAAACTCATGTATTCCTTTACCACATTAAATACATTCCTATTTTTATCAAGTAAAACTCCATTTCCCAAGTTACGGAGCAGAGTACTATGCCAGACTTTCTTTTCTCAGGCACCAGGAATGTATGCCCTATTTCATCTTTCCATTCTTTCACACCTTTGTAGCCTAAACAAGCGTATTCATTTTGTCTACAGAAAGGAAAACCTCATTCTCCAGACACATCCAAATTCTTTTGGCTGATGCAGGTATTCAGGATTTTGCTGTATACAAGTGTCTCGTGTTAGGTTAGATTAAAGATAGACATAACATAATTGGTACCGTTTGTTCAATTAATCGTATCTCTGATGTTCAGAAATCTCCCTGCAACTTCTTAAACCATTGTTCAGGCGTGTCTGGCAATTCATAACAGAAAGAAAATGTTTTAGCAGTTTAAAAATGCTACAGTTTTAAAAATGATGCAGACCAGTTTGAGAACTGAATTATGGCATAGCACAAGTTGTGTGCGAGTTAGAAAATATGAAAAATTATTTCTGTATTCTATCCTAATGATACTTTGTAGAAAGAAAGTTATATAAATATATTGCATTTGGTACAAGATTGGCTGTGTTTGAACAGAAGCATTGTACAAATATTCACTTTACAGGTAGCATTTAATGATAAAAACCGCTGCTCTTAGCTCATCCTTACTATCTGCCTAGGAAAATTTGAGTGAAGAAGCTGAGGGAGTTCAGTGGAAATGTAGTCATCAAGTCTCCTCTATGCCAGCAGAAGCCAGAGGAGACTGAATTTCTTGTATTGTCTGTTTTTTCAGTTAAACCTAAATTTACAATGGCCTGTTCCAGCTTCTATGGATGTAGATTATAGTGGAGGAACCGATCTGGAGTCCAAATAGTAGAAATGGGTGCAATGGAAAATCCTAGTTCTAAATATGTTTTTTAACTGTCTTTTAAGGAAACGTTCTGTCAGTCCTTGGGGAGATAGCTCATTATACATAAAGGTAGCCTTTGAAATTAGAAACAATATTTATATACTGAAATCCAGTGAGAGACAGAGGCTATGACAAAATCTATAGGACCATAATTAATGCACTCTGAAAACTGGAACAGTTTAATATGTCCTAGGAAATGTAAGAAAGACACTGAAAATCTTCCTTTATGAAACTTACTATGGGTATCAACACCTGCAAGTAAACAAGATTTTGTGTAGGATTTGTATCTTACCTTTCATTAAAAAAAAATAGTAGTAGCCTACCATGTTTCAGACGCAGGAAGGAGCAGATCATTCAATGGTGATCAGTTGTGTTGGTTTCAGTGGTCCAAGACCGAGGGCTGATAGCAGCCATGTCTAGGGATTGTACCAGAGTCCAGGATGAAGACAGGTTGCAAGTGTTGAAAAGCCATTCTCTTTACTTCCCCTCAACAACCAAAACTATATATCAGCCGAGGAATTTTATATCTGTTTTGATAGGCAGCCATAATAATCTTCTTTTTGCCTTTTCCTGTAGTCTAAAGTAAAAAATAGTTTATCATAGCGTATTTAGGGTGTATATTGTAAAAGGAAACCTCCATATTCCAGGCAGTGGGCACGCTGATAATGAGTATCACCTAATATCTATAGTCCTGTTTGTGTTTTTCTGATGCAGTTGCAGTGTTCTTAAAAGCAATTTACATAAGACTTTGCAGTAATAATGCATTTCACTGATTCAACAAAGCATCTGGTTTTTTTCAGGATACTACCAGGAAAGTTTGTCATATGCAAGTGAGACAAAAAAATCTGATCAGATATGCACTGATCCACAATAATGCTGTAGTTTGATATTAAAATCCAGATAACCAGAATGTCTGTCAGTTGCTCAGGTGGCTTTTGTCTCCTGAAATACTCTTGAGAGTTTTGAGTGCATCAAATGGGGAGGGAAGTGAAAGACAAGTAGAGACAGAAGTGGGAGTTTTAGAAGGATAGATCTGCTGCTGGAAGCAGTTCATACAGTAAGATAGATGAAGTGTCAGAAAGTCACTGGAACATGCTGTGTGCTCTAATCTTAAGTAGGCGATCTGTCTCTGAAGTTCAGCTTCAGCTGCACTAGCTTGCCTTAAACTCCCTCCTCTTCATTATTCTCTATACTCTGATTACTCAGAGCACTTTTAAAGTCGTCTGATTTTAGTCTCTTTGGAAGGTAAAATTTCAACAGGATTTTTTCCTTGTCATATTTTTCTTTTACTTCAGTGTGCTGCAGCTTCTGAATTTCAGCGTTTCCAGTGAAAATGCCTACCCAATCAAGATTCCTAGTCATTTGGGCTATAAATTTCAAAGTCCTTTTTTTAAAATTAAGTGCTTATGTTCCTTGGCCTCATGGTATTCTCTTTAAGCTCTAGTCCAGACTCCATTCAAGTCAATGAAGATGGCATTCATCTCCAGTTTAGATATCAACATCTGACCTAGTCATCTACATTACCTTTATAGTCAGTGTAAGGAAATGAGTGTTTCTAGCATATTCCATTTGAATTTTTTAAGGCATCTACTGTATTAGATGCATCCTGGAAGAGCCTGCTCTCTTCACTGTATATCAAGGGTCCAGGTGACTGACTCATGTTGGACACCGGCTCAGTTTGGACAAGTGAATTTTCATGCTGAGTTGTCTTTCTTTTGAATTGAACGATATTGATCTAGCTTTAAAAGCCGAGCCCAAAATTTCATGAGAAATAGCACATTCACTTCTTGTGGAAATTCAAGAGGCAATTTTTATCTTTGATATTTATAAACAAATTAAACAAATTTGACTGATCTGAATCCTCATTCAGTTTAATCTTCTTGGCACTAGTGGCAGAGCTGTCACTCATGTCTGTCAAAACAGAATTAGGCTTGTTATGATGATGCCATGGAGATTATCACACTCCATATAATACAACTCCATGTTGTATTTTCATTTTACGAGCTTCAGGCTAAAGGCGCTCTCCTGTCATAAGGGTCCCAGCCTAAAGAGAACTTGAACCCATCTCTCATATCCCCCAAGGAGGGACCCTGAATGTAGGCTGTATGCATGAAAAGATGAAAATATGAGTGTGCTCAAGTGAAAAACAGTTTTGCGAGGTTTTAGTGAGTTGAACTGGCATACAAGGCAAACAGATGGGCCTCAGAGGCTGTTTGGTGAGGGTTTCCGACCACGGAGGAGGAAGGATAAGTCCTTTCTTATCCTCTTAACCTGGCTCTCACTGTTTTAAGAAGCAAAATCCATTCACTCAGAAATGAAGGTGATAAGAATAACTCTTCAGCCTGGTGATCAGGGGCTTTTTACAAAGGTGTGCCCAATTGCCGATCCATTGTTTTAAGTGAGATGGATTGGCTTCTGTTGAAGAAAACAACTGTTTGGGCTTTTCCTTTTCTTACAAAAAAATTAAAAAACAATTGCAGTAGTTTTAAGAATTAAGTGGATATACAAGTTCAATGGGTAGGTCTGGGTAGACTGACTTGATGGAATTCTGTTCTGAGAAAGCACTGAATCAGAAATATTTGTGGGAGACGGTCACGGTGTGAGAGCAATTGCATGTGAGGCCCTTTTGCAAGGCAATGATTGATAGGGGTGACACAATTCTAGGATGCACAAGCAGGGGATCATTGACTTTCTGTAGGAAATTGGTGTTACTGCTGCAGATGTTATTAAAAAGGTATATTACCAGAACATAGTTCCTAAATCTGTGGTCTAAACTTTGGAAAGAATACAGAAAGCTACAAAAATGGCAAAAGAGCCATCTGAAGAGAAGTCTGTGTAGCATTAAGAGTTTTTTCCAGTCCATACAAGATATACAGAAAAGTGTATTTGAGAAAGAATAGCTACATTCAAAAAGGTGGTTGTTTCTAATAATTTCCAGGGGGCGGGGGGGGAGGGGGTGGGCGAAGATAAAAACTTTATGCAGTAAATAC
>VYZM01022822.1:922815-946139 GCA_013398915.1 Dromas ardeola
CGAAGATAAAAACTTTATGCACTAAATACAGCCGTAGGTCTCTGGTCAAATTTGACTAGCAATGGGACAAAAATAACTACCCCAAAAATGAAAGATGGGAGTACAGTCCCTCCATAATGTCTCTGAGTCTGAGATGTATAAAGAGTGGTATTGGTGTAAGGAGAAAGTAGAAATGGCTGACCTGGTTTTGAATGCTATTTGATGTCTTCCCTTTGCAAGAGATTATAAGTAATCCTGGTGGTGTTCTCGGTCCTGCCCTAGCAACAGTCTGTAATACTGAGTTTCCATATTGATCACTCTTTTACAAGTACACTGTAGTACTATGTGCAGTAATGAACATGAAAGAACATGTTGTTCTGAGAGTCCCAGGAAAACTAGGCTGCTGATGGTTTTTTACACTTTTCCTGGGATGTCTTTCCTCATAGCTTTGTGTACTTTGGGCATGTGATGCCTGCTTAACTTCAGATTCAACACACGCACACACAAAGGTAACATCTACACTGTTATCATTTTGGTGTGGTTTATATTTAGATCGTGCCTCTTAGCTGGGCATATGAAAGCCCTTTAGAGATGGCTGTTTTATTATTGCGTATTAAGTAGCAGGTCCCGAAGCGATGCTGGTGTGGCGCTGATTACAAGAGAGGTGAGCAGCGCAGCACGCTGTGCCTGCCGAGGGCAGGGGGGCACTGTCGGCGCCTGGCCTGCCAGCCCCCACGCCTGGCCCTGCTCTCCCACCGTGGCCCCCCTTGCCTCACCGTGCCGACTGCATGGTTCAGGGGAGGTGGAAATGCCTCCAGCGTGGGCTGCGTGCAACCAGGTCGTGATGGCGAGAGCTATTGAATTTGCAAAAAATAAAACTGGAGCAAGTGACTTATACTTCATAATAAGAGAAGTCGATTAAAGATAGCTCCATTATAGCAGCGGCATTTCTTGGAGTTAATTACCCATGAAGATTCCCTGAATGTACATTATCATGGTTTACATTAGGAAAATTTGATTTTTGGAGACAAGATGTAATTGATCCTTTGGGTTACTCTGACAAATATATCTGTGATTTAACTCTATTGACAGAGTGATATTTAATCTGGACTCTGTTCAGCCCACATCTTCATGATGAACATTCCTAAAAACTTTACTTTTTTAAGCTAATATCAGTGCTGGGATATTGTTAGGAAAAGACGCCAAAACTGAGTGTGTATGCATTTGATAGCTGTCTGGTGGACAAACCCCCAGACAAAGCCAGTTTAGCAGAATACCCTTGCATCTTCAAGAAGAAGTGTTGACAGTGAGGAAAGTGCTTTGCAGTCATCGATGAAAAGGACTGAAGAAATTATGAAATTCTTTGCTTTACAAGGGATGAGTGCAGTTGTAATACTAGCGTTGAACAACCAAAGTGGAGCTTTAATATTTCACACAGGTATCACTCCAGATATTGACATTAGAAAGTTAAGAAATAAACAGTTTTTCCTGGGACGCGACCATGTAGTTACAATAGCCATTCCTTACTCAGTACCGAGTCAAAATTAAAAATCCTTTTTTATGTTTCCTTTAGCATATCTTTATAAGCTAAAAAAGTCCAAGGAGTTTATGAAACAATCATTGTTTCTTTCCTATGGGAGAAAGTTGCGACAATCTTTCAACTGCCTGTGGCTTGGGTTTCATTATGCTTCTAGTATAATTCTTAAAACGCTTGCTATTTCTGGCTGCAGCGAAGTCATTGGCTGCATAGCGCAGACAGCGAATACGTGCTGTTCTCCTGAATCACCTTAGGCTCAGCTGGTAGAGATTTATGTAATCCTAAATAGTTTTTTGTGGTTAATACAGGTGGATGTCATTCACTCTCATCAGGTTGAAAAGAGGGGCTGGATGACTCTCTGAGGTAGATGAAACAACTAAATAGAACAGCTGATTTTGATAGGAAAATGTCAGCATCTTTTTTAATCTTTGGAAGTTATTAATAAAGAAGAACATTAGGGACTGAGATAATCAGGCCAATAACTTGTGTACAGTATTGAGAGACACTCACATGCAGCGCTATGCAAAGAGGTGTCTGATGGGCAATGTTCAAGAATAGTCCTGAGGAGGTACCTAGCATAGGAGTGTTCATATTTCTGGAAAAAAAGAGGCAAAACAAAATAAATGTGATGACTGTTAGTATATCTGGTTCTGGTTTTGTAGACATGTTTTTTTTATATTATTCTGTAGGCTACCTGTTTTTATTTTGTTGAATCAGACCATGATAGAGCAAAAGGGCCATTTCTGTATGTGCCATCTGTCACATCTCCACAAAACATATTCCCACAGCTGCCACCATAGATGCTCCTCCACAAAAAAATAATCAAAATTCATGGTGTCTCTGCATTCCCATTGGAGAATGTGGTTTATTTCATCCAAGGCATCAGATGTGCTCATGGAAGTTATGTGGGTGAAACCAAACAATCATTGCTCACCAGAATGAACTCACAAACGTTACTTATTACAGGACTGAATAATCCAATTTCCAGTGGGAAAGCATTGTTCCCAAAACATTTCTGACCACCATGGCTACAAAAATACAAATGTCTATATAATTTAAATGTCACTCCAGAAGATGGCAATTTCACAAATTAGAATCTTTTCCCCTTTAATATTTGCCTGAAAAACAGAGAGACATGTATACCAGTCAGGGGAACCAAAAAAGGGATCACTTACTGCTTCATTTGTGCCATTCACTTTGAAATTAAAGTCTGGTAGCTTAAATACCTCGTGTAGAAGAGTTCTGTGCTACAGAGCTGAGCTCCTAACAGAATGAAGGAATAGAAGGTAGTGATTAAACACCTGGGAAAGCTCAGCATAGGTATCCCATTAGTGCCTGTGGTATTTCTGTGTTGCATTTTGTTACTATTTTCTTTACCTTTAAAGACAAGTAGAGTACAGTCTTTTCTAAATACCTGTCCACAGATTACAGCACAATGGGGTTTGGGTACTTAATAATAACACTACAATTACAGAAATACTAAAAGACAGATAATTGGGATGGGAATTTATTTAGTTGGACTATAAATGACAGTCCCTTAACATACAGGAAATGCACAGGCTTCAATCAAAATGTCTGTGAAACTTGTCTTTTGCTCTTCTACACTCCAGTCTTCTCTAGCCTATAGACAACTAATGGAAGGAACATAAATTTTCGGCCAGCAGCGGCTCAGGTGGGAAGAGGTGGTGTATGCTTGCCCAGAGCTGCAGGAAAGTGAGATGGCAGGTAGACAAACCCGCCTACCCACGCAGGGAATCAACCCACCCCGCAGCTGCATTGTTAAACCCATCAACCTTCTCCATACCTACATTATTTCAAATTTTGGTTTTTTAAGTGAGACTTTGAGAACAATTTCTGCGAATGCTGGATGAGTTTCTTGAAAGCTAAGACAAAATGTTATGTACCCTACTCTGCTGCCCGGATAATGTGACATGTACATGCTCTTTCTGGTTTCGTCTCCGAGTAGCGTATCATGGAGAGGTTAATTGGATGTGTTATTTTTAAGTAACAGAAAAAGTACATGGGAGAGGAAAAAAGAAGCTGCAAAATGTTGGAGGATGCATTAGGGATAAATGTTAGAAATTGTATACTGAGGAACTTCTAGAGCGTTAAGAATATCCATAAGGAAGGCCACTTTTTTTATTTTTACCCTAAAATGCAGTCTGATGGATATCTCAAGCTCATCTACTAACCCTAACCCCTAATCCCTAACCCCTAACGCTTTAATTCATTTTTTGGCTTGCACTAACATGGCCGTTGTGAAGTGTATGAGCCCTGTATGCCAAAGGAAACAACACAAAGTACGGTTATGAAAGAAAAAGCTATACACATTATTTAAAAATATATGTTTTCATTTTCTTGCTTAGCATACATAATGTTAATTTTTTTCTTATTTGGTACTTAGTGGCTTATCTTCTCCCAAGTATATCCTTACTTCAATGTTGTATATCTGAACCCCATGCAAGCAGGATATCTTTGTTCCCTCTCTGTAAGTAGAAGTAGATTAACTGGTTATACTGTAATGTTGTGATTTTTCAAGAAAATCTCTGAGAGAGGTGCAAAACTAAGGCAAAGTTAAGTTAGAGAAGTCTGTATTCCTTTTGGTTTATTTAAAGACATCTTTAATTAGGCTTGTGGGTTTTTTTCTGTTAGACCACAGATGTGGCTTAATGTGTACAGATTACACATGTGAAAGTTATGGCTACGTGGCTTGTGCTGTCCAGACCACTCTTAATAGGATGAGTGGTCATCCTGCATGGTGGGCAGTTTTGTTTGTATATTTATTTGGATATCTGTTGTGAGCGGGGTGTCCAGAAAGACCCCCAAACTCCTGATGGGTAAACGTACTGAAGAATGAAGCAGGTGCTTCAGTATCTTCAAATGCCTTTTTTTTTTTTAGCAGTAGCATCCCCTTGGACATACATTCTGGGTTATGCTGTTGGCCTCTACCCAAGTGTGGAGCTTAGCTAGACAGTGAGAAAGCTAAAACTCGGTGGAGATGAAAATGAATAGAGAGTTTTGGTCTTGCCAGTGATACTGACTGAGAGCCAGTTTTAGGCCATTATTAATTTAGATGGGTTTTGGTGGGAATAGGTAAAGGAATGGTTGCTTAATGTCCATGTTTATTCCTAGTTCTGTCAAATTCAGTATGTCTACCTTTAGATGATAGTGGTGATAATGTATGTGCACAGCCTGGGAATTGTTTGGTCATTCAGGAAGCTCATGCAGTATTTTTTTGATGTATAGTTAAAAACAAACTGATAAACCCCCCAAAAATCAAAAGTAACTTTAACAGGAATGAGTAGACACACTTCAAAATTGTTCAGAGGCTATTCCTCATGATAACCTAATGTGATATGTCCACCACAGGTGGATATCCAGGCCGATCTGCAGCGGTTGCTGGAGGCCATGCAGCCTGTGCTGGGTGAGGAATTGGCTGTTTGATAGAAAAGTATCTAGTTTTTTGTGGTGAAGCGTGCTGTGCGGAATATTTAGTTGTGTATACCATTACCGTATTTCTTGAGAATTTGTCATTGAAGCCTGTCTTCCCTGGACTCATAAGGCAGTCGCGTATTGCTTCATAATAGTACTAGCTGTGTTTGAAGTACAATGGTAATATGTTAGAGTTGATACTCCTAGCAAAATACGTCTAATACCTTGCAGTCTAAGTTGGATTTTGATGTGGAAGAAATTAATCCTGGAGCTGGGCTAGGGCCTGCGTCCCCATTACTGGTGGCCTTTCTGTTCCTCAAAGGCTGAGCGTGAGCAGCATCACCAGGTTAGTGCTGCTTATTGTATGGCTGAGTCAGGTGCTATCACTACGACATGTTTTTCCTATTACTTTTGAAATATTTTGTGTCATTTAGCCTTGTGTAGAGTACTTAGTTGTCAGTAATTTCTGTGACTAAGTGGCCTTGTCCTCATGTCACATTTCCCCCAGCTATGGCAGCTGCAGAGTCTACAGAGCTGTGTGCTGTAATGAGGCAAGAGAATTGGAGAAAAGTAAACAATTAGGTATGTTAAGATATTTTTTGAGCAGCATAGGCAACTGGCATTTCAATCACCTTGCATAAGACATTTTGTGGCTGTCAGCCCCCAGGTGAAGAGGAGCTGTAATGCAGTATGATAAAGTGTCATACCCTAAGGACAGAAAGAATCTGAACATATACAGAAATGTCCCTATGGATAAAGGAGGGATCAAATTATAAAAGCAAGTTGCTTATGTACACTGGCAGTTAAAAACTGCACATTTCTTTTCCTATAACCTTTTGTGCTTGAGTCTGTAAGTGCTATGGAATTAAGAGTTTTATTCCGAAGAGATAACATTTATGAGTGCATTTCAGTTCACACAACAGCTAGGGGCTGAAAGCAGTAATTTGGGGCACGCATAGTTCACACAGCCCTGAACTTCTAGTTTCTCATGCTGTGCCAATTACCTCTGGTTTACTACTTACGTATTTCAATTCTGCTTAGCAAGAGCACTGCATTTTTCATTTTTTCCCCATGATTTTGATATAACACTCTAATTGTGCCAAGCGGCAGCATAGCTCTGGTCTTTGGGAAGATAGGATTGAGTCCACCATGTTCATGTTCCACATCACCTTAATTGGAACATGAGCCCATCTCCAAAGGCATATTTAATGATGTTTTTCAGCTGGCTGCATAAATGTGCTTCCCAAAATAAATCTAATTGGAATTTAGTAATCAGATATCCTAACAACTACAATTTTAAAATTCTCCTGAATAACTTACATGCACAAGAGTTAAAATATAGCAGCATGCCCTGCACAAGACAGGTCCGTCACCAGCATGTGGTTAGGTGGGCTGGTCAGGGAATTCTGAGCCTCTCCTAGGGGTTATAGGCTTGCTTTCATCAGAAGCGTGGCCAGCTGTTTTTTATTCACTGGGAAAACATGAGAGAAGTGGGAACTGAAACTACTAGTGACAGGAAGGTTAAAAAGCGTATGGGAAGACATTTCAAGACGCTTGTAGCTTCCAGTAGGTTTCCAAGACACAATTGTAAAGCTACCAGTCTGATAACATCCCTTGCATGTGACCATATGCAATGCCAGGGATGTGTGCCTGAGCAAAATAATTGGTCTGGTGAAGGGTACAAGTGTGTAGGGTAAAATAGGAACCCGTATACTGGCTCTTTGCTCCCCCGGACAGAAGCACGCTCCAGAACCGGAGCAGCCTGCCTTTAGTAAAGCTTTGGAGAAGGGTGAAGCTGCCCCAGGGTGTGCACTGATACTGCTTATCATATTTTTATTACTTGTTTACGACAAATAAAAATATTGTAGCAGCTGAAATGTTTCAGCATTATGGATTTCATTATTTTCAGATCTGAAGTGCAGTGTGTCTGATCCTAATTGCACAATTTAAATACTAATAATCATTCAGCTGGGCAAGTCCTCTGTGTATTACAGATAATAATCCTTGTTTTAGAAAATACACATAATGGGTCCACATTAGTCATCTGTGTAATTCACTGAAGCTGAGACAAATGTAATAAAATGACCCCTGGGTAAAGAGATCTTTTTGTTTTGTTTCTGGAGGGGGAAAGTTTTCCTGAAACCCTGTCACTCCTGGGTGAGCTGATTATTTTTTACCTTCATTATATACCTGTTTTCCACTGCACTGCAAAGCATGAATAAGCTCGTGGCCACTTTTTTTCTGATGGCTTGCCCCCCATATTTCTCTGTGTTAATTTTTTATTTTTTTTTTTTTATTTCTGTGCTCACCGAGTCCGAGCTTGCTTGCCAATGATTGAAATTCTGGACTGAGCAGTACCAATTAGACTAATTTATTTAAGTGGGTTAATTCTTTTAAAATGCTTTGCTTTGGAGTTATATTTATCAGCAGCCTAGCTTCCCTGTGCTATACCTTCCAACTATTAAACAAAGCAAAGATTTAAAGAGAAGCAATCTATTTCCTTTGCAGTTATAACAAGATAATCTCCCCAAAAGGTGACTCCTTTAATTACCTATATCACTTATTTAATATTGTAACAGTGGTGTGGTTGAAATACAACAGCAAAAACATAAATAGCAGATAAATTACAAGGCCATAGTTCACCTCAGGCTATTATCTGGGTGAGCTGCTCAGTCTACCTCATCCCCTGTCTGAGGAAAAATAAGGATAATTTGGGATTCTGTGCCAGCGGCTGCCTTCCTCCCCTTCCTCAGCCCTACCCTCAGAGTCTGGGCTCGTGGGGTGCTTCAGCTTTCCTACTACTGAAACACTGAAATGGTGGAAAGAAATCCTAAGGGGTAAAAATTATGGTAGCTGTAGTGAAAGTGTAGCAGCCTTTGCCATAAAGGCCGTCAATGTAAGGACGTACAGAGTTAGAGCACAGGAACTGAGCGGGCAGCAGGGGATACACACACGCTTGTGAAACGGTGGCCTTGGTATGGACTGGCACCTTGCAGCCAACCTGACTCTGGAGATCTGGGCATAGCAGTGGCAATACCCCCCTCCAGCTGTGTGGTAATTGTACAGCAGCCGTCTGCAGCCACTGGGTGTGATCAGTAACAGCTCCTGGAGACCCACTCTCCGGTTGTCTTCATGCTGCTTTTAAGTTTGCCATTTCGGTGGAGCCAGGGCGGTAAGCAGACATGCTGCTCACATGACTGAAACCGCTGCTGTATTAGCGCTACGTTTGAGCAAGCACAAAACAAGAGAGAATACAAGCAGCTGACGTTTTCCTTTAAAAAAGCTTTTCTCTCTAAATTTAGAAAACTCTTTGCCAAGTCTCCCAGGGATCTTTCCAGAGACAGTAAAAGTGCTCATAAATAACCCTGCACCCTTGTAACAATACATAACACAGCCTGGGTTGCTGGGATTTCAGCATCCCCTGACCGGCTGGGTACTGTGCAGCTGTCGGGGCTCTGCAGCTTCCCTGTATTGTCAACTGCCTATGACTAAAAATAATTTAGCAGAAAAGATTTTTATTGTGTTTTTAGAGTCGTCGTTAACTCTTACTAGTGCAACATTTCTTCTTGTTTAGTTGCTACCAATAAAAGCGTGAGTCTGCAGCATGAGAAATCTGTGCCGGCAGCAGCGGCAGCTCCTTGCCAGCCCAAAGCCTCATTGCTCTCTCACTGGGCTCTTGAACCTGAACAGCGCCTAAAGTCCTCGGCCCCATAATGCTTCTTTTTTTTGTCTCATTCTTGCCGCAGGTAGGGGAGTTCAGAGCCCATGCTGCGGAGTGGACAGCCAACGTCACCGCAGAGTTCAAAGAAACTCGAAGGCGCCTGAGCGTGGAGATCTACGACAAGTTCCAGCGGGCTACCTCTATCAAAAGGAAGCTCTCTGCAGAACTCGCCGTGAACCACAATCAAGACCTGACTCCCTGCAAGAGAACCCTGTCAGTCAACCATCTCACCAGTGAGAAGGACATCTTGCCAGCTCTAACAAAGACGGACAGCATTTACATGAATGGTTTGACACCACACTGTGCAGCAGAAGAGATCGCTGTTATTGAAAACATTAAGTAGCCATGACTTTGGATCCCAGTCCTTGAGAAGCTCTTGGCTTAGACTAGCCATTTACCTTTTTTTCTCCACCCTGTCGATGATCAATGCTAATAGCATTTCATATGTGTGCATGAATTCCACAGAAACTACAGTCCAGAGTTACCATCGCATCTCTTCAAAGACACAAAGATGAATGGCACTTCTGTTATCGAAAGATGCTGGAACAAGCAACGTCTTCTGCCTTTATCTGCCCAGACTGTTTTTTCACTTCTCCTAATGTGCCATACGGCCTCAAGAATGAATCACACTTGTTTATGGTAACAATGTAGCTTTGAGGGATCAGTCCTTAAAATTTCAGGGTCTACCTTACTGAGCCTAGGAATGGACCATTTCTGGACTAAAACACACTTGTAAATGGCAAGAAATTCTTATGCAGCCTTTTACCTAAGAAATTTTTGTCAGTGCCTTATCTTTTGAAGAACCAGAACCTCTATAGTTCCTGTATGGCTTTTTGTTTGGTTGTTTTTTTTTGCATGAGAAGTGTATTTCGTTTGAGCTTTCATTCTTCTTGAAACGATGGTGTTTTCAAGGTATCTGTCGTGAAGATACCAACCAGCATGAATGAATGCCAAAACTCAACAATCATCAAATGATGTTCTTAGCTCCAAATTTAAAGGCACTGCAGTTTCAAAAGTTGCAAACATGTCCCCCAGAAGCATTTTGTTTTACTCAGGTCCAGCTGATACTTGTTCGCACTGACTTGTAGAATTTGCAGACCCTCTTTGGGGCTTATTTTTTCAAGCAGTGTTCAGCAGTTCTTTTTTTCCTCTGTGTCAGATGTACCAAAAAATCTGCAGCTTATCTATCAGTAAATTATTTGGTAGATGACAAGAGCAAATAAAAATTACTGTTTTGAGGAGAGGCAGGAGAGGCTTTTACTTGCTGTGTTCTTATAACCACACCCAGAAAACAATGCAGAAAAATACAGCGATTTTTAATAAGCATAAACCTTCTGCCAGCTATTTGCTCTATGAAAAGGATTCTTAACTTCCTTCCTCTTTGAGTCAAGTCACACCAGACGCCATACGATATCTTACCCAGGAATCCTGCTGGAGAGCTTTCCTGAATGTCACAGCGTACGGTGGCTGCCTGTGCCGGAGCTGTGACTAACGTGGGAATGCAACTGAAACTGGTATCACTGTGACTTTCTACATTTCAAGGAGAGACGGCTCTGAATATAAGTGCAGGCATGAAGAAGAGCTGATAAATAGCACAATCTGAATACCGATGATTGTTCAGACAGGATAGGCTGACAAGAAGCAGATCTAAACCAGACTATGGGTTTTCTTTATTGATTTTAAGAAAACACATTTCAACTTTAATTTTGTATCTTCTGTTTTGCTTATAGATGTACATGAGATTCAGAAGAAATGCAGGATGGAATGGATAATTTTGCATTTTTTTCTTATGTTAGTCTGTTGTAACCTGGCTGTACATAAAATGAGTAGAACAGGCCTTAAAGAGTAATTTAGGCTCTGTGTAAATTAAAAAAGAATGGGACTTTGCTGATTGGGCATGATTCAAGTGGCAAATCTTACAGCATCTCTGACCATTAGATAACATGCAAGATATGAATGTTAATGTTTTTTGGATGCTTAGCTTGTTTTCTAATAAATATAAGTTAATATGTAAATTCAGTCAATTCAGTGTAAATATCAGTCAATTAACATTTACAGAGAGTACGCTTTTAAAACTAAGGAAGTTCCATGACACAGCACCGAGCAATGCTCTTACAACAAAGACCCTTGTCTCCCCAGCACAGTGTTCTGAATGTCCACATGGCGAGGGTTCGTCTTGCCATGTATAAACTGTGAATTGTAATGAAAAATAAAGTTTTTAATTAAAATAAGCCTTTCTGAATCTCCTGCTTGCTACAACTGGAATGTTAAGAAATAATTTGTGAAACTGATTTTTGTGCTTTCATTGGTTGCAGAGTATAGCAGTTTGCCACCTGCTTTAATTTAAGCTGGTTTAGCAATAAAGGCTTGACTCACCCAGCACAGAAATTATTTTTTTTTTTCCTTCATATTAAAAATCATGCTCTTTGCTTGCTGTACCTTGAGTTGTGTTTCTTGCTATTTTCTTTCAAAAACTTGGCAGGCTGCAGTTTCTCCTGTTATGTGCCACAGAGCTGATGGCAATTGCTCCCTCTTGGCAGCGAGGGAGGTGCGGGGAGCTCTGCCCTGCTGCCCCACCACTTCTCCCGTGCTGGGGGTAACCTTCTGCAGAAGTGTGTGAGGAAGCAGCTCTAAGGGCAGTAGCCTTTCACACTAGATCAGTCATTTCTGCAGTGAATATTTTACAATGGCCTCCTTGATGAAGTCTTGGCCAAGGGAACGATCGCCCGCAACTGTGTGTTGGTAAGTGAAGAGGACCGTTTGTTTTCTTACATCTTTCCAATCTGATTTGCGTGGGATGTGTCTCAGTGCCTTTTGGATCTGCTTTTCAGAACGGGGCTGGTAATGTTTAATGATTATTGTCTTTGACACTCGGAGATGTGATACTTTAGGTTAAACCCGTAGATCATTATGAATATTGTGTTGCCATTTACTAACCTACGGAAGTGAGTGTCTGTGCAGCTTCTTTCATTTTAAAGAAACTTTTGGTCATCTCAGGATCTGCTGAAAAGAGTTCGAGATCCTGTGACAATGTTTGAGAGATTAGTATGGATATTCAGCATTTATTTACCTTTATTTTGTATATGATTTCTGGGAAAAGAACCCCTGTTAATTTATATATAAAAGATATTGTTTCTTTTTTCACTTTTGTAACAGATCTAAATTTTATCCTACCTTATAAAAATAAAATAGATTATATTTGCCTGTTTGGAACAAAGCATTAACAAATAAAATCCTTTATCTGTAAGTTTAATAACTGAAGAAGAAGAAAAGATGCAACAGTCCAGATGGTATAAGTAGGTAGAGTTATCATGATCCAAATGTGTCTAGTACCATTAATGTTATTGGAAAATCTTTTTCTCCCTCTCCACATACAGCGATAGATCACATATGCTGTGGATGGCTAACTGAATTAATAAGACTTGATGAACTCTGTAAAGGTTTTTCTTTTTATTCCCGTAAGAGCAGACTTTTGTATTAAAAACCCATGTCTTTCTTGCCTCTGGAAATCTTGCATAGCTCACTTTTCCATTCCAAATATGGAGCTACGAAAGCATGAACTGGGACTTAATGAAATTCCATTTGTAACCTTCTTCCTCTCACACACACATAGAGACATTTCCAGACTGTTAGGATACTTGCTACTTAAGCAAGTTTGTGAAAATGGCATTTTAGTTTGATAGAGGGTTGTTTTCTCTTATACTGCAAATCAGAAAAAAAAAACCACATAAAAAAAGACACTGGCAAAACATTTTGGATGAGATACAAGTTCTAGCACATAAGAATCTGTAAAGGCACATGTGCCACCTAACAAAAGAATTTATTTCTCAATGTTAGAGGAAACATAACATTAATAAAAATGATCTGAAATCTGAGAAGTAGCTTGAAATAATCTGTATTGTTTACTGTTTTCTGTGATAATCTTGCCTCTTTTTGCATTCTTTCATGTACTACATCTGGTAAAGTGGCCAAAGTGTCTATGTTGGTCAAAGTCTTGATTTTTGGATAGCCCTACGCAAGAAGCAGGGAGATTGAGTCACAGAGAATTTGTTCCATGTTCCGTTCTTGCTTAAGCACCAGCGGAAGACCTTCCTATGGCATGTCCTCCATGTTTTGTAGCGCCAGGCTTCCTGTCCACATTTTCCCACTATTTAGGCAGCCTTGAGGTGGTACTGTCTGAGCTGCCAACGGCCTGGAAGGGTCAAACCCAGAAGCTCACTGAATCTCATGAACATCCTAGCCGTGCCTTCCTCTCTTAGCCTCTTCCTGATTTTTCTTTTTTGATACTAGAAGAAAGCTGGAGAGTAACATAGGAACCCATAGAAGTGCTAAACCTCTAAAGGGACCACCCTTGAACTGGAATGGACCTTCCTGAGGTTACTAAGCAAACCCGTAAGACCAGGATGGCAGATGGGAGAAAATCTGGTCTGTATGTTTGTTTTGAGTTCTTTCTCCTCCAGCGTTATTTCTACACCAATGATCTCCAAATAGGAATACAACATGCCCCATGGAAGAAGAAATGGAAGGCTGCTCTACATAAAGTCTCTATGCTCTACATGCTCATTGCAAGTCTATATATGTATATAATTCTATTTCCTGGTAAGAAAATTTTCCTGTCAGGGAAACTACATACATTGTCGAAATACAGCAGTAATATTTCTAATAAATTGCTGTCATACAGTTATGTGGTAATTACCTTTTCTTTCCTACCTTGCAGTACTGTTTGCAAGAAAAGGATTTTATATATTAAGAAAAATAAATATTTTACATTAATTTGTCAGAGTTAAAGTAATTATTTTGTCATAGAAACATGAGTAAGTTTTTTTTTGTTGTTTGTGTTGCCCTGCAGATTTAAATGAACAAAGTAACCTTACCGCAAACAAAGTGTTCTGTTTGAGAAAAACAGAGAAGATGGTGATTTACCATTATTAGAAATAAAAAGCTGTTGAGCTACACCGAGATACTAAAAATGCTTGCTCTTTCGTTTGAGCAGGCATTCTCTGCTTTGCCAAATTATTGTTACAATTGTAAAGAGCCTGTGTGAGAATCAGTTGTAATAGATTTATTAGAGTTAGAAAACTTGAGCATTTTGATTTTAAGCCATTGCTTATCATGTTTTCACAAACTTTCAGAGGAATATGTTGAATAAGTTTATAAACAGGTACATTACTTATTGTAGAACAGCATTACTTTACCCTTTATATGTGACAGCTGATACAGTAGCTTATACAGTGCCTTTTTATTCTGGACACAGATATATTTGTGCCTTCAATATGTATCAACATTGTTGTATAATCTTAAATTGACTAAAAACCCAACTTTGGTATATTGACTATTTTTTCATGTTAATTTAGTGATTTGAAAATATAGCTCAATTTAAAATCAGTATCTTAGAAAACCAATGGACTTCATAGCTTTTTATGAATTATAGCAGTCTATATACACTGGTGATATAATAAATAATATATTATTTGTTGCCTGATTTAGTTATTTATGCATGTTTAACTCATTTTCTAGTCTAGATGCTTAGACAGATGATTACAGAGAAAGAAACTAATCTCTATGGTTTGTAATTAATACACTATGATCAGGCTGTTGGTATTAGAATTCTTTGTGACTAAAACTGGGATAATACGTTGTGTTCTGTCTCCACTGTTACTAATTATTATTATTAGTATTCATTAAATGCTCTGGGTGCACTGGTTTTTTTTTTTCTGGCAATGTCACAAGAGTGTTTATATAGACACCTTTAGTCTGACTTTGGCAAATGAATGTCCTCAGTGGAAGCTCCTTTAGAAAGATTTACTTTATTTACTCAATTGTTAATTCTAGCTAATTCTCAAGAATAATTATATCTTCATCCTCCATGGAAAGGTATATAATGGAGATTCTGATGGGAATGTACTGTTTGTCATTAGGAATAAATAACAATATTCTCCAGAAGATGAACAACAGCCTGAAATGACTTCGTATATAGTAGTTTAGTGATAGCTCCTTTTTTTTCTCCTTGCATTATATATTTGATCCTTCAAATTAAACAGGGAGGTCTGAGAAGTTTTGCTGAAGAGATAAATCTTTCCCAGTAAGTGTATTTTAGCCTTGTTTGCCTCAGGGGAGAAAGACTAACTTTGGTGGATGACTAGAAATATTGAATCTATTTGTTAGAAATTCTCTCATGGGAACATGAGAGAATACATTGCTATACTGTTGATTCTGACTTTTATACCAGTCACAAATCTGCTCCTGTTTTGTATGGATTTTGCGGTTTCTCCAAAAATTATAGTTTTCAGTATTCATGCACTCAAGCATGCTAAATTAGAGTGATGGAAAGCCGTTCCTAAAGCTTTTTTCCAAGATCATGGTTTTGTCCAAAATTTCCCTATATTTTCTACCGATTTCCTGACAGTTGAGTGTGCCAACCCCAACAGGGACATCCGGGTATTAAAGTTAATAGTCTGAAAGGGGCAAATACAGGATGTGCCCACGCAAGGTAGAGTGCATCACTGCAGTGGACAATCCCTGATCAAGTCCACTAGATATGGTGGTAAACATGATCAAGAGAGGTTCTGCTTTAACTAGCACAGCCATACTTAGTATATCCTTCTCTGTAATTTATAGGGCATTTAGAATAATTTGTTAACTTTGCTTGTTCTGTAGCAGAAGAGACGAAATTTTACAGATTTAAAGGCACCGTATTGCACAGTTGGCCAGAATATTAGCCCAAGAATTGCAGCGTAGGCCCTTCTGAACTACAGAGTGAAAAGTTGCAAAGTCTGAATGTTTTTTTAATAGAGAATACCTTAGTGGTTTGTAGCAAAAAGGAGGATAAAAAAATTAGGCTCCACTGTGAAAAGTGAAAGTGGGAGTAACATGTCATGTACTATTGTGCGCTTTATGAAGTGGAGGTGGTACAGGCACAAAGACCTTTTCATTTCCCAGTGTCCTTAGAGACTGTCAGAAGAGAGTCAGAGTATAGCCTGCGTTGTATCAGTGTACTCTCGCTCTTTTGCAATGCTTTTGCAAGCTCTGAATGTGCCCCAGCTATAAATGTATTACACCTTTCTGGGTGCTGGATGATTAACGATGATGGGATAGCTTGAAAGGCAAGAAACTTTTTCCTTTGCTCGTACTGCACAGGTGGAGTAAGAAGAGATGGCTTTGGCGCTTGTGGGACAGGAGCAGCCTTCGGGAACAGGCACTCCACAGCTGAATGCTAGTTGAAATTAACTTTTTCCAATATGAAGCCCTTAAAACGCTGTTTTACTTGGAGAAAGTGTTTTGAAAAAACAGATTCCTATTTGCTCTATCAAGGCCCGAGCAGAGGCTGCAGGGTTTTTTTAATCACTACAGCTGCATGCTGCTTTTGAGCTTGGCCTGCCTTTTAATGAGCAAGACTTTGGTACAAAAGTAGCGCTAGAAGTGGTTTCTACTTGTGTGGACTGAAAATATAAGGAAACAGTTCCTTGAAAATGAGTAAAGAGAAAATTCCTCTCAATTCTTGCTGCTGGCTGGTGACCATGGAAACCAGGTTTAGAACTGAAATTAATTTTTATTGTCAGGACGGAAGGGCTGCATTTGCACATCGGTTTAACTCTGCTGACCTCAATAAAGTTGTTCCATACATACTGTCCTTTAACAGAGCCTACTGCTCCAACAGTAAAGGATTACAATGGAGAATATGTAGAGCCCTTAACCACAGAGAATACCATAAACCCTTCATCCGTTTCATTACAAATCCAAAGCCAGTTACTCCATACAGTGAAACAAAATGCAGAAATGCATAACTTTCATTCTTTCATTCCTTTTTTTGTAGTTTCTGTTTACGTCTGTAGGCTATAGTTAAACAACTTCATACATTTAAATGTTTTTTTTTAGTAGCATCTTGCATAAAAAATGTAACTCATTGAAGCAAATTTCTATGCTGTACACCTCTGGTTTGCACATTTCTGATCCTATCAGAAACTAATAAAACAATCTCCAGTGCAGATACGTTACTTATGAAAAAACACACATGAGAAATGGTAAAGATAGACTAAGCATCTGATTAGTCTTTTCCCAATTAATATGCCAGAAATTTTGAAAACAGTACGTTGCTGTGGAGATTGCGGCATGACATGACGTATGAAGAGGTCAACGTGATCATGTGCAGACCTCCATGGGTTGCCATTTCCTGCAGTGCCTAAGACAGCTGTTGGAATTGCATGCAACCAAAATAAATCTGTTTTCCTGTAGCTTCCAGCTTGTCTGCCTGTCAGTTTGGTAATTTTGCAGCAAAAAGATATTTGAAGCCTGTTGGAAGAAGAGAAATGCAGGGGGTACTGACCTGAAAGGATCTGGGGGTAGCTGCGGTGATTACATCAAGTTCTCAAATGTTTTTTTTCTCCACCTGTGCTATTCGGGAGCTGTGCGAGAGACGTAGCTTGACAATTTAAGTGCTATCTCATCACTGCAGATATATAGCTTGGATTTGAAACTGCCTGTGAGCCTCCACTAAATCTTGTCCTGAGATAAATAAACTAAAAATGAATTCAAAGAAGCAATGGCAATTCTTGGGACAGTAATTATCTCAGGAGTTTTTGATGGTCAGTCTGTATTTGAGCTATATCTGAAGCAAGTGGTCCTTAATGCAAGTCCAGAGTGTTACAAATCAGGGTACCACAAAGGTACCTGACTTCTTATTCTTCCGACATCCTACAGACGATGATAAAAGCCAGAACTAAAAATCATTAGCCTGAAAAATCATTACAAACAAAATCAGTCCAACAGTTCAGCATAATTCCTTATTTCCTCAGTATTATTCAGCAACATCCCACCTCTTTGATGTAGCCATTTTTTCTTTTTTTCTTTCTTTTACTTTTTTTAAATTTTATTTTACATTTGTTGTGTTACACAGCAGTTAGAGAGGAGTCTGAGAGTTAGGTTTATGTACTCTGTTCCAGTTTGTGTCTGAGTTGGTTGAGCAGCAACAAGAATCTCTTTAGCATAGTTAACAATTGCATTAGGATGTGTCTGTAAAAAGAAAAAAATATATTTTGAACATCTAACATAGAAAGAATTCTGGAGTTGCATTTTATTTCTTTTTACTGCTGCAGGTTTGTGCCAGCACGTGCTTCCCCTCACGCTTGAGAGAAGCTCTCTACAAGTGTTTTATCACCTTTTCTTCAATCACTCTAAGAAATTCTCTTTTGCTGTGATAAAAAGACAGAGAACTGTTTGGTTACTGTTGTACTCAGAGCAAATTTGTTGTGGTCACTCATTTTGTTTCCATTGTGCTGGAATACTCCATATATAGCTGCATCCCTGTGCTTTCTCTTGTCCTGGGATAACAGCCTGTGGAGATAGGAATCACCTCTTTGGTCTCTGCTGTACTCTCTGCTGTGTGCAGTAGGGTTCTCTGTTGGTATTACAGTAATGCAGATTCACGATGTGATCAAACAATTGCATCTATTCACTGTTTGGGATACCAAAATGGCTACTTTCTTTCTTGTGGCAAGGAAAATTATTCTTCTTGAATACCTCAATCATGTAGACCACCAGGAACTTCTCGTACTCCCTGGTTATCTTGGACACTGGTAGTTAGTTTATCGGCTCAGATATCTAGTGAAGTGCAGGGTGATTCTAACAAAAGGAAAAAATTTGTGCACAGAAGAAATCTTTTTGAATTAGGATGTTAAAAAATTGCTGTGTGTTTGTGGAATTAGGATGATACTTTAATTCTTAACCAATGCAGTTTACTGGGAATGATTTGTGGCTATGTAATAAATAAAAAGATTCACCATAGTGAAAAGTATGGGAACCACAGATAATACATTAATTTTGTTTGTCATGTTTATTTGAGAGCTCTCTGAACATCTGTCAAGTCACTATAATGAGAGGCGTGTAAAATCAAAGCCAGCACTTGGGGTCTGGCCTTCTCCCCAGAACAGAATTGCTGGCTCACTGAAACTTCCTAGTCTTAGGCTGTAAAGCAGTACTCATTAAATGTCACAATTTTTCTAAAAAGTAGGCAGCCCTAAGAGTTCAGACTCTTGGAAAGCGTATAAAGCACTTTAAGCTGGAACAATGGTTACCTCCGTATTCCCTTTCATGGGAGGTGACAGCAATTATTAATTTACTTAAAGCTATGCTGCCAAATCACAGTGAAACAGTAGATGTGAAGCTGCTTTGATAAATGAGGTAGCCAAATTGCTGTAGGGCTTCAGAGGTGCTACTCATGAGAATTCTGAGTCCAGTGGCAGGTACATGACATGAAAAATATACAAGGGAAGATATAAAAGGAGAGCTTTGCTTTGAGTACTGCTACCAGGTCCAGGAGGCAGAGTCCTAGTTTTTGATGTCAAATAAACTGTTACTAAAGGTAACATAAATAACTCTGCTTCCTAGGAGAAGGCTATTAAAAGGATGTCCTTCCATCTGGGCAGAATATCAGGTCATAGTCTCATCTGTGTATCTCTTTGACTAACTCTGTCCCCTGGTCTCCTCCTGGAGTAGGGTAAAAGAGGGTAGTCTCTACCCAAAGGAGCTGAAGGACCAGGGAAGAAAATAAGAATACAATGTTTGTGGAGATAATGTCAATGCTGTGTGCCTCTCTAGGATTCTAACATTTGGAGGAAGTGTGTTGTTAAAGTGCCTTTCCAACCATTTTTTTGACCCTGTTCTTGAAATGATGCTTTTTTCTAGTTTCTGAATAGGGGCAACAGCAACACAAAGTCTTTTCTTGTAGTTTCTTCTCATTTGCTTGTACAGTTGAACCTCACATATATATATCACAACTGCTTCTGCTCCAATAACCCACAGGGTAATGTTGTCTTTAGAAAAAAGTGGGAGAGAGAGGACATTGCAGGAAAGGGTTTGCTTTAAATCAACCAGAAGTCTCAGTATTTGCAAAAGCACAATTTATGCAGTGAGTGGGAGCTTAATACAAGTGCAATTAACTGTAATGATGTTGCTAATATGCCTGAATGTTCATTCATCTTAGCACTTGAAGCTACAAAATCAAGTCACTTTCAGGTCTGCTGGGGTCTGCAGCCACCTCGTCTCACTGTCAGGGTAGATGAGTGGCAGAAGGGGAAAAATTTGCTCTAGGCATCTTACAGCTGATCCTAGTTTGATGGGGTGCACTGAACTAGAGCTGCTTATGGCTGTCCTGGGCTGTGCAACCTCTGCTCCCTTCAGACCTCTTCTGCTGGCCCTTTGTTGGAGAGATGCCTCCTAAGTGTTGGACCGACAAACACTGACTCAAGCTGGAAGCAGAATAGTCCCATCACTGTGGCACTTCAAGTCACCTAAGCTTTTGGGAGATTTCCTTGGTGTTCAGTAACTTGCCAGCTCAGCAATTTTGCTTTCTGAACAAGTGCTAGTGTGTGTGCTTGACAGCGTGTGTCCTGAGCTGCATGGAGGTGAGGGAAGAGCTACCTCAAGGGTCCCTTCGATGTTCCCCATTCTGCAGAGCAGCCAAACATTCTGAAGATGCTTCTTCCACCCAAGGGGAGTGCCTGCCCCATCTTTGTGAGTCTCGGTTTACTCCATATGTAGGAGGACAGATAAGCTGCCAGATGAGGTTACAACTGGATTTGTTGTTGTTGTTGTCTTTTAATAAGTCAAGCTAGGAAAAAGAAGTGGATGAAGAACAGGAACTCAGCTTCATCTTCATCATTCTGCAATATCACTGCTCAGGTTGTCTGAAGATCTTGTCACAGCCTTCAAGCCACTAGAGGAAAACAAAGGTCATGGTATTTCTTGTCAAAAAGGAAAAAATCCCAACCTATACTGAAAGAACACGTTCTAAGGCAATCTTTATGCATCTAAGATCCATAAAGGAAAGGGCACAATATGTCTAAATTTTGCTTTGCAAATCACATGGAGATGACATAAACACAAGAGATGAGACTGGAATATCATGTGGTGGGACTGATCCATTTTGTCTTGCCCCATTTTTGAGTGACCTCGCAGCTGAATTCTTACTATGTGTAAAAGTGCCTATCAACTGCTGTTGTGTTTGGGGTTTTTTTTAGAATAAAATACAGAGTTAATTAACATGCAGTAGAATAACTTCTAGCCCTCGCTTTTATTATATTACAGAACGTTTTCTTTCTAATTCATAAGCCCTCGAGTTTCAAAGATCAGGCTTGACATAAAAATATCTGAAATGACAGAAAATGAGAAGAAGAGACAGAGACCTCTGATCACGTGAGGGAATGCTAAGCTTTTCAGCTAGCATGAAAGACTAATTACTGAGGTGATATTTAATAATTGATGCCTTCATTCAGTATAGCCCTGAGATTTAGGTCCAATAAAGAATTTATGTACCTAAAAATAGTCAACACAGAACCTAATTTTCCAGCATTTGGTCCCCAGATAGGGACCCAGAACCCGACGCATATTATTGAGGCCCTAGAGCAACAAAGCAGACAAGGAAATTTCTCAGATCATCACAGAAGGGCTAAGGTTAGTGCCCTCAGCCTGCCCACAATTAGCTAGGCTGCATGCGACCCTGCTAATGATGCAGAGGATGTGGCAGGGGGGCTGAGGAGCAGCTGAGCTCTCTTCTGCCATCTGATAGAAAGCGCCAGGGTTTGCTAACACATAAGTTGCAGTTTCCTTCTTGTCCTCATTGAATCCTCATGTCTAGATCCAGTTTAAAAAATGGAAATCCTGAAAATAGAGGCAAGTGTTATGCTCAAGATTTATCTGAGATGCTGAGACATGCTTCTTCCCAGTCCTTGACCTAATGTGTTACTGAGGTTTTTTCCCCCCAAAGCACTTAGCAGGACCTTGATAATGTGCAGTCAGAGAAGGCTGAAGTGGATTTAGCTACTGCCTCTTTTTACACAATAGCTCTTAACCAGCAACTTTCTGAGAGATTGAATTTCTTTATCTGGAGAGGATGAGTTCATGCATCCCCGAAGAGGAGCTGAACTGTGGGGCAGGTCAGGCTATCAAGGTAGTACTCTTCCTTCTCCTGCTTGAAACTGAAGTGGTGTGTGGCAAATCATGGAGCTGAGGAGACAAAAGCCCTGCAGCTCAGGTGCAAGTTAGTTAGTCCTATGTGGCTGGGCCTTATTGCTGACCCACTGCCCACGTAAAGCAAGCTGACAGACAGGTAACCAAGTCTAGGGGGAGAGACTGGCAGCTAGAGTCTCCAGTCTGGGAGAAGTGTCTGGGTACTAGCCTGTGAGAAACGCTTCTTATCCAATAACAACGTCTCAGGCAGTGATCGATACGAAGCACATTTTAATTCGACATTCTTGCAAGAATGGGTGTCCTAGCAGGTAGGCACACCTGAGGTGCCAAAATAATTTCTTTTTATTTCCTATCCCCCGGCCAAAATTTCCCTCCCCTGTTTCCCCACTGGCTAGGTACTCCAGGGTTTACAGCCTATCTGATGCGCCACAATGGGTTTGTGACTCTGGCTCTTAAAAAAACAAAAAAAAGCACCCAAAAACCAACCTGCAAGCCTGCCTTTTCAGTCCTAATTAACAAATGTGTAGGCTTAGTGTTTAAAGCCTCCCCCCAAACAACTGTTGTTTATCACTTTGTTCTTCTGTGTTGACTTAGTTGCTTGGTTCGGTCTTGCATCCCTCTGGGAGAGGCTGTTCTCCCTCCTCTTCTCACCCTGAGCATTCAGGTTCTCACCATTTATGTTTGAATGACGGCTCCTGTCCTGGCTTTCAGCTGACTGCCTAATGATGATGGCACCAAGCTATGGTAATAGGCCACAGAAAGCCATGTGCAGGAGATCACAGTCTTTGGCATCAAGGACTTCTGGATAGCCACCCAGAGATGTCAGCTGAGGTACTGTGGGCAAATAGAGTTAGGAATATTTATTTACTCTTCCTGCAGAGAAATGGATTAAAAAGCAAGCATTGCTAGGTTCTGGTTTGCATCTGCCAGATGCTTGTGTGCTTGACTATAATATTTTCCTTTTTGTGTTCAAGAGGAATAGACACTCCTTCCTCTCTTTATTGTAGCCTGCCTCAGCCTGTTTCCACTCTGGTGCTCTCTTTGTACTGACTACATGGTAGCTTGTTGTTGCTTTGGGAGCTGCAAATGCCCCTCTGTAGCCCAAGGCAGATCTCTCCACGAGAGTCTTACTCTGTGCAAAGCAGTCTGCTTGGGCATATGGGTTACTAAGCTTATCCACCTTCATCCCTGGCACAAGCTGAGGTAGCTGCGAGTTGTGGAGAGACTGTGAATTGCTTGCAAGTGTTATTCAACTGGTTCCTTTCAAATTTAGGTCAACGTGCAAAATATTCCAGGGGTCACTCTTTGCTGATTGTCTGACTGCGTTCTTATCTCTAGTTGTAGAAATTTGTAAGAAATATTAAATATGTTATGAATATTTGGTATGAACGAAGTATGAATTTAAACGTGTCTATGAAAGCACTGGAAGAAGCAGCAGACCAAGGGTTAAAAGAATGGCCTGTGCTCAAAATGAAGGATACTGCTACCAGTATCCTTCCCTGAAGTACAACTCCCTGCTCTTCCCAGAAGTACAACTGAGAAATGTGGTTTTTGTGTCAAGACCATGCTGGCAAGACCACAGCGTAGATGACTCCTTGGTGGAAGAACTTGCATCCTAACAACAGGCGGCATATGGCGTTCTTTTTCATGCTAGCCCAACAATAAAACAAGCCTGGCACCAACCCCGCCCTC
>VYZM01022822.1:946164-1017005 GCA_013398915.1 Dromas ardeola
GCCTTTTTTTTTTTTCCCCCCCTTCTTTCTTACCAGGGAAACCAATGAACAGCAACTTTTGCTGTTTTTTGTGGCATGGTGCTGTCTTCTCATTCCAGAGAGGGCCATTCCAGGGCTGATATAAGATGCTTGGCTGCACCACTGAGCCACTGTCATATACCAAATTTCTTCTGCATGTTATCAAAGGCTTCTTAAACTAGACTTTTTATCTGCAATATACAACTCTTTAAAAAATATTTTGAAATTTAACAGTTGTGTATATGCTTTTCCTGCTAATTTTAGAATATCTGAGGGGTTTTTTTCTGTGGTAGACTTTAGATAGCTGGTCTTGTCCTATAATCCTCCTTCATGCAAATTTCTTATTCTTATATAGTATGTATTTTTATATGTTGCTCTTAATATATAGTCAAACTACTGGCAAACAGGACTTTAAATTAAGATTGTTTAGAAAAGGAGATGCAGAGTTGCACTCTGTAAAGAAATTAAACTGTATGTTAATTCTGTCCTGCTGCGAAGACCCAAGGAAATCCCCACCTTCAGCTCTTTCATATCCACAAGGCTGTCCCCTGCCCACATGTCAGATGGTTAAATTTTTTAGACCATGTGGTCGTATAGAGCTCAGTTGTGGAGTTCCCTGAATTTAGTTCCTGCATATTACTTGTATACCCTTATTGGCAAATCCTTCAACAGGGTCAGGTTAAAAAACAAAAACTGAATTTTGGAAATTGGTGACTCTGACAGATAATGGCTTTCTTGGTGATTCCAAGCAAGAGGCAAGGCTATAGCACTAAAAGGTGGAAGTGCAACAGCAGACAAACATGTATGACATATAACATGTTTACATTGCTTATTTTCAAACTGTGCTGTAGGCTTGATATTAATAAAGAAAAAAAGAGGGGTGGGTGGCAAACTTTGTGAGGGTTTTACCTTTGTAACACCCATGCTGTTTTCCGTTGACTTTTGATTATTTGTGAGGTTGTTAGCATCTCAGGGGATAAAAATAAACCAGTGTTCAGGCCAGCTCTGAAGAGTGTTAGCACATTAAAGATAAATTATTTTGTCAAGAGGAGAGGACAAAAGAGGAAACAACACCAGCATAATGGCCATATGGTCTCAATAACAGTACAGCTCCAAAAGGAACTACAGCTGTTTTAAGTGTATCTGCTGTAGACAAACACTAATGTTAACTAGAAATTAATGTAAATGAACCAAGGAAAGAGGGTAATTGTAGTTTAATATGAAAAATGCAACAATATGATAACAGGCCAGGATTTGAAGGAACCATTAGATTTTCAGCAAACAGCCAGTCTCATAAATGTAGCTTTATGTAGTTCTGTTTCTACCAATAGCAAAGAGGGCATTAAAAAATGAAATTATTGAAGCTTCCAGTAAACAACATACTCTCTGGTCTGGTCACTTTCTAAACTATAACCAAATTATTCTTTATTTTTATAATTTAAAATTTGGCAAAATTTCATCCAAACCACAGTGACTCTCTTAAACTCTGGAGTAATTATCCTGTTAAACTCACTACAAGTAAAAATAAAAACTGCAAACCTACTCAGCTTGCTGCCATCCTGGCATGCTGAGTCTGTTTTCCAATTTTTGTCTCTATTAGCTTAGGCAGACAAGTTGGTAGGAATTAAATGTGAGATCAGTTACATACTGCATTTCTCGGTATTCAAAAATGCTGATAAAATCCGTTATGGATTGTGTGGATCAAATTATCGTTAGGTTCCAGGCATCTTTCACATCTGTGAGCTTTTACATCAGGCTTTTGGCAATGCCTTTGAGAAATCTATACCTAGAGGAGGGGACTCTCTTGAAAAGTGGCAGTCAGTTTGTATGGGAGTCATACCTTCATTCACCGTCTTTCCTCAAAATGAAAGAGCATGTGAACACTTGAGTGGCACGCTAACTGGAGAAGTATCTGATCATTTCATCCTATCACTATAGATCAGACAAAATTAAGCCTAAACTAAGGTTAAAAATGGTCACTTCTTTCTTCACCTAATCTTGACTTTGTTGCTCCTGAAAGATGTGAAAATACATAGATACCCCGGTCATTTTTTACAGGGCAAAATTTGGACTCTACTAAATTTGGTTGGCCTCCAGATCTCGTTTATAGCTGCTTTACCTAGTTAAAGCTAGAAACTTTTCAAGCTAGAAAAGAGACCATCTCTCTTCACATGATATCCACAGCTGAATCAAGTGACTAAAGAGCCAGTTAAGCTTTACTGTGCTCCTTATTTTTCTTAGAGCCATTTTCTAGAAACAATGAAATATTTCTGAATACAAAAATACTGAAATGCAGCATGCTGATTAAAGAAATTTAACTGTTGTGCTATTTTTATCAAAGCCTTGCTTGCCTTTTTTTTTAAAAAAAAGGGTTGTGCAGGAGAAGGGAAGTCTTATAGTGCAGCGGTTTTGAAGATGCCAGACATTTCAGGCAAAGATTTTATACCTCTGAAGTGGTCATCAAAATTTCCCTTAATGGTGTGATGATGGTAAATCCAGTGTCTGCCTTGCTAAGTCACTTACTTTTAACTAAGAGGAGATCCGCAAAACAGAAAAGACAAAGACATTGGTGTTCAGGTACAGGACTGTTCCATGATTTACTACTGTGTATGGTGCTTTGGAAATGAAAGACACTTTATTATTATTATTTGTGATGTTATATTGGATGCTCAGGGTTTAATGGTGAGGGGAGAAGGTGAAGTTGGAATCCATTGGAAATAATAAACAATGTGGATTTGTTCGAAACTGTTTGTTGTTTTTATATTTTCTGAGGGGTAGGACAACACTGGAATCTTCCAGCACCACTGTCCGTGATGTTCTTGCCCTCTGGATAAAATGAGGCTTTTCATCTCTCTGACTGCTGATCTTCTGCCAGAGTACCAAAACTACAGAAGTTGTTCAAACCTGCTTTTTCTTTTTTGAATCTTCAACTCACTCTACCAGGGGATAAGAATGTGTATTTGCAACTACCTGTTTGATCTGGAAGGTAGCCTGGATGTCTGGTAGTAGCGGAATCATGTTTCTAGCGCTTCTGGATGTAGCCAGGCTAAGAGCATGCTTAAATCCCCTCTCTGCAAAACTTGAGTTTGTATGAAACCACACAGAATTTATTTTCTATTGTAAGATCTTCTGTTTTCAAACAACACAAAATTGGAAATATTTTTGTTTCTGTTTTAGCGATCACTCCTTAGGATGCTTTCACCGTCCCCTCTTCAAACTGCCAGTTTCCCAGTCATTTGTAGCAGGATTTAGTTCACCGCTGTAATAGTGAAGAATCTCGAAGTCATCAACACTCACCTTGTGTTGCAAAAAGAGGTGTCTTTCTGTAGTTTGGTCTCAGCCAGCCAAACTTGTCTTAGCTGAGAATCATGCTAAAGTGACAATGGGTTTTTGCTATTCTTGACTGATTTTGCTTTTATATTTCAGGGATTAATGTCAAGATATTATCCTTTGAACCAAAGAGTTAGAAGTTCAGCTGAATGTATGTAGTTTTCTCTGGAGCATGTATGGCATGTCTCTTTTAATCAAGGATAAAACCAAGAACACGCATGGTTCTTCAGAAAGGTTAAGAGAGTTTTCGTGCCTGGACCTTTTTCTCTTTGTTAATTTGGGGTATTCTCCCAATCAATTAAAAAAAAAAAGTTTAGAAAACATATTTCTGTTTCTATTGAGATGGGAATTAATTTTCTGCCTCCTAATGATCATCTCTGACTAAACTCAGGGACTTTATATTGATGTCATTGGATTTGCTAATTCAGTGTCTGATTCTGCTTTTAATTAAGCTGCAGGGACAAGCAGTACAATTTAACTTCTGGGTTTTTTTATTTTTATATTTATAGTTGGTAATCTTAAGAGCTGGACTCTCCAAGGAAATGCAGGGTTTTTCATCAAGCTTTGAAGTTTAAATGTAATTACTGGGCACATAACTTTTGAGTGGGTATTGACAATTTGATAAGAATGACTTGGTTTTTCTGTTGGCTTTCGTAAGTAGCCAGTAGAATAATTTATATTTGTTTGTTAAAAAATTATTTTGAATTCTAGCAGTGTGCCCTGGAGATATATTTCAACCAAAATAAGTATCCTTCTCTCTCTCGCTCTCTCTCATTTTTTGTTGTGTTTTTTTTGTTTTTTTTTTTTCCTTCAAGTAAGGAAACATTCTATTCCCCTTGCAAAGAAATCAAATTATTGCAGTCATTTTCAGAGTGGTAGATGATTGAAACCTTCTAAACCAATGCTATCAAAGCCTAGATACAGGATTTAGTTCTTGCTAGAAATCATTTTAAGCAAGTATACTTTTAGCAGCTTATTTCTGAAAATTTAAGTTTACTTAACAAAAGTTGCATGTCTTGGAACTGCATTCTGGATCACAGTTTGTGATACAAAACTAGAAAACAGATATATAAAGTCAAACAATCTGCCCATGTGAGATTTCAGAAGACGACGAAGAACTTCTCAAGATGCAAGTGTCCTACTACGTTAGAAATTAGAGTTCTTTTGACATCTGAGTAACAATTAAACTTCAAACATCTTTGTCACCGTTGCAATATTTCACTTATCCTTCCCTAAAAGTTGCACAGTACATTACAAAAACGTAGGCCATAACTTGTGTTTCTGCAGATGTGCTCACCAGTTGCATGCTGCAATGATGTGGGGGAAATCACATAAATCACCCGGTGTTTCATGGGTTTCCCTGAGGACTTCTGCTGGTTGCACTGTAAATGAAGAGCAAGTTTCTGGTAGCAATAAGCTGTGTATGTTAAGATGGCTAAGGCCATTTATGTGCTGTGGACCTCATAGAAGGATCTGTGACCTAATATGGGTCTTTCCTTTCAGGTGTGTGTCTGGAGATAGGAGTTTTCCAGCAATTTACTAAAATTAGATTACAGCTTATCCAACAATAAATGAGGCTAAAATACTAATTTTAAATGGAATTCCTTCTAAAATGTGAAGTTTTTGAAGCTTTATTGTGTATTTTGGAGTAAGGAGTTAAAAAAAAAAGAAGAAAAAGTCTTGTGCTCATCTTCATAGAGGGAAGAGAGTCTGAGAGAACGTGCAGAAAAAATGTTCTCAGAAAGACACTGATGGTTATTGGGCTTCTATTTATTATACCAGGTAGAGTTCACCTCTTAGCTGCACTCATCTAAAAGTTAGTTACTTAGGTTTTCTTTTTAGCTGCTGGAATGGAGAGGTTTATTTTGAACTACCCATCAAATTGACTTGGGCGCAAACTTTAGTTAAACCCTTCTATTTTATAATAGATTTTTTTCCCCACTGCAATACATACACAACATACAATGCATTATATAATTATAATAATGCACGAAATGCTAATGTTGTGTACATCTAAATAAAATACAATACAATCTGCTTCAATCAAGAGGAGAAGAATTGTCTCCCTTTCACTCAGTGAAAAGTCTATCCTTCACAGTTGCACTGTGGGAGGAAAAAAGGTCATGCTTTATTTAAATAGGTAACTTATCTGGCTGTGTCTGCCCTCAAATTTGAATTCTCCCAAACTTTGAAAGTATACAAATATAATTTTTTTTTTTCCAGAGCTAGCTCTAGAGCTTTCTTTGAAATCCAGAACAATTTTCAAAGACTACACGAGTGCTTCTAATTAAAGCATTTCTGATGATGGTGTCTGGGTTGCTGATGATAGTTTTTTGCTAAAGTAGTATTTCTTAAGATCCTTTAGTGAAGACCATTTAATCAAGTTAGTTATTTCCCCTGTGGAATTGCCCCAACCCCCCCAGTTTGTTAGCTTAGTTGCTGACAACTCATTTGCAAGCTAGTATGCCTAGCTCTTTTGCTAGTAAGCCTTTTGCAGTCAGTCATAACTTCTGCTACTTAATTAATGTGATCTGAAAAGCTAAGCACACAATGACCTGTTTAGATACGAAAGGGATCTGAGCACATCATCCCTCTCCCTTATTTATACTACCTTGTTCTTCAATAATTAAGGACAGACTTAATCAAAGGCATTCTGAGCTTGCCTTTTACACCATATGAGCTGTGAACGTGCAGCTCTCCAGGGTTTCAATGGACTGCCGTCTTCTCCATTTTTCAGTCTTTTTAAATTTTTTTTTTGAGGTTTACTGAGGTGCAGTCAAGATCAAAACATGAGAATACCACTAGCATAACCCCACACCTTTGCTTGAGGGTAACTAAAACATTTTATTACTTTTCTCTTCTAACCCTGAAAAGAAAGAATGATGGTGGAGGGTTAATTACTTCTGAAAGCTGATTTATTTATAAAACTTACTTACAGAACCTTCCACCTGCATATCTGAAGAGATTTTACAGATGGTAGTGATATTATTCACAGAGGGTAAAAAGTTAAGGTGCAATTTCAAGCAACCTTCTTAAACATTTTTCCTAGAAAAGAATCCCTAATCGTGTCCTCTTTTTCTGCCATATGCAGTGGTGAAAAGGAAGGTTCCCTGTAGCAGAAGTGCTCCAGTTATTCTATCTGAAGTTAAATCTGAAATTAAATATTCCCTCCTCAAAGAGCAGCTATCCACAAGAGAAGATTTCTTAGAGTGTGGTTTCCATTTCTTTTTATAAGCTAAAGAGCATTGTCAGTAGTCACTATACCTGTGTAGCTACAGTCCCTCCCAAAGAGCGGAATCAGAGCGGTGGTGGCCGTATACTTTGAAATGGCCAATTGGAAACACTCAATGTGTTGATGCACAAGAATAAGCAACAAGGGATATGTGTTAGGGGAGTATATATTTTTTATTTTTAATTAAAATAAGCAACACTTCTGAAGTGACGGTTCCTGAAATAAATGGCTGTAAGAATTGTAGCTTGGAAGTATCCCTGTTTTTTTCTGTGCAGCTTCATTGACACAATGCTCAGAGGATCTGCACATCTGTAATGCTAGAAGTCTATGATGGTTACCTCTGAGCTATGTCTTTGTTGGTGGAAATGCCAATAATAACTTTTAAATTGGTTTTACTGGCAGAAAACAAGGGCCTGAGTTTTGTGGGCAAAAGACCTCTTCTTCAAAGCCTCGGCATCTGAAAATTCTGAGTTTTCAGCTATTCTAGCTATAAAATGTGAAGTTGCTGAGGCTTAACTATGCTTACACTACCTTATGGGGTGGAGAAGGGGAGTGTATGACAATGAATAAATGTGCTTGGAAAGTTATGAACTAGGTAGAGCTTTCCACAGAACCAGTTTTCCTATCTTTCTTTTTCATTGTATATGAAAAAAGAGAAGTCTGCAAATTACGCAGGAATTTCACTACTCTGGGAAATCGCATTAAGGTGTTGTGAAAGGCTAGAGCATGTTCAGTTTGGTTTTTAGTCTCACGCATATACAAGCTATTCAACAGGAAAAACTCTGCATGGTCTCCATACACTCAGTAAGATTTTTAGGCATCTTAGCTGTCAAGGTCCAGCAAGCCTCTACTAATCACCTTCAAACAAATGATTCTCAAAGGTATCTTTAATAGGATCTAGGAAGCCTGCATCCTTGGCACAAAATCCATAAAGTGATTAGGGTTTTGCAAAGTCATAACTAACTGAAAATAGGGTCTTGGGAAAGTTCCCTGACACCTTCCATTATACCAGCTAGAGCTATGCAATTCTGTGAGCGGCCTGGGCTAGAAATCTTGCAAAAAGTGTGCAAGGTGCTGAAGACTCTGAAAACAAAATGTTGGAAGAAGTTAAAAAATATAATGCTCTGAGAGGATGTTTGGTTTTTTGGTTTGGTGTGTGGGGTTTTTTTGGTTTGTTTTTTTTTTTCCTCTCCCCCCCCTTTTTTTTTTTTTTTTAAGTTAAGCCTTACTTGAGGAAATGGTCAATATTTTATATCTCATTGGTAAATTCTCCTTTAAAATAGCAAGCCATGAAGGATCCTGAATATTTTGCTAAACAATGCTACAAAGTGAAGAATATGCCACAGTTCTCAATTCCACAAAACGTACAAAAGGAGAAAAAGAGTACAGAACCAAGCTGGGTGGGATTAAGCATTAATGGTGAGAATGGTCACTCTGTTTAGGTACGGGAGGTGACAAGTCAATGAGATGCCACAGGGTGACCTCAGGGTGGTCGTTTTTATTGCCCCACTTCCTCCTCTGCTCACCAGAGAAGAAAGCAGCAGTGGCTGGTGCCAGGGAAGGGCGAGGGCGAGGTGGGCTGGGCTGTGCTGGAGCTATGGCCTTCCAAAAAAGAGACCTGACACGTTCAGGGCATCTCTCATCTCTGAGCAACATGTAAGATGCTGATGGAGAGCTGAGCTCAGCTTCCCTCCTTGTATCAAATTGCACTTCACCCTACAATGATGTGTGAGGAGATACTGGCTGCGAGCAACTGTTCGAAAGCATCATTGTATCCTGGGTATTTTACGTTATATTTAAAATAATAATAGTAGTCATAGTAGCTTTTTTAAATTACAAGTAACTGAAAGTAGAGTTACTTCCAAACAAATATACTACTTCTTCCCAGCTATTAATGCTTCCTGCTAGGAAAACACTTCTTTTTGCACATGTAGAAGGAAAGCATGCTGGAATCTAATACTCTCTGGTTCAATGTAGGAAAGGTAATATCTTTTTAGCTGAAAGATATTTGATTACTTGGGGCTACAGTAACAATAATTTAAAAAATAAATTAAAAAATGTTCACATTCTTGGCCCTTTTTTGAGTCCTGTTGTTAGTGGAGGGATGTTTGCAAGGTTATTTGCTGTAGACTACAAAATTTAGATATTTCACATGGGGCCTCGGTACGCAGTCATTACATCAACCTTGCTGTTGATGATCCTTTGGATATGGAGCGTGACCATCCCGAGACCCAAGCTGACATGATTGTCATTCATTGTATTAAGCTAGGAAGGAGTTAAGGCTGCCTGTTCCTCATGATGTTCATGCAGGCTGGCTGTGGTATCAATATCTGGTCTAATTGAACAAGGGCCCTGCCATTTTCCTTTTCACTTCTATGGCTTTTCTGTTGTTGTTGGGTTTTTTTTGTTGTTGTGGTGTTTTTTGTTTTTTCTTTTTTTTTAAAATCCAAATCTCTTTCTGCCCTTCAAACAATAAACTGACTTAAGTGGAAAAGCATAAAAGTAACGGCACAGGTGCTTTACGTAGTCCTAAACATCTGCACATACAACGAGCCGTGTTAAGCAGAACGAGGACTGAAACTGATATTTAAGCTCCCTCACATGTCTCCTCTCCTAAATTAATATTACCTGTCCAGTGTAAGCTTAGAGACCTCTTCTCTGATATTAAGGCAATGTTACCAGTCAGGATAACAGCGACTTCAGAAGTAGCTTGTTTGGTTCCTTGGTGTAATCTGTAAATTAGAGGAGGACAGGAAAATAAAAAAAATCCAGCATCTTCTTTCCTAAGTGATTTTTCTGATGTGCTAAAAAGATGAGAGGAAAACATCAAAAACTTCTTTAACTAAGAAAAGGGAGAGATCCAGCTTCAACTCTGAAGGAGCCAGTCAGCAGAGGAAAAAGGTGTAAGATATGTTTGCAAGTTACCCTGACTTTTATAATATTTAGATGTGATTGCTCTATTGACGTCAGCTAGCAGGGTGGGATGGCATTCTTCCAGAGCACTTGTTTTTTTTCTCATTAGCAAGGAAGAGCTATCAACCCTTTTTTCGCTATTATGTCTAATTGAAGCCGCAGCTTCTGCACCATGTTCTCATTTCCAGCTACTTGAAAGGATCAAGGACAAACTAAAGGGCCTCCTGTGACTTGCAGCACATTAAAGCTCAGAACCTCTGGGACTGATTTAGAACTTGATAGGGTTTGGTGGTTTGGTTTTTTTATTTCCCCCCTCTCCAAATATCTTAATGCTTTACAGAAGAGTGTTTCGGGACCCAAGCTGATGAGCCATGTCTCCTTTCTTTTTTTATTTTCTTTTTCCTTTTGGCTTTTTGTCTGATCAAAGCATCTCAGCCGAATGTCTTTGATGTCTCTCTAGCTGTATCATAAGCAGTTTGACACACTAAAAAAGAGGAAAGCATTTGTGGAAAAAAAAATTTTCCAAATGATGATTTTTCACTCAAGCAACTAAGAAGCGCACAGGGCAAAGGCTTATGCAGTCGGTGTTGTTTTGATTCCATGCTCAGCCTTCAAGGAAGAGAGCACTTAACGAAGATTATTATTATTATTATTTTTTTATTCCTGATCCTTTTTCTTCTGGAGGTTCTTGTACACCACCTCTCACAGCCTCCCCTTGCACTGACCGCAGAAAGCCTGCTTATTCCATCCCAGTCGAGACTTAAACAAGCGTGAAGCCTATTGTGAGCAAGAGGAAAATCAGGCCAAGTGTGTTTATATTGCCAGTTGTTAGTAACAACAACAGCTCTTGGCTTTTGTAAAGCACATGTCAGGCAAGGAATGCAAAGTGCTTTTAAAACAGGCATTAATTAAGGTTGACAACCTCCACCCTCTTCCCTTGCCATGAAGCAAGTAACAAGCCAGGAACATTGATTGGCTTTTAATGTCCCTTCCCAGATGGTGACCTGTCCTCTGAATGGTGCAGTGGGTGCACCTGGGCAGGGCACGGGAGGAGATGGAACCTTTCCATTCACCTGAGGACATCACCATCATCCCCGGGGGGGGCGGGGAGTTTCTGGCACCGAAAGCCTCACACAACCCAAGATGCAAACTGGCTCTGGGGGAAAGATTTTAGAGTTGGGACTGGCTCAGTTACCCTGCATGGGGAAAAGACAGATTGCTCACAAGGTGATCGGAGCATGGTCATATGAACTGTTCAGGTGGGCAGCTGCTCTTCTCCGCTGGATTTCACTGTCCTGTCTTTTTGTCTAATGACATAAAATCTGTGATCTGAGCAAGAATTAATACATAAATAAATAAATAAAATTCCCTTTTGCACTAGAATTGCTAGAATTTAAAAATACTAACAAAGGGGAGCTGAAAACCATTCACACTATTTATTGTACTTGCTTTCTGTGACTGCAGAGGGAACTTTGGTTGTGTACACTTAAAGTAATGTATAGTGGCTACTTTGCCCAAGTTATGTGATGGTGCAGGCACTGTGAATATGATGCTCTAGTCTTTGATACAAAATTAGGATGAAGCTATCTGTAGAGTTCCATCGACTTCAGCAGGCTTTGAAGTGGACAGAGAATTCACAAAGTGACCTTAGAAATCTTCACCCTATGCACAGATCCAGATGTTTTTATGTGGACCTAAGCCTTCCTTTGAGCTGCTTGGGCTAGCTGAACCAGCTGACAAATCTAGCAGAAAACTGGGCTGCTTTTGCCCGATCATTTTTCTGCTGAAATTGTGAGCTGAACTGACTTTTGAGTAGGGAATAGAGAAACTATATTACGATGCATAAACAATAAATAGATGAACAACTCATTTGTTTACCAGAGGGCCCTTTGAGGTGTGGTGGCATTTATCAAAGTGTTTTCAGTTTTGTACGCTCTCAGTTTTTCCACGTTTTCACATTGCTTCTGTTAGACTCCCTCTTCTCGTCTTTACTCACCAGCTGTTTCTTCATATAAATAAGCTTGTTGAAGATATGTAATTTAAAACCTGTTTGGGAAGCTTGCCCAGTGAAACATCAGCACATGGAGGGTAAGAATCTCTCAACCAGCAGATAATCTTCTAAAAGACCATTTTTCATAGGGGTTAAGTTTTAAACACAAAACTAGAAGTTACTTTTAACAAGTAGCTAGAAATATTTATATGGATCCCTAGATAAATTTTCTTAAATTCTTCAGTAGGAAGTCTTACTGAACTGATAAAATTTGGGAAGTGTGTTATGGGAATGTAAAATATGCTAAATTAGATTCCACCTTAGTCAAGAAGTTCTTTGCTAAATAGCCTATTAAATATTTTGACTGGAGCAATCAGCCACAGCAGAAATGACTCCTCTTTTTTTCCCTCTTTCTTTTTTTCTGTGCAATGAGCATAAATAATAATATGCTACAATTCCTGGCTCAAACTCCAGAATCTCCTTTTGTACCTTTACTCACCTGATCTAATGTGGAGGGAGTCTGATTGAATAATATCAGGGTTATCATTGATAGACTCATTGTCTCTCTACCTTTAAATGATATAACAGTATCTTTAAATATCATTTCAGCATCTTTAGATCTAAAAGGTATTTTAAAGTATCTTTTAATAGCCTAATGTAAAATTATTGCTATAATTGATTGCTATTGCATACCAATATTGCTATCAATATATTGATTGCTGTTACATCAGATGAAGTGTGGCCAGCAGATCAAGGGAGGTGATTCTGCCCCTCTACTCTGCTCTCGTGAGACCCCACCTGGAGTACTGCATCCAGCTCTGGCACCTTCAGCACTGGAAAGACATGGACCTGTTGGAGCGGACCCAGAGGAGGGTCACAAAGATGACAGGAGGGCTGGAGCACCTCTCCTGTGAGGACGGGCTGAGAGAGCTGGGGTTGTTCCTCCTGGAGAAGAGAAGACTCTGGGGAGACCTGATAGCGGCCTTCTAGTACCTAAAAGGGGCCTACAGGAAAGGTGGGGAGGGACTCTATCAGGGAGTGTAGTGGTAGGACGAGGGGTAAGGGGTTTAAATTGAAAGAGGGTAGATTTAGATTAGGTATTAGGAAGGAATTCTTTACCATGAGGGTGGTGAGACACTGGAACAGGTTGCCTCCGTCCCCAGAGGTGTTCAAGGCCAGGCTGGACGGGGCTGTGAGCAGCCTGGTCTAGTGGGAGGTGTCCCTGCTCGTGGCAGGGGGGTTGGAACTGTATGATCTTTAAGTTCTCCTCCAACCCAAATGATTCTATGTTAACTTCCAGATTAATTCAGATTTTCTAAAATGGCAATTATTTTAACGTATTTATAAATAATAGCCAAGGGAGTAGTTGCTTTGCTACTTTTTTCTTGTAAGTCTTCCAAGTGATTAAGGATCCAAACCATGGCTTATAAATAAACAGTTTCCTTGGGAAAGGAAAATATAGTGTTCAATGGCATGAACATTAGCTCACTGTTTTATTAAGGTTAACGTTTACTTAAAAAGGACAAGAAATTAATGAGAATTATATTCAACAAAACTAGACTGACATAAAGAAAAGAGCAGTATATTTTTAACATAGCTAAGCATGTCCTGGACATCTCTTATAATAGTGTCCATGTTGCATTTTTTTTGCATGTATGTAATTATATAGGGAGCAGATTCACGGTCCATTTTTTCCTGCATCCTGCCACTATGATGGGCTATCGCTTCTTACTTCAAAGGAGACTATTCCAATGTAGGAATATATTCTTTTTCCTGATCTTTAACATTTTTATAATCTGCAGCCAGTGTGAGGCATGGAGTTCCAAGCTTTTGTAGCTATGACTGGTATATCGTTAGGTAGAAACAGTCAATTCCTTCTACTAAAACTAAATTATAGATGTAGTATTTGTGTAAATATTTTTTTATTATTAATTATCTGAATTGCCACAATGCCGATACAAACCACTTATGGACCATATGGACCTAACACTTACCGTGTTAGGAGGTTTGTAAACATAGAATAAAGAGATTTTCTGTGCCCCAGTGAGTTTAATATCTATATAAAAGTCTGAAGGCAGCGGATGCTGATTGACAGATACAAGTCACTGAACAGGGGGAGCAATGAGACATTTTATTTGCATGATATGGAGTCATACCAACATAACTGATGCTTAACCTCTGCCCAGTGTATCACAGTTTGTAGTTTGTGTTTTAAGGAGTAGCAAGGGAACTGAAGGAAGATCACTGAGGTAACTTTGTGGGTATCGATGAGGAATTCCTTTCCAGCACACGGGGCGGCATGGGAGAAAGCTAGGAACCGTATCACAACACAAAGAGGAGAAGGGAATAGAGAAGATAACTCATCCGTACTGATGGACTGGAAGTTACAGGAAAAAGATGTGAGCAAGTATGATGCAAGAGAACTGGTGACATGGAACAGCATTAAGTGGTGCTTGGAGAGAGGGAGCACTTCAAAATGATTTCCACTTACAGTTTAATAATAGTTAGAAGCAAAAATGCAGAGACAAACACTCCAAACAGAAATTATGTTGGCAAAATGAGGTTACCTTCTGTTTGCTTTTGTACCTCAGAGTATGTTGTCACACCAACTGATAGCTAATTTGCAACCCACTGGTTTGGCAAAATCAATGTCCCAGTTGGGCAGTTCAGCCCATGAAATGCATGCTAGATATGCCTTAAAGCCATAATTTCAGACATATTTATTGTCATCCTCTAATGAATATGTGCAGTTTGTATACATAGACAAATAGTTTTGAGTAGCATGACTCAGCACAGCCCGGCAGTATCTGTAAGGGGCGTACTTTGACTTAAAGGAGTAACTTTTCAAATTAACATGTAGCAATGTTTTGTTGTTTTGTTTTTGTTTTTTTCCTCTATTAGGAAGAATACCTAACCTGTTTTCACCTCTTTAGGGGGAACACAAAACCAGGATTAGGAAAAGAGTAATTAAAACGCACAAAGGAGTCACACAGGAACACTGTGGGAATACAATGACTTGATAAAGGAAGGCATGATGATTAGAGCAGACTTTCACTGACTTGATTTATTTCCATGAAGTTCTTCCCTCTGATGTAACTTAAGAGTGCAACTGGCTACTCTGAAGCTCCTCTGTTAAGCGTCCTTCCCATATCATATTTCCTATGTGTGGCACCTGAGAAATCTGAATTTATATTGAATTGTCAAGAATAGCAATCACACTAACAGTGAAGGATGAAGTCCCTGTGGTTTATTTTCTGCCATTTACTGAGTAGTGAATTACAATTCATAAAACCATTTCTCTGCTCTCAGTGAACAGTGCCCCATATTACTAAAATCATTTGGTTTCACAAATCCGATTATGTTCATACTATTTCTGAAACAAGACATTTCCCTTTCTGTTATCTTGGATAATACAATTTCCAGTGTGCATTTAGAAGATCAGAGAACCTCAATGACTACAGCTGCTCCTATTTTTATGGCACATATTGTTCATGGTTCTCCACAGCTAGAGATGACTTAGAGATGCTTCTGATTATTAAACCTTATAATAACGTAAGGCATGCTATACAATCAATTACAATAAATGACTTTATTGCCAATATCTAGCAATTTCCTGTTATTCTTCTCTCAATTATTTTCAACAGAACAAATTGTCTAATTGGGTGTTTTATGAGCAGATCAGTGTGACCTTAATGCTGCAGGGGCAATGCGTGAAAAGGGGGAGAAAGAGCCTTGAAGATACTCAGTCATATTTGCTCATTATTGCACCTCGCTAGGAAAAGTGTGAAAGGTCCCCATATTGGTTGTGCACAATATGTGCTAGTTCATTAGTAGCCTGTGGTGGTCAAGGAGAGAAGATGAAGGTGATTTCGGTAATGTCTAACTGCTCAACACCTATGGGTTGACATAAATTATTAAATGAAAAGAAATATTCAATATTCAACCATTGTATTAGCCTTCTGAGCCTTTGACTGTTCCTCTGTAGCAATATGAAATACAAGAGTCTGAGAGAGGACTGAGATTCTCCTGCCACCCCTCTGCAAAACAGCAAGTACAAAAGATCACAGAGATGACACTGAAATGATGTTAGCACTTGGCAACATCTCATGCATTGCTGGCTCTGAAGAAGCAGGCTGAAATCACAAGAGCATGCTGTGAAAGTCCATCTTGTAAATGCAGGGAGAGACGCTGCACTCAAGAATATGTAATCTGAACTATGAGACTGACAAACTATGAAGTGCATATTATAAAAGAAATTAAAGGGCAAAGCAATGGAAAAAAAAAATGGTCCAAATCCTGTATGTAACAGGAATGGCAATGGAACCTAGAGGTCCCTATTTCAAGTTCAGAGAATTAGCTAAAAAAATACCCTTTCATTTCAGCATGTGCATAGCAGTGCTCAAGAATGCTGAGACTGTAGAACAGCTAGGGATCCTGCCAGCGCTCACAAATCCACCCCAATTTGTGACTCGCATGGGCTCTGGTACCCGCAAAGCTTTGCTGTCCTCTCTCTGCCTGCGTCCCCCCCTTTCAAAGTAACTCCCTCATTCACGTGTTGCTGTTGTGACCTTCACTTCAGCAGCGAATGTGCAGTTCCCCGTGAACAATTCAAGGTGTTTTCTCCCTCCTGCACGTTATCAGCTTCCATTAGTATGGGATGTAGCCACTGAGTTTAGGTCCTAAACGCTCCATAAGACATCAGGCCAGTCTGAGGTCTAGAAATAATTGCATTCAGACTAGATTCTTAGACGCACATCCAAAGTAGGTAAGACTTGTGGCTATTATCCCATACTTGCTCCTTGCCATAAGGAGCAACAATGACATCAGTAGGTTACTCAGGACAAAATGTGAGCATTTGGGAAACAATTTATTGGACTAGAATGAACATACCATTCACTATGGAGAAAAATATAAAAGTGCCCAGAAAATGTCTTTGAAGTAGCTCAGCCTTCAACTCGTCAAAAACAGAACTCCTAAATCAATGAATTGTTGTTTTAAGAAAGAGATACTCAAGCTTTCTTGTTCATTATTAGAATATGTCAATTGGCTCTTGTACTATAGAAAATGAATTAATTTTAATGTGACAGGTCTAATTGTGGGAATGTCTTAAGTTTTTGTATAGTGGTAACTGAGGCTTGAAAATACATGACAAAATCATGTTTGGGCAGGTTTGAACAGGCTTGGAAAATATGTTACAAGAAAATAGAACAAGCTAACTAGAAAGTAAAATGGAAATGATTTGCTATTCTTTTACAAAGATGAAGAATTTACCTGTTTCCATTGGTGCGAAGTGGAGAAAAAAAATTATAAAACGAAGCAGGAGAAAGTAATGCAGTTTTAAAGTAAGCAATTTCTATAACAAAAAGAAGATTATTGTTTGCTTTCAGTTTTCTGATGTATTTTTTGAAATGGAATTGAAAGTGCATTCACTGGGAGCTTTTTCTCAATAAGGGGCTACTTAAATGAGTGAAGAATTTAAGTTCAAGGGGTGGTTTTTGTTGGATTTTTTTTTTTAGTTTAAAATGTTATTTCCTTGCATGAATAAAGTTTCTGTCATACAGCAGCATTCAGCTCTGTGGAAATCAGGGTAGAGAGTGGGCAGGTCTGTTAAATATGTTTTGCTAAATAAATCATAATGAGAAGTTATTAAAATCCTACTTGCCAGTTAGAAGACTGCAGAAGTCGAGAATCACATCCAGGCTTGTGTATTTGGTCCAAAATTTATTCTACTGACCTGAGGCCTAATTTAAGAGCCCAGTCTCTTTGGGTTATGGTTGGCAGAGAGGTGCTGCGTGGGAAGTGTTGCCCCCAGCAGGCTCTCCCCATCGACTCCAGAAGGAATCTGAACAGATGGGTTTTAGGCACCAGGGGTCTGAGCCCTGAGGTTCAGAGACTAAGGTTCAGATCTGAGAAGTCCTGACACCTGATTTTCACAGGTTATATTTAGATGGGCAGCTTCAGTGATTTCAAATTTGAACATAACTTTAAAAATTACTGTATCCACATTTAAAGGTATCTGGATTGCTTCAAATTGGAATTATTTTCTGAAGCTTTGGCTTTCTGGAAGTGTTAGACTAGTTCTGGTCTTCACAGGTGGCAAGTTAATAAACTGCTTGTAATAAAGCACTTTTCAGGCTTTCTCCTTTTCCTTTAGAGGTTCCTATATCCTGTCTGAGACTGATCTGGTGCGTGGAAGTTCTTGCAAATAGCACTGCTTTTTAGTCTAAACGAGCTCATGTTCTGCAGCTCTGCATTGTGAAGGGCTCTACAATTTTTCTGAGATGCAGTTCTCTCTCTACAACTCTTAACCTCTCTGCCTTTTAGGCAATGATCAAAAAAAATCCAACTTGCCAGCAGCTCTCTATGAGATCAAAGAGGAGGGGAAAGTGGACTGCTAACAATAGACTGCCACCCTCTACCTGAACAGGCTGAAATTATGATGAGGTATAAGGTGGGGACACATTTTTGATGCATGGTTCTGTGCCAGAGCTTGAGCACTTCGAAGCATTTCTTTGCTTAAAATTGACTGCTTTCAAATGTTTTGTTCATTTTGGGCCTAACATTTTCTGCTACGTTTGAGTATACAGAAAGCTTGATTAGGGAAATAATGATTTCAGACTCTCCTGATATAGCCTGTCTTTGGGAGATCCTGCTCCTTTGAAATATGTTCACGATGCATTATTTTTGGAGAGCTACTGCCTAGTTGAGAAGCCAGGGCAACTCTAATTAGTTATTTTTCTCGAGTATGCTGGATAATGACAATATATTACGTGTTTACGAAGTAGATGTACCAGCCGCTAGTCTATGAAAACCCAGTAAGACTTTTTTAATGCACCCCATCAGGTTCATTGAACAGCCTGCTTGACTCATAATACCTTCATGGTCTAAAACTGCTGTTACTTCTTGTGAGACAATGCAGTGGAAAATGTGTTTTATCAACACTTGCTTCACTGGGAGGAAATTTAATCCATGGCGCTCTGGTCTTCAGCTTGATGGGTCCAGGATATGAATGTTTTATCAGAAATTTTCCAAACGGGAAGGGACTTGTTAACCATTATCAAGCTCATCAGTGATAAAGCAGAAGAACGTGGGAGTTTTTCATTTTGAGCCTTGCACCTGGACTTTGAGAGCTCATAAACAGATGGGCTTTTTCCCATTTTGGAATCATCAGTCCTTACAAATCCAGCTTAGACATCCTGAACACCTGTCATGGAAACAACAGAAGTGCCAGGTTAGCGGACTTGCACACAGCAGGACACTTACGTTTCTTCTTGGCAAGTCACTCTTTTTATTTTTGGCTATCCAGTGTTTTTTAATGTTTCATGCTACTCTGTTTAAAAAGCCGTAAGAAAAACTCATAGGTAATTTTGCATTTCTGTGAAAGCGATACTCCCAGTATTAATATAATTAGACATCTGCAGTTCAGAATCAGACCTGCATAAGACATAAGAACAGTAAAAGTATATTCATATGAGTTCAGAAGCTTTTTTGTCACTTTCCTTCTAACTCAATGATCTCCTGTGAGTCTAATGAGAGAGAACTTACTTAGGTTTTGCTGCAGTTAAAATCCACCCAGTCCCTGGGTATTCTTTTGGCATCGTTGTGTTTTTATATTTCTGTAATCTTAGTTCTTTATAATCATGACATTGCGGACAACTTTTCAAAACATCTAAGAAAACTGGGGTCTAAATGGCAAACACAACTGTGATAAAGCATGCTTCTCCTAGTCTTTGTGGAAACAAATAGTGAATCTTACAATTAAAGGATGCTCAACATCTCTCTAAGAGTACTTAGCTGACAACACTGTAGCCGATAAAAGTATGGTATAGATATTATCTGTGCCAAAAAAATTATAAAAATCAATTACTTTTCAACTTCTAGTTTGTCATGTAGGTTCTAGCACAAATCTCATTTTCTTAACTACTCTCAGTGCACCAAAATATACATCACTTAATTCTTGGCCATGGCTGTGTTGGTAATTCTTTACAATTACTGAAATGTAAATCATAGCAATTGTTGGATGTGTCCTGTGGCCCAGGATAGCATACAATGCCCTTATTAAATATTAAAACATGACCTATGCTCATGCATCATAATCATCCATTGATGAATTAATAGCATCCATCCTTCTGAGACAAGGTGGCCATTTGTAAATTTTACAGTAAATGTCCCAGAATAGGGACAGTGTCCCTAGATGACACCTTGCAATCCAATATGCTCTAGAGATACTGAGTATGTACTGTTCCCAGGAACAACAACACGATTCTCGTTTCTGTTTTAGCAAACCCCAAGCACTACTTGGGTTTAGCTGTTATACTGGTGTTTCCATACTTAGACCGTTGTGCTAAAGGTCTCCTAAGAAGAGAATCAGTGCTAATCTTCAAATATAAAGGGGGGTGTAAACACAGGAAAAGCCCCCACCTCCACATGAGACCTTTTCTATAGAGATATATTTGAAATTATGAACTCTGTGCTCTGTGTTGGCAGGACACTATCTATTTTCATCTGTGTTCAAACAGTGAAATCACATGTTTATATATATAAAATTCTTACCCAAAGCTAATGTTTTTGACCAGTTGCTATGAGTTTAGGGAAGGATTTACTAGAACAGAAATCAGTATTTCTTTGTGGTACCCATCAATGACAGACAGGGCATAAAAGGGTCCCTAAGTGTCAAGAATATTCCATTCCTCCATAACATAACAAGTGAAATCCTCATCTTCGTGAGGTCATTGCAACTTTTGCAGTCAATCACAGTGATTCATTTACCAGACTGCATGAACCTCTATAATGAAGTATGTTTCATTAATAACCTCTGGGTAGAGACCTATATTAAAAGGCCATCCACTGTAGTTTTCAAAATTAAAACCAACAGGAATGAGCGTATTTCTGTTGGAAGAATATCAGAGGTGAAAGTGGCTTCTTGGGATTTTATATGCCTTTTAGGAGTCAAATCATTGTGTTAATTTGCAATAAACAGCCTGACTTTCAAATCATAAGTATAAGCTATTGAGCTGTTTTAAAATGGTGTTGCAAGGCAGTCTGAAGATCTCATCTAGCTTACATCCCTAGAGGTTGAAAGCTGGAAAATCTGGAGCCTGTGAAAGGATATCTGGAGGATCAATAATCCGTAGACAAAAATCACAGAGGATGCCTGTACTAGGAAAATGTAGAACATGCCTTTTTCTTAAGTGAAAGAAGGTTCTTGGAAGCAGGACTGTGTTTGTGTATGCTCCCAGATTCTGTATGGGGAAAATAAAAGGGGGCTGGTGGGGCGAAGCACTGCAGCTGAGTTGATGTAAGGTTTTTGTGATGGAAGCTGAAAACCTAGGTAAAACAGCACAGCTCTCCCAGTATTATGTAAGAGAAAAACGGATTACTTAGTCACTAGGAGAAGATGGTAAACTTCCATATGTCTTAAATAAGGTTTTGTATTACTCACAAAAGCATTTTGGTGTGGATGGTTTCAAAATAAACACTAGAGCATGGAGTTAAGGCTACAATATTGTAAACATCTCTAACCATCTTCCTCTGTGTTTCTGTGGTGAACGTTCATCCTTAGAGTCATCATGTGGTTTTCCAAGGAGGCTTTCGTGGCTTGTTATCAGCCTTCAGGATCTCATGGAAGGATGCGGTGCTATTCTGCTGCCTTGTGTGGCGAGATGTACTTCTCTACCTCCATCTCAGCCACACATAGCCTGTTTTGAGACAGGAGAGAGATGGGAAGTCCAACTCAGAAAACACCATCCCATTCAGATCTTGAAGTTGGCACTAAAAATCTAACAAGTCCTATCCGGTGTCAGGGCATCATTGCGGCCCTCAATGAGGCTCGATGAATTCAAGACAAAGGCTTTCTTTGTGGAAAGAGTGTAAAGGATGTAAACTTAGTCATGGTGTTGTGTGAGTGCATCTTCATGGGGAACTGGGTAGAGACCTCCAGCTGACACGAGAGAGTAAGCAGCTCAGCTCAGTGAGCTATAGGTAAAAGGCTTCCTCCTGCACATCTCCAGTGCACTAAGCCACTCAACAGTGTCAGCAGGACAGGACAAAGCAGATTCAAAGCAGAGTTTGTATCTGGAGTACGATTTTAAACCAGTTCCATATTTACATGTCCATCAGACAGCCCTGGTGAATCTGGTGGCAAATGTGGGCAGATTAAAATGTCTGTCTTTGGGGAAAAATTCTCCTCCAATTAAATGTGAAGAATAAAAGCATTATAATGTAATTTTTAGAATTTGAATGAGATTAAAATAAAATGATGTTGCTTTTGTAATCCTTAAAATGAAATCCAGAGCAATCCAAGACAAAACTAGGGAAACATAGGTCAGAAGCAATCTGGGAAAAAATGTGATGTTACTAGTAATAAGGCAATATTTCTGATATGGCATTCACTTATATCTGAAATAGGATTTGCTACTTCAATATATTTTGGGCCATTTGTAGATTATTGCTCTTAAATTAGGTATGTTGATTAAAAATCAGTGGGTCCAACACCATAGAATCATAGAACACCAGCCGTGTTACAGATAGTATGCAGAAAATGTTTCTATTTATTCAAACGTTTACCCCATATTTACAGATGTATAATTGAGTATAGTGTTGGGACCCCCTACTGTACAGGTAAATAAGAAATAAGCAAATATATAACTAGGTTTCAGTGTGTAAAAGTATCTGCCACAAACAACTGGAATGCTTTAACAGTTGTCTTGGCAAAGAAGTTGAATGAAGTCAGACTGGGAGAAGTCTGTACCAGGACTCTTTTTATCCAGAGTGATTAATTAGACTTCTTTCACGTGGGCTTAAAACTAGAAGGAACAAGATCTTGAGAGGCGAGTCAATAAGTTGTCAGCAGTAACTTGCATTGTTGATGTATAGTATCTCACGGAAAATGATGCATGAGAGGCTGACCATGTGCTAGAAGGAACTTTAGGACATAATGATAATTTATTTGAAGGAAGGAGAATAACCATAATTAAAATACAACAAAAAACCCCCGACCCTACAAGCTGAAAACAGCAGTAATAACAGCCCGTGAGCTAAAAGGACATGCAGTATGTGAAAGTTTTAATGTGACAAATCCAGGACCTTTAGCCATATCCTCAAATGTGCTGCTTTCAAATTTCAATCCTCTTGATTGCTAGGAGAACTTTGAAGTGTAGAATATGAATGAATGGTGTCTCTTCAGCTTAGCTACTCCAACTGAAAACAAAAGAGCAATACAATTGCAAGTACTGACCAAGCAGCAATCTCAATTAGAGGAAGAGTCAGACTCCTTTCTGAGCCTTAGGCTAGCTGCTACTTCATGTTTAGAGGGCCAAAGCCTGATTAATCCTGGCAGAGGTACCACAATGTATATTGGAGGGAAGGGATGTTCTGAATTCCTTATTTGGCCTTTTCTGTCTTTCTGTACAAAGCGTATTAAAAATTCATCAATTCCAACTATTAATGCTTGAGTGTCTTTACATTTTAAGTGCAATAAAAATGGCATCCAAGTGTAAATGAGGATCAGTCCTGTCAACATTTATAATTAAGATTTAAGCATAACAGGGATATAAATGTTTTCACTATGTCTCGCTCCTATAGACTGTCAAGATAGTCAAAAGACATTCCATCAGAGCATAAAGATAATGCCACCCTAAAAGAAAAGGGAGTCACAAGTACAGATTCGTCTTCCTGAATGTTTCTTGTCACCAACTTTTTCCTCGAAAAAGCTAGCATTTTATTTGTTTGGTTTCCAAATGTATGCTTCTCTTTCTTCCCAGGTAACAGAGTAAATTAGTTAGAGTGAAATTCATTTGTATGTGAAGATGCAGCCATCAGTTACGGTAACCCTTGAAGGTTTATGCAGGACTGGGTGCAAGAAATGCAGTGTCCCAGAGCTGAGGGAAAGGATACTGTCCATAAAACACTCCTCAAAAGTCTACAATAAATTCTAAACTCACAGTTAATGTACAGATATATGTATGTACACTTTGCCCAACTGAGTTTTGAATATCTGTAGGGATGGACATTCCCACTCTCTGTGGGCACCTGGTTTCAGGGCTTAACCAAAACTTTTTTCTTATGCCCTTCTGAAATTTCCCTTGCTGCAGTGTTCAAAATTTGCCTCTCATTCTTTCTCTTGTACCACCAAGAGGAGTCTAGCTCTGTCTTCTTGATAGCCCCCGTTTAGCAGCAGATTACTGCAACTGGATCCCCTTTACACCTCTCTAAGGCAAAGTCCAAATTATGTAAGAATTTAGTTATATAATTATTTTGTCTATTTAATTCCACATAAATTTTAATGAATTTATAAAAGACACCTAACATTATGTATAATTTGTGCATATTATTAAACACACCAGTATAAACTGTGTACAAAGAGTACAGTTCTGTATTAGATTAACTGTTTAGAGTGGATTTTATAATTTTTATCTTTAAAATTTAAGTTCATAAGTGTCTCCAAGAAAGAGACATTTTATATACAAAGGACTACCATCTTTTGAAAATGTAGTACTTGCACTCCGTTGAGATGACAGTCTGGAATAAACATGACTAAGTGATAAAAATATGCAATACAATCACACCATGCTTTATGACTTCAGTTTTGGATAGATACTGACCTCTCTATAAACTCTGATTGCAGTTGTCTTTTAGTCCCATAGACCCTAATAGTTTCATTAGAAATGTGAGTCCCAAATTGTGAAAAATTGCCTCGAAATGGAAAAAAAAAAAATCTCCTTTTCTTCCTCTCCAAATGGACTGTTATACAAAACTACGGTTCAAGCATGTATTTCATATTTAGTTGCTTGGGCTTCTCAGTCAGAAGGCCTCACTGGCAAACGGAGCCAGCAGTGTGTGTGTTGCCTGTGTTATACGGGGCCCTGTGATTTAGTGAGTAGTCTGCTACAGCTAGTTGGCAGAAGTCAGCTGGAGGATGCCCAGCACTGCAAGGATGTACCAGATTATATGCTCATATGGAGCCTGGTCATTCTGTGCATGTGCAACAACTCTGTGTGTACAGGTCTGCTGCTGAATTGCGTGGGAGTCTTGGGGACAAAAATGCTGCTTCCCTTGCTTCCATCTGCACTCTGCTCTTTCTGGTCCCTTTGCCTAAGAGCAGAGTCAGGGAATGAAGCAGCAGAGGAAGGTCAGTCAGGGAACACTGAGGCATTCTCAGCACCATGGGACTGGACAGGATGCACCTACGGGGTGCTGCTGGAAATGGCCAATGTCATTGTGAGGACACTACCATCATCCTAGGCAGGTTGTGGCAGCCAGGGGAGGTTCCCCATCACTGGAAAAAGACAGCCTCGCAGCCATGTTCAAAAAGAGAAGGAAAGAGAAGCCAGGGAATTATCAGCTGGTCAGTCCCTGGGAAGATCACAGAGCAAACTCACCTAGAAGTCATTTCTTCTAGGGGGAAGGTGGCTGGGAACAGCCCATGTGGATTTGCTAAGAACAAATGTTGCTTGTCAAACTTCATTACCTTCTATGACGAAGTGGCTGTTTCAGTGTATGAGTGGGGAGCAGTGGGCATGCCTTCACTTTAAATGGCTTGCAGCATGGTCTCCTGTAGTATCTTTCTAGTCAGACTGGAGACATACAGACTGGATGGGTGAACTACAGGGTGAGTGTCAAACTGGCTGGACTGCTGTGCTTCAAAAGTATGGCCAGCAGTTAAAAGCCAGCTGATGTCTGGTTACTAGTGATATTCTTTAGGTTTCAGCAGAGCTGGCAGCAATGTCTAACATCTTTGTTCCTGGATGATGGGACAGAGTTAACTTTTGCAAGCTCACCAATGACACCAAGCTGGGGAGCAGGGCAGGGAGACTTTCAGAACCTGGAGATGTTCGGAACTTGACTGGTCAAGGCTCTTAGCAACCCGATCAAACTCTGTAGTTAGCCCTGGTGTGAGCAGGAGCTGGACCAGGTGACCTACAGAGGCCCCTCAGGACTTAGATTATCCCATGATTCTACATACAGCACCTATGCAAGAAGCACATGTTGTATATACACAATAAACTTTTGTTGAGGAATGTCCAATTTCATGGCAGGGACAGAGCTGCACAAGGCCCTTCATCCACTGAAACTGTGCTCCTGTGTGAGCAGGTGTGTAAGATTTATAATTTTAAACATGCTTACTCTGTTGCTTATATGTGCAGAATCTTCTCATCTTTAAATCATAAAGTAATTTTGTTCCTCACAGAAATAATGAACCACAAGAGATGCCATTAATAATGCACCCTTCTAGATGTCCTAGATTTAGAAATGGTATGCTAAACCAATATTTTTAGCTATCGATCATCCTTTAAGCAAGAATTTATCATACTTTTACAAATAGTCTCTTTTTGTTTGGTCTCTGCAACTCTGCCTAATATAAAGTTGCCACCTCTGTCAGCTTCTTCTCCATGGTAAAATTTACTTCTATTTCATGTCAATTTGGGCCACAGTTAGTAGAGAGAAGTTCAAAGTGGTTAGATGCAGCTCATGCTAGTCTAGAAAACTGAAAACTCTGATGGGTAAACTTTTCTTTTGCCCAAACGAGTGCAAGAGAATTTGGGGTAGATTTAAACACAGTGTAACTGAAACTAGCACTCTGTTACTGAGGTGAACAGCTCTGAACAAGAAAAAATTACAAGAAAAAATTAACCCAGGAAGAAACCTACCAAAGAAGTCTCTCTCAACTTATTAATGAGTATTGTTGACGGAAAGTCTATGGAAACTGAGAAAAGAGAGGTCCTGAGAGACCCACGAGAAATAATCAGTAGAAAATCCAGCCCTTATTACTTCTGTGAGTCTCTGAAACAAGGACAGAAACATGAGACCTCTATGTAAATGGAGAGGTAAGGTTTTGTTGGTCAGTTTTTTGGGTAAGGTAAGGCTTTCTTTGGTTGCTATATTTCTCTCTTCAGAAGGTTAAAGCTGAACGAGTCCATCCTATTCTGTCTTTGAGAAGTATGGTGGAAGGACAGCAGTGAGGAGCCTGTTTACGTGCCTGGCAGCACCCTTTAGTGACCACAGCTGTAGACTAGGGACCTCCGGAGGGGTTAGGCAGGAGGTGGAACCTGCTTCTGGGTCTGCCCAAGGGCATGAGCAGCCCCAGGCTGCTGAAGGCAGTTTCCACTAGTGATCGGTGCCTGACTGAGAGTGGAGGAGAGACCCAGAGGGCTCTCGCCCTCTCCTCTTCTGCTCAGTCTAGCCAGCTGGCAGCTTTTTTCTTGTGTTAGGTCCTGCAAAGATCTTCATGCTTTTTGAAAGCAGGGATGAGAAAATGACCATAAATAAGATGGGTGGTGAAGCTGCCTTGCATGGCACCCCAATAGATGTGAGCTGTGAAGACGTACGCTGCCATGAGGGCCCACACTGTTGGTTACTGTAGCTCACCTGACAAAGAACAACTGGATAATCTGTTGAGCTTTGATTACTACTAATTAGGTATCCATACTTTGATTCATTTGATGCCATTTCTGTTCCTTAATTCCTACAAAAATAAAATAAGAAGTTCTAAACCCAATTATTTTATTTGTAATGTAATTACCACTAATGAACAGCTGCCAAAAAGACAATTTTGTCTAAATAGTGTAATAACAATTTGCCAACGGACAGTAGTGTAAATGAGCTGTCCATCACGCAGCACTTTCTTAAATTAAAACTAAAGCAAGCCAGATCTTTTCCTTCTCCTGATTTTGATCTTGCATAAGCTGAATTGAACGGGCATTAAAACAAATCACTGTAAGCTTATACACAAGACTGTGACTGATACGTGACTCAGGAAAGGAGCCAGAGATCAGAGAACGTAACTGCTCAAAATCACCTACGTGCTTTATGCTGCCAACTTGCTTACAACTGAGAGTAAATGAGGTGACAAGGCAGGTCTCCACAGGAATGAGTGAACAAAGTTTGAAGCTTGAATATCTTCTTGAAAAGGCACGTAAGCTTGGGCCAGAGGAGAGAATGGATACTCAGGCCAAGATCAACCCAGAACCTTGCAAGCAGACACAGTGCTGTTGCTTAGCGCTGGGAGCCGGTTCAAAGCCGTTCCTCCTGACCCAGCAACAAAATGTCTCAATTCTTACCCGTAAAACCAAGAACAGCATACAGGCAATTTGCCGCAAAATCTCAAGCGACGGGGCACTGTGTTTCAGATGTTTATGTTACATATTTATCTTACAATTTATTTTACCTGAAAAACCAATCTTCCATTCGACTAGAGCTGCTTGCCAGGATGATTTTACGTTTTCCACATATTTCTTTTTCTGCTTCAAATGCATCAGCTGTGTTGCTAGAATGCTTGCCTGCTTATTCTGCTGGAAGCATGTATTTGAGAATGTCTCAGTTACTGCCCATAAACAACCAGAGAAGAAACTGGTTCTCCAGAAGACAGTTCCTTCTGTGCGCTGCCTCTGTTCGGCTCTCATTTTGAAAAGGGGGGGAACCACAGGGCTTGGAGATGGGATGGAGTGGAGAAAAGTTGAAGTGCTAGATCAAAATCCTTAAAAAAAAAACAAAGCAAAAAACCCCAAACAAACCCCGTGAGTTATTTGAACTCCATTAACTTGGCTCAGGAATTTTTATGTGGGGGTGCTTCTGATTTCAGTTAATTTTTGGAGAGATGGTGCTTTCCTGCATGTTGCCAGTGTGTGTGCCCAGCCTCTGGGATGCTGGGGTCCCCCTCCCGCATGCTGCTCACCTGCCTTGTGCTGCACCTCTTGCAGCCTTGTCACAGCAGATCTTGTGGGCAGCTCCCAGTTGTTGCCTGCCCTTCACTATTTTAGGTGGGACAGCACAGAAACAGTGTGCTTTAGTTCATCCCAGTATCTGCAGCACCAGCACGATGTCCAAATAAACATTTTCATCCCTGCGGGAGTTTGGCAGCTGGCTTGCTCCTGCCTTCTCTCCCAGCCCAGGAAATACAGAATTTCTTTCCCAGACCAGGCAGAAGCAGATCTCACCGTAGCACTGCAATGAGCCAGATGTATATGACTGCAAAGGAGAAATTACAAAAAAAATGTGTACCTCAAAAAGAAAGGGAAGTAGGGGTGCTTGTAGGTTTTTTGTCACCGGGATTTCTGCAGAGTTCAAAGCATGGTCGGAGCAAGCAGCGTGGCAGAAGGGAGGGACATAGCAGAATGGGGTCAAGGGGTGACTTTGGCTTGTGAAACAGTGCTGAGTGCTCGTACAGGACTAATGCCAGTTTATGAGGCTGTTTAATTCAGTGTATTAGCAGCAGGACTCTTCTTTGCATGTAGTGCCTTTTAATAATGTCCAATATACGACAATTTTAACCTTCAAATAGAGATCAGAGAGTGCTCTACATATACCTTCTGCTGTTTTAATGTAATAACATTCTGCAGTTATTGATTTACCATACAGTCTTTTAAAGAAGACAAAATGCTTACCCGTGTTAAAATGTGTAGTTCAAATAATCTAGATAGCAAATGCTTTTGCTTGATAGCCCACATTGCCACCAGCTGCAAATTGTGATATAGTCCTTGGTTTCGGGAATCCTGCGCTGAAGCCCACCCAGGAGTAGAAGCAAATGAGCGTGAAGCGGGACACAGGGCAGCAGCGGATGACTGTGCATTTTAAAAGTTGCTGGGTCCCTTTTTACGTAATGTGGATGGCCTGATTAATTTGATGCCATGTTATTTTTATTCTACCAATCTTTTTATTTCGTTCTTCATCTTTTTTCTTTTTCCTTTTTCCCTCTCTGAATGGAATGGAGGCTTATGAGATCGTGCTGTGTGGGACTGCATCCATTTCTTTCCTAGAAGCTTTTTGAATCCATCAGTTACTTTCAATGCAATTTAATACTGACGTTTCTCTAGGGCCCATGAACACCGGTAGGCAGATTAAGGTGCAGAACAAGTGTGGTTCTCTTACTGCTTAGGCAGTCACAGCTCGTGCTTCATTAGGCAGCCTAGGCAGGACACAGGCCACACAAAATGCCCCCCCGGTGGCAAAAGCTTTAGTCAGAACTTGTACATAAGACAGCAAGCAGGAGACAGAAATCAATAGAAAACCTAGCTTCATTAGCACCCCTGCTCCCACAGCTGTTTATTTTTCCTTTACATGTTGCACAAAGGCTTATTTACACCACTGTTTTCTAGCAAGTCTTTGCTTCCCATTGACCCCTTGTTTTATATATTCTATCAAGGGTCCTGTCTCCTCCATCATTCACTCCAACTCCCAGTTACTTCCTAGTCTGCTGAAGTGTATTCTACCTTGCACTTCATTATATACCCAACTCCGATTATGATGTGGCACACGTAAACAATTTATTTTCTGTGTAAATTAGTTAAGCTGGTTTGTAGCACTTAAAGAAAAGTTCCTTCAGACAGGCAGAGAGAAAGAAGCAAAGAGCCTTGGAGAGCAGGCAGACATCAGAGACAGGCAAGACAAATGGCCCTGATTTTGTTCACATGCTGTGTGGGATTTGAAGGAAGGTAGATTAACTCCCTCCTCATTTAGTTAAGGGTTCTCACTGATGACAATAGGAGTGTTTTTCTCCTCAAGTGAGGAATGAGTGAAAACTCAAGAAGATTTGGAACTGAATGTATTTGCGGTTGTTTATGTTTTTGGCTAGCAAGAGACTTTAGCATTTACTGTCATTTTCCCTACAGGTTTAAATTATAAATTATTTGAGGCAGAGGAAATATTCTTTGTTCCTTTTGTGCAGTGCCCAGTACGGTGTGATGCTGATCCATGGCTGTGGCTTGTACATTGCACAGATGCAAAATAAGGCTAATAAAGGCAACAGAAAGCAGAAAGTTCTTCTTTTTCTTTTTTCTTTTTTTTTTTTTTTTCCCCTCTCCGTGAAACAAATTCCATGTTGTCGGGTAATGGTAGGACTAGAGGGAATGGATTAAAACCAGAGATGGGTCATTTCAGAACGGACGTTAGGAAGAAGTTCTTCACCATGAGGGTGGTGAGACACTGGAACAGGTTGCCCAGAGAGGCTGTGGATGCCCCATCCCTGGCAGTGTTCAAGGCCAGGCTGGATGGGGCTCTGAGCAACCTGATCTAGTGGGAGGTGTCCCTGCCCATGGCAGGGGGGTTGGAACTAGATGATCTTTAAGGTCCCTTCCAACCCTGACAGTTCTATGATTCTATGTCGGGAGGTGCGCGTGCGCACACACACAAGAGTCTGGGTGCTGAAAGACATTAGCTTGCAAAACCAGGAAAGCAGTGTTAGTGCTGGTGGCTCTGGGAGTACTGCACTGCTTTTTGTGTCGCTATTTCTTTAGAAATAAGAATTTCCAGTTTAACACACCATCATTTGCTAAACTCTACAGCATGGAAAATATATCTTGTATCAGCCAGGAAATACATCCTTGGATACTTGTTAGTGAAGTAACTATAAAAAAAGGTGAGTTTTTTTTACCGTGTATTTGGACTGCAAAGGTTTTTTGCATGTAAATCACCCTAATACTGCTTTCTGCATGAATAATTATCACGTAAAGGACTTAAGAGGGTTGAAGAAAATCATGCAAACACCTGCTTGGTGGGTTTTTTATAGGTAATCCCAAAGGTAGGGTTGGCTGAATTTTTTGTAGAAGTAGCAACAGTATAGCAGTACCAATGTAGTACTGTGTCCAAAAGAATTAGCTTTACTCATTGGAAGGACATCATTTTACTTTGTTTTCACTATATTTTTATTGTACTAATCCTCTGCTTACATCTTCTGTTTGGAGGCAGGGCAAGAATGGTTGAGATGTGGAGAACGTTCTCCTCTCAATCCAACATTTAGCTCACTTTTTGTGAACTGTTGCAGCCTGACCACAGATAAAACAAGAAATGTGTTCCCATGCTCTTGGGACACCACATGGTATATTTTGCTTTAATGTTCATGGTTAAACTGATTAAGGGCCAAAACCAAATTTTTCCCCCTACACACCCCTAGATAGTGAGCAAGTGTTGCTAAAAGATTTTCTGTTTGTTTTTAACCCTTCTTTGGATCATACAGTGCCATCCGTTTCCAAGGTCGTTTTGGAGTTGTAGTAGGAAATCTGAGGGGGTCTGAAATACAGCAGCGCCCTTGACGTTTTGTGACATGCTATGGTTGTAGCATATAATGACTTGCTGTAGTTAGCGCATTTTATACAATGTGCTGGGAAGGTCCTGGGTATGGTGAATTGCTCCCAGGCATAAACTGTGGTACTTCAGCTGTGTTGGAGATGGCTCCTAGTATCTCTGTGCAATAGTAGGGTCACGTGTTTAAATGTATAACATTGTTTACAGCTAGCTTCGGGATATTTAAAATAGCGTTTCATTCCATTCTGTGAGCAGATCCTAAGTTTAGCACAGTTTTGTTTGGTGGGATTTTTTTTTTTTTTTTAATGAATTGATTTCCTTTTAACTGAAGCGGAAACAGTTTAGCAAACCTGGACTTTCATAAGCAGATTGTGCTGACTGTGAGGATAAGTTTGTGGGCTGAGTTTTGCATCTGCTGAAACTATATAAAAATCTAAGCATGAACTGCAAGCTAAGATGATACTGTTGCTCAATTTGCTTTAACTAAAAGTGCCTGCAAAAGATCAGACTAATTAAGACTGTCTCCAAGGACGTAAAAAATGCACAACCCTATTAAAATACTCTTGAGCTTTTAATTATTTTGAGGTGGAAGTGCAATAGAAGTTTGTGCCTGGATTTTCCTATCCAGAACCAGTTGCCTTAGAGACCTGGTTGGGAAAAGTGCAGGTGGTTCTATTGGATGGACACAGGAGTTTAACCTGGAGCTGGGGCCCAGCATGAACCTCAGGTCCCAAAAAAACTACCAGTGCAAGCATATACTGTCTCTCTTGTTGGAGATACTCCACTTTGTACTAATAATGGCTTTTGTAATAGGCTTCCAAATATCCCAGAAGAATGTAGTACATACTACTTCTGTATCATAGAGCCACAGAATAACTTAGGTTGGCTAGGACCTCCAGAGGTCTGGTCCCTGCTCATTCCAGAGTTTGATTGGGTTGCTGAGGGCCTTGGCCAGTCAAGTTCTGAACCTCTCCAGGCTGGAGATCCCACAACCCCTCTGGGCAGCCCATTGACCTGTCTGATCTCCCTCACTGGGAAGATTATTTTTTTTCCTTCTGTCCAGCTGGCATTTCCTTTCCTGCAGTTTATGACTGCTACCTCCTGCCTTGGCTGTAGAGCTGAGAAGAGTCTGCCTGGGCATTGACTGTGTCCACCCACGAGGTAATGGAAAAGCCCATTAGCTTTCATGCTTCCTTCCCTCCTGCAGGCAGGAGAAGCCCAGCTCCTTCAGCCTCTCCTGGTGTCCCATGGACTCCAGCCTCCTGCCCGTCTTGGTGGCCCTTCATCTGCTGCATTACCTCCAGTATGGCAGCAACAGCTCTCCTACGCTGAGAAGCCCACAGCTAGATAATAGTACTCAAGAGTGAACCTCTTGTTTTCATTTTCCAATGAATATTTCAATATTTTCAGCACAGAATTTATTCCTACCTTCCCTCCACATTTCGATGTGATTTGTGTCCTTATAGTGAGGTCTATAGTATTTTTTTTCCATCTCACGAGTATGCATTTATTAACGACACAAGTGAAACTATTTTTTCAACCCTTACTCTGGGTTTGATGCCTGGGAAAAAAGATAGAAACCTGTTCTTTTCTGGCCTTGTGTGATCGCACATGATCACCAGCTTATGCAAGGGAATCCTGCACTGGTTCCTCAACAGTCATTGCCAGCTGAAAATAATAATTATAATAGCTGTCAATGCAAAATGTGGGCTAGTTCTCAGTGTTTCAGATCCCAGTCTCTCCCTAATATGGAATCCAAGTGCTCTTACCACCTTATTTTCTAAAATTGGGAGATTCAGAAGATACGTCTGACATCTTTTTAAGGTGAGAAAACACAGTTAAGAAAATAACTCCGCAATCTTTAATAATAATCTCCATTATCCTGACTTTTTGCAACTATCTTATTTTTTGGCAATTCAGAGATATCAAAGTGATATTGAACCAATGAAAATTAATTTGCTCTTCTGTTTGAAGAGTATAATGAAACATGAGGAAATGTACTTATCTTTTGATGGACTCAGGTCTCTTCTAAAACATAAAAGAAGAACTCCACCCTTTTAAAGTTACTTTCCATATGTTCTTAAAGAAAAATACACACATGTCGGGGAAAGGGAAGAATTAGGAGAACTCCAGACAGTTTGGGAGATCTGATTTTAGTGGTGTTTGGTTAGGCTCATCCCTGGGATGCTGATTAATTAAAAAAAAAAAACCACAGGTCACCAACGATGGGAGAGTGACATGGCAGTTGACACTGTGAGCCTGGGGGAGCCCCAGAGCTGGAGAGCAGCCGTGCTTCTCTGGACGCTCTGTTTCTGCAGTTATCACTGAAGTCTGATGAAATTCAATACTTCTCTTTAATGAAACTTTGCAGAAATAAAGGGCTTGATACTTCTGATTGGAGATAAATATCTCTGCTAAATGACCTGATCTTAGGGGTTTGGGGGGCTGCAGTTTAAACATTATTGGTATTCTCAGGTTAACAGAAACAGAGACTCTATCAATCTGCCTATCTTAGATGATCTCAGCTGATGAAATGTAAAGATACAATAACCACTGAAAATAATTTGTTCAACAGGGATTATTGCTGAAATTATCTACTCCTTGGCTTTGTCATTCCTGAAATTGTATCCCTATTCTCAGGCTTCAAAATGGTATCAATTCAGAAATGAAACTGATAATCCACATATCAAAGCCGGAGACATCTTCTCTGAGCAGTACCCTTCTGTGAATTATTTAAATAATAAAAGGGAACCCTCGCTAGGTTTCCACTCAAAGTCTGCTCTCTCAGGGGTTTTTGTCTGCACAGCACTTGTCTAAGCAGAAAAGTTCCCTTCTGTGGTTGTGTTTAGTTTCCACAGCAGTTAAGTCTTGCAGGTGACCACAATTTTTCCTTAATCTTAAAGTGACAAATTTCCTTTGATAACCAGTCACAGACTTCCAAACTTGGAACAGAAATTCATGTACCAGAACATTATCTAGCATGGTGGTAGTACGCATGGTGATATGCAGCTATGGATTATTTATCCGTAACCTCAATGCTAGTTGTATTTGTAGCTTTTATAGCATCTGCTAACAGTTACACTCAGCAACTAGCACAAATACTGATTAAACATAAGCAGTTAATGGTGTTGCTTCCATGCCTGTCTTGAGAGACTAAGCCTGTATCTCCACGGCAGCTTTTCCTGCTCTTCAACTCCAGAAAGTTCCTTAAACTTTCACGTGTTAACATGGAAAAAATCCTTTGTTCTCTAAAAAAGGGGAATCCAGTTTTGGTCCTCTGGGAATACTAGAAAAATACTCCAGGCTAGAGTGCTGGTCCTGCATGTAGAAATCTAGCCAGGATCCTTGTAGCATCAAGATAGGCATCTCCTGAGCATGAGATGCTTGAAAGTCTGTCAGGCAAATAGTCCCTGTAGCTTTTTTTTGCTATTGTGTGAGTGGTACCTGTAAACGTTTTATTTCACTAATTACTACATTAGTATGTAAATCTGTTAGGGTTAGTCAAAGAAAGCAGGAGCCTGTAGCTTCCATAGGGTTCCTGGAGTGCCTGCTGGTACCGCAGTTAGATGTCAGCATTAAAATTCAGGACTCTGTAGTGTTCTTTGGGCACAAGACTTCTGCCAGGGTTAGCAAGTTACTCTGATACCTTGGACCTTCTGGGAAATGGTTTTAGGAATGATTAAGACTAAATTAGCATGGGGGTCTGAAGCACTGCAAATAAAGGCTTGCACGGAGGCTTGTGGCTGAACTGAGTGAAGAGGGATGTTTCCTTGATGCAGTCTTACCTGGGTTAAGGGTATGATGTAGGATTTTGTCTTCCAGAGGCTGATGAACGCTTATTTTTCAGAAGTATTATAAGACTGAATGGAGAATTCTTTCCGATAGGGTTGCTTAATTTTGCATATAAGTGGACTCTCAGCATTAATGAAATCACTAAGGTTGGACTGGACCAGGGGCAGGCTAGATTTAGGACTGCACTAAACCAGGTTACAGAGGAATCCCATGGTTTCAGTCAGGAAGTTCAGATGGCTCATGACTGATCTTCAGATTATTTGAGTTATGATATTTTTGGTCTTTATTTTAGTGCATGACTTTTAGCATTTCAAGGTAACAAATCATCTTTTAATCTAGTAGACAAATGAATAAATTAAAATCAGTCTGACCTACCTTTGGATCTGGAGGTCACAGTAATGAAATATATTAAGATGTTCTTCTTTTCTTATCAGAAAATATTACTGGCCCCTGAGGAAAGTGGCAAGTAGAATTTTGCAAAACTGGTATAACTGGAAGCCACAAATTTTCATGGATATTTTTTTCGCTACACAAAAATTTAAATCAGTAATAATATATAGTAAATCAGCAATATGTTGGGGTTTTTTGCAAGTCAGTAGAAAAAAACTGAGTACTGTTTGGCCTCATTAAAGGAAAAAATAATGCTGATGGTAGACTTGCGTGGGTGAAATCAGAGCTGAGGAAAAGAAGTCAGATATAAAAACTGCAGATTTGGTCTGTTGTTTTATCTTCAGTTGCTTTGTTATGCCACTTAAAACAGCAGCATGTATTAAAGGAGGATATTGGTGTTTTCTCAGAAGCATAGCCGTTAAGGTTAAATATCAGCAGAGCATTAATCCAAGACATTCCTATTCCTTGCAGATTTGAAATAATTTAACAGATCCATGGCAGACCTGACTGTACTCCTGCCTGACGTTACAGTAACACAGAGCTAAAGAAGGAATTCAGCCTATAAAAATGCAGAACATACAAATCATTGCATTCTGAGTAAGCAATTCACAGGGTTATTATGAAGGCTGTATTTTCCCTTTTTGTAAGGGAAAATAGCGAAGTTTTTAAGAGTATTGAAAATAGAGGCAAATGTAATTTTGATCTAATCATTTAACAAAACAGTTTTGGTGCAAGCGGGAAGAAGTATTTCTTCAAATACTTTTATAATCATTTATTCTCAATTGAATTTAGTAAAGTACTTTTTGATGACAGTCTGTTTTTTCAAGTCTTCTGGTTAACTAGATAATATTCAAAGGTACATTGCCAAGCTAAAAGGAAAATAGTTAAACATAGAACATGTGCTGACTGCTTCCATTACTCACGTGCTAAATGACATTTAGTATCAGTGAGACTATTGTTCAGACTAGATGTTTGTGCCCTTGGGATGACTACTGACTTCACTAAACAATCTGACTACTAAAATTGTTCAGAATATTTAATTTCTGTTTGATAGTAATTTTAACCCATCTGTCTCACTTCAAAGTAAAACTGTAAGCACATGCCAATAGGTGAGAATGGACTGACAGCAGGTAATTGCTGAAATACCGCCAGCTACTGTTTAAAGATATAGAAGAGCTTGTAATTGTGAACAGAAGTGAAACGGGCTGAAGGGGGGAATTTTTTTTGACAGAGTGAAGGTTTTCCAGGGTGACTAGACATCCAAAGAAATAAATAATAAAGCCTTGCGTGAAGGCCAGGAGCTCCTGTTTGTTTCATGATGCGAGCTCCGCCGCCCGGGCAAGCAAAGTGGGCTATTCCTCCCAGTAAAACAAGGCCTTCAAAGCCCCGTTTGAAAGCTCTGCTGTGCAGCCAGGGAAGTAACGTGTCATGTATTATAATAAAACCTGTCTTCCCTGGAACGTGGTCTGTACGGAAGATATTTTTTTAAATTAGATCAATCTGGATGGTTCAGGCACTTGAACTATATATTTACTAGATAAACATTCGCAATAGATTAGAACACAAAGTATTTTATTTCTTGTTATTTCTTTCAGCTCTGTTTGTTGTTTTACTGCTCTTACAAAAAAGCGTGCTCCGTGGGAAGGCATGCCTTGCATTTATGCTGACTTCACCCAGGAACCCTTACTGGCTCGTGTGTTTACCTCGCGCACCAATAAAGCACATCCAGATTTGAACTCTGTCACTTGGATTCTGCTGGAAAGAAAAAAACAAGTAGCTTCAGCCCACTCTTCCTCAGAGCTTTGGCTTATTTAGGCTCTCGAGCTGCATGCAGCATGTTTTCTGGAATGCGTAGCCTGGTTATATCAATCATAAAAAGCGCAGGAGGACACATTTAATGCCGTTTGTCTACTTTACAGCTTGGGAATTGTCACCCATGCTTGTCGCTCCTCTTTACTCTTGATCTGCTTTGTCTCAGGTTTTCTTCTCTTTTTTGCTTGAGATCTGGTTTCTGATCTGCTGGTGCAAGAAGTAGAAAGCATCCAAGTAGCAGGCTTGTGATGGAAGGATACACTTTTTCACACAACAGGTAACTTAATAGTGGAACTCATTACCATGGGTTATTGTAGGGGTTAAACATCTAAATGGATTAAAAAGATCACAGAGTGTATGCCCACTGAGGGCTATTAAACACAGCAACTTGATGTCACCTTGCCTCAGAGGTCCCCGTATCTGTATTTCCAGAAGTGTATGCAAGGAAAAATCTTTTGATATGTGTGATTTCTTGTATGCTTTTCTGAACATCTGTTACTTGTCATTGAGAGAGACAAAATGATGGGCTTGGATCAATCTCTGACATGTTCCAGTATGCCTCATCCTATAGCGTAAGCTCTAGGAGAGCTAATTCTGAACTACAGGAAGACCTGCCTGGCTTTTGTGTCTCTTTCCCTAATCACTCCCTATGGTCTGCATGGGATAGCTTCTAACCAAGCAAGCTGCTGCAAATGTTGTCCTTAAGTGCTCAGTTCCTAGGTTGAAGCTAAAGGTTTTGCTAGGTGGAAAGATACCCAGTGTCAGCAAGAGCAGGGTTGCTCCAAGAGGGAGGATGAGCTGGGAGACAGGAGTGACACAGGCAGGGCAGTCACCCCAGCAACCAGGACACAGTCCCAAAATACCAGGGGACACAGCTGGGTTATTCTTAGGGTCTATTGACAGTCCCAGTCATGGTGAGGTAATGAAATAAATCCAGTGAACACCCAGGGATGCCAGCCAGGAACAGCAGGAGATGGGGCTGGAGACACGATTACAACATAGGCCTGAGGTTCAGCTAGGAAAACCAGTCAACAAGTTAGGACGGCAAAGGACAAGGACAGGTATGGTGTACCTTCAACACAGCTCAAGCGCCTGACCTTACATAAGCCCTGAGAAGAATTCGGGTGGGAGGAAGACCAAGGTGAGGGTGGTCATAATAATTAAGGTCAACTGGTGGCCCAGGTTCCTTTGCAGACTTAGCCCTTTGTGTCAGGTATTGCATTGGGTTTTTTTGTGTTTTTTTTTTTTCTTTTCCTGGTTATCAGTAGGTTACTAATATGAGTTGGAGCGATAGTTGAATCTCTGGTAAGATGTAATGAAATAGATCACAAGCTGAGTAAAAATTGGGGAGACCTGATAGCAGCCTTCCAGTACCTAAAGGGGGCCTACAGGAAAGATGGGGAGGGACTCTTTATCAGGGAGTGGAGCGAGAGGATGAGGCGTAATTTTTTTAAACTGAAAAAGGCGACATTTAGATTACATGTTAGGAAGAAATTCTTTACTGTGAGGGAGGTGAGACACTGGCACAGGTTGCCCAGGGAGGCTGTGGATGCCCCATCCCTGGCAGTGTTCAAGGCCAGGCTGGATGGGGCTTTGAGCAGCCTGGTCTAGTGGGAGGTGTCCCTGCCCAGGGCAGGGGGGTTGGAACTAGATGATCTTTAAGGTCCCTTCTAACCCGAACCATTCTCTGATTCTGTGATTCTGTGAAAAATGATGGGGACTCTGCAGCACTTGGGAAATGACAAAGGAAAATCCAAGCTCCCCATGCCATTTTGGTAGACCAAGTTATTGGTGTCTTACTAATCAGTAAAAGTTAACACACACTGTTAGGACAACAGTCAGAAAGAAGTCTGCAATAACCAAATAATTTTACTCTCCGGGTCTTCTAAGTCAACATCCGCAGCAATAATAGACAAATACTAACAATTAAAATAAACAGAAAAAATAAACCAATGAAGACTGTAATCAATACTGAGGGAAAGTCCTAAGCCAAGTTCTACACTTATTTGTAGTCAATTGATTTGCAGGCACGTGCATTAGCTTAAATCAGAGTAAAATTAGCTTCTGTTTCAAAGATAGAACACTACGGCATATTTTGACATGAATTTTAACAATCCACTTAACATTTAATAGAATAAGATAAACTTCTTTGTAACGACCAGAATGGTTTATACATCTGTTGTAAATCAGAAAAAAGATAACATAAATAGCTTCTGTCAGGTCCACTACATGATGATTGATTTTTTTAATATATTTTTTAAAAACTAATTTGCAATTTTCTGAAAGTTTCAGTAACTGCTTAGATTTAAATTGTAATTGATTAAACAGTTTTCACTGTATCCAGACCCTTTAAATGTCTTGTTGTTTATCCATACATAGGAATTTGGACCTGTAGGATGGGTGTAGCTCCTGCAGAGGGACATGGTGGTTTAGGGGATTTAGACACTCGCAAGACTGGGACCATCCTGTGGACCAGATCACCCTAATAGCAGGCTACTGCTTCGTAAATGCTTCTGCCGAAGTGGACTGAATGAAGAAGTGAAGAAGTACAGTGATGTAGAAACACAGAGTTGTGTTTCTGAGGTTCATCCAGGAACTCTTCTGATCCGGAAGTGCAGCAAACCTTGGGTTAATATTTTTGTAAGTTGCCTCTCTGTTTTTATAGGAATTGGTATCATACTTTTCAGTCATGTAAGAATGCCCATTGTATTATACAAGGGCTTGATAGCAGCTTCTTAGATAACGATGAGTTCTGAAAATGAGTTTATGATTAGGCATCCTTCCTGGCAGAGAAGCTGGTCTTCCCATGGGTAATATTAAGCTGCATCAGTTTATGAGTGTTTTAAAGTTTATTTACAGCATTTTTCGTGATTTTTCTTTATAATGTGCAATTTAATCCTGACTTTTCGTGATGCTTAGGCAAAATGCAGATACCATAGCACCAGTAAAATGAAGGAAGCCAGAAAAATAGCAGTGGTATCCTGATACATATGTCTCATGTGATACACAGAATAATAGGAAACCAACAGAAAACTGACTTAAAGAGATGGACTAGAACTGTCGGTGTAAAATCCTGGCCCCAGTGCTGACACGAGGGTTAGCTCCATTACCGGCAGCTGGGCAGAGGGGATGAACAGGCAGAAATGGAAGCTCAGAATTATTTTTTTGGGGGGTGGGGTGGGTGGAAGAAATGGGAATAGAAATTGGTTTTATACAGTATTAGCGCATCAGATTTAGTATCTCTGTCTTAAATATATTGTGTATCCAATTGTATCAGAAAAGGCCAGTTAGCTTGGCTTACTTTCTTAATCTTCCTGCAAAGCTCTGAATAATGTCTCAAACATATATTTTATGAAGAAGCCCAGATGCAATTTCTAGTTTCATATAAGCATCCCTCAATTTCCTGTGCCATTTTAGTTCTAAAATAATATATTTTAAAGCATTTTCATATGTTTTTGGTAACAGCATGATCAAAATTGGCTGAACAGATGTGATGTATATTGTTTGGCAGAGACAAATGGGAAAAAAAAAATCCTACAGCTGGTATTGTATACCAACTCTATTGCAGACTTTTAAACTTGCAAAAATAATAACAATTAATGGTTATCTATGCCAAGAGAAAGCATATATTACCAGTTTATATAACAATCCAAATTCTGGTTGATTTACACGGCTCTAAATTTTTTGCATCTGTAACTGTTCTCTATTCTTTGTCATCCACTCATCTGTGCACAACTCCTTCTCCTGCATTGTTCTAAAAGCAGCACAAGCAAATTGTCCAAATGGAAACTGACACTTTTTGTCTTTAAAAAAAAAAAAAAAGTAAGCACGATCCAAAAATTTCTCTGAGAATTTTTAAACTGAAAATTGAATTTTATCACTTTGTTGGAGAAAGGAAGAAAAAGCTATATCTGATAAAACTTTGCTGAACAAGCAATTTGTTGTTGAAAATTTTCAGTAGAAAAATTTTGGTGGGTGAAGAAAAGAAGCAAAAGGGTTCTATTTCAATGCAAAGTTGCAGTTTCCCTGAAATTTCCCCAACCCAAAATTGTTTTTCTGAATTTCTTTAGCTTCTGGCATGTTAGCTCTTGCATTTTGCAAACGGCATATTAAATAATATTTTCTGTAACTTACAGGGGGGAAAAATATATGTAGATGGCCAGATGATAGTTGTATTCACTGAATATCCTATATCTTTCCATTGAGGCTGCTGAGAAAATTTGTAAGTCTGGCGCTTAATATGCCAAGAATGTCTTCCCATGTTACAAACATTTCTGAATGACTTAGGGCTCAATACATAAAATTATGTAATAGGCACGAACATTCTCATCATATTCCCCTAGGATTAGGTGCTGAAACGTCTCCGGAGACCTGGCTTCTGTTGCAAACTTCTGCAAGGCTTTGAACATGTCCTTGAGTGAAGCTATGAACTAAACCTATGCAAAATCTTTGGGGAATTGTAATACGTCAAATTGCTCCCTCGCCCTCAGGTTGAACCAGCATCTCTGAGCTTGGTATTTAAGTCCCTGCAACGTACATTCAAAAAAGTAGGCAATAAAGATAATATATTTTTAAAAAGCCAGTATGTTCAGCAACCACTTAAACTAATCAAAAGAAAATGCCTAAGCAAGCCAGTATGTTCAGCAACCACTTAAACTAATCAAAAGAAAATGCCTAAGCAAAATGGATCTTTAGTCCTTTAAAATATCACAGGTTCATTTGAAAATGACCAGTCCTTTTCCTATTCATTCCTGACTTCTTAATGACTGGCCTTCTTTTCCTTATATTGCCTCCTTTTCCCTTTTATATATGCAGATGCATTATTAACCCTTCTCTCCTATTTCTGCCCTGCTTGCTGGTCTTGCCACCACAGCATCCCTTCCCCAGAAAAGGGTGTAAATCTAAAAGAAAACACCCAGTCGCAGTTCTGACCTGTGTAATGGTTTAATATTTTATCAGTAATTTGGGCTAAGCGTAGCAATCCTTACAAAGTTTAGTAGCTTCTGGTTTTACTTCTCCCTGGCTGGAAAGACCTCATGTGTGCTCACCAGCAGGAACGACTTTGTCCTAAAGACAGTTCCCTGATGTTGGCAATGGGGACATGTTGGGCCACGATGTGGGCAAAATGGGGCATGTTCATTGCTGGGACCACGGCTTTAGGAAATTTTAGAGCTGTTTATGTGAAACACGTTCCTCACCCAATGGGAAAATTTTGATTGTAACTAAACAGCCTGGGATGATGAGAGTCTACTTTTATTCAGAAATGTGCATTTTAACGATTTCTGTTTCGAAGTATTTCTTTCAAACAAACAAAGACTTATTTTGTTTCAAGTTACGGGCATTGTTTTTAAAATCAAACATAGTGGGCTGCCGATACCCTGTTTTCTGCTATTTCTACTTTGTGTAAGAGTAACCAAGACTTCCCAAAAACTTAAAAGCAGAACTGAGATCCAAGCAGATAGCTGGGGTTTGGACGGTTCTGATGCTAAGCACGAGGGCATCAACAAAAACATCAGCAAACAAGGGGACAGTGGCAGAGCACTGATAATTTAATCTGGATAAATATATATATATTTATTAGATATCTCAGCCTTTACATTTAAAAAAAAAAAAAGAAAGAAGGAAAAAGAGAAAAAAGAAGCAGAGCTGAGGGAGCAATACTTTTTTTTAACAAAGGTATCTTGATAGTGGAAAACAGAACAGCAGAAGACTGTCATCTCCTTGTTTTCCTTGATGCCTGCTACAAAGAACTTGTCTACTGTCTCCTACACACATTTAGAAAGAAGAAACCCTTCTCAGGAATATATTTTATAGTCTCACGTCTCTAACTTTGCTAAAAGACTTTTGAATCTGTGTACAGCTTTACCCCAAACTTTGCTCCTTCAACAATTCTTCTTCAGAGAAACCTGTAGTACAGAGACATCTGTGGAATTTTCTGATGACAATAATTACAAGAAAACATGCAACAGCTTCTGTAAAAAATCTTTATTTCTGAAAGCAACCAAATGTTGTCAGCTCAACCTCAGATTTCTGTATTTAAATCAGCTTTGAAAGACTAACTTCAGTAGTAACATTTAGCCTTGGAACCAGATTTGAAAAAACTATAGCAATGCAATGTGTGGAAGATGCAATCAATTCAATTCTGTGTTATTATCTATAGGATAAAGTACATAAACAGTCCTTGGAGCAGGGTCTAGAAACTCAATTCCCTTTCCACCAATGTTATTGCCTTGAAAAAAAAAAAAGAAAAAAGTGGTGCCACCATATTTTCTGTCAAGCCACATCTTGTTAATGCCTAATGAATAAACAGGTGGAAACTCCAAGAATTTTTCTTGGGCAGAAAATTTCTACTTTTTGTGACTTGATATAAGGAATGCAATGATCATTCGTGACTACAGGACTCTTCAAAGTATTACTTTTCTGTGTGTGTCTGAAAGCAGAATTTTTAGGCGTGTAGGATATTTTAATGTCACAAGTAGCTGCAACAATAGTATCAGAATGCTTCTAGGTTAGATATCCAGGTCAACTGGGTACTGCAGGCCAGTAACTCCAACTTTATCTAAAATCTGCTTCAGGCCCTGTTTATACACATACATCCTTTTTTTAGCCCTAAAATTTGATATTTTTTCTTACTTTCCCCATCAGTAAAATGAGGATAACAGGGAACCTTTTCTGCATCTATTTCCTACTGTAAATTCTTTAATGCATTTCTGTATTTGTACAAGCTTAAATTTCAGTTGTAGGCTCTGGATGTACTTCTGGTACATTAATATGCTATAAAGTAACAGCACATAAAAGGAGAATAATTAACATTTTCCACCAAGTACTAAATTTAATATAAATTAAATATAATTTCAGCACTGAAATACTATTTCATCCTATCCATGTTTTAATATAAGTATGAAGTATTAGCATCCCTAAGGCAAGGGAGCTCCTGTAATTTAAGACCACCCCAAAGAAACTCTAAAATATTCTTCCAGGGTAATTTTCTAAATGTTAAAAATATGCAGTTATAACTTACCTATAGCACTGCCAACTGTAATTAAATTAAATATATCGTTCATGGAAACAAACACCACTGCTTCTATGAATGCCACTTCTTCTCCCTTTAGAGCCTGTTCCATGGCTGAGGATCTCAGGCCAACACCATGCGAAGGCCCAGGGTCAGGGTTAAAGTTCGGAAATAGAGCAAGCCTACAGCTCCAAGTGGTGTTGGAATACAAAGAGGTGACAAAGGATGGTGTAAACTGCGAAAACAAATGCTCCTCAGAGAGCTTGTTCATGCAGACTACGATGTTGGTCTTTGGCTAAGGCTTGGCCAAAACCTAGAGCTCAGTTTCAAGTAAATGGTTGTGTAAAACCAAAGCCAAGAGCTCCAGGTGGTGTAGGACTGAAAAGAGGCTGTTAAAGGAAAGCCTATGCTGTCATATGAAGTCTCCTCTGAGACTTGTTTGTGTTTGTCATTGCTATGGGTCTTGGGGTATGGCTACCTAGGAGATAGACCAAGCCGAGAACTCCAGGTGGCACACGGCTGCCAGGGGCTGCTGAAAGATAGAGAAAGGCGCAAGTTTTTCTCACTGAGGACTGAGCCTTAACTATGGACTTGGGGTAAGCCTCTGTCAAGGCCTAGAGCCTAGGGTGAATGTTGTGGCTGGGATGAAGAAATAGCCTAGACCTGCAGTTGGAGTTAGGCTGCAAAGGGGCTGCCAAAGGATGGTTTCGATGGCAGAAAAATGTCTTTCCCAAAAGCTGTTCATGTAGGCCATGGCTGGATGTCTTGAGCTAAGGCTTAGCCAAGGCCAAAGGGTTTTGTTAGGGTTAGGCTTAGAGTTAGGAGAAGAACAAAGCTGAGAGCTTCAGGTAGTACGGGGCAGCAGAGGGGCCACCTAAGGACTTGTGCGCTGCAAGAATTCGCCCCATAGAGCTTGTTCGTGTGCACCGTTGTTGGGCTATAGTAAATGCCTGTATTATATCCGTATCAGTAGAGTGTTTAAAAAAGTCATTACTGAAATCAGAAATGTACACATTTTGCATTATATAGAGTTGTTTGTTTGGGTTTTTTTGTTTGGGTTTCGTTGTGGTTTTTTTTTGAAAATAGTATAAAAAATACTCCAGCAGTTGAAAACATATTTTGCAATTCTTGTTTATATTGAGGTAGAGGACTCTAGAGGAAGAAAAAATGATGGATACTGCAAAACAGTATATTTCTTTCTGGAACTGGAATAGTAACGAAGCCCACAGTAAAATGTGACCAAAGGTCCTCTGATTTTCATTACTTAGGTGCATGATGTTCTGTGGTATTCTGCATCTAAATCTTATGAGAACTTTTAAAAAATACTTCCAATAAAATATAAAGACTTAAGTAGCACCAATCTAGTTCTACTCCTTTGATTTAAGAGTTGCGGGGGAAGGGGGGGGCGGGCAAAAGAAAAGTGGTGGTAAATGAAAACTGCAAAAGTTATCGAAGGATCTGTCACTTCTCAATTTGTATAAACTGGTGCAGGGAGAAACACACACCGCAGAAATGTTCCTTAATTCCATCCTTTTCCATCCTGTCTAAATTCAAGTCAAGTAATGAAAATTATAGAAAGGAACTTTTCAAAGTGGGTGCTATTGACACATTTAGTAGATCTGAACATGGATTTCCTTCTTGAAATCTCCTCTTTGCCAAAAATAAAGATATTTTATTCTGAATTGGGCCCACTGTTAAGACGATCAAAACCATTAGTTCACTTGTCTGCATTTCTTGTGACATACGTGATGTCTAACGCATAAAATAAAGGCTTAGCCACCAGGTAGTCTGCTCTTCCTCTTCGGGGGTGGAATGTGTAGTTGTCAATACAACACAAGTGCTCACCATTACCGTCCCTCTCCCTCGTCCACTGAAGATACAGAGAGGGTGGGCAACCTCTGCCACGGAAGTCTTCAGAGCTTCTGCTTTACCATATGCAGAACGTGCACTTGGCCACCAGAGGCACAGAAACGGATGCGAAGTGGCTGGCATAGCCGATTTACCCCATGGGACAAAAGATGCAATTTTCTGAGTCTATATTATTTCTGCAGTGTAGTCCCCCCACACTAGGATCAACAGACCAGGATTTCAGTCTACTCTCAGTGAGCAGTTCAAGTACAAGTCCTTAAACTGTGTTTTTACACAAAAGTCTCAGATATGCTTACAAATTGTGTCCAAACATAAAGTCGTCTTTTAGCTTTCTGTAACTACTGGACCAGAACTCAAGACAAAAATTAGCTTCAGTACACATAATGCCTTTCCTGAGCGTCTAGAAAAGGAGGTGGAGGAAACAGGAGGCACAGGCAGGATGAATTTTTTTTTTCATTCATCGTAATTCATTGCCTGGGAGAATCTTAGCAGGCAAGGTATTTGATCCATTCTTTAGAGACAGAGGGCTTGCAAACAGCATGTCCTCTTGGATATATTCCCTCTCAGCTCCCCCTCTAACTTCTTGCTGGAGCCCATGAGCAGGTGGAAGTGAAAATACTTGTACATAACAAACCCACACGGTTGAATCCACGCTCTGCAGTAATACCAGCAATCCCTCATTCTTTTCTAAGGATGCATTTTATAAAAATAGCTGGCATATGTTCAATCTCTTCATTTTTACAGGACAGTTAAGGAGACCTGACAGCACATACTGTGGAGAGAAAAGTGGGTGCACTGTTTTCACACTGATAGTGTGTACTATCAGCTGCCATTTAGACAGTTTAACCCGCTATCGGCTATAAGGCTTGGATGCAGATTTGAACTGCTTAGTCCCAAGCCAAGTCAGACTTTGTCTTCAATTACTAAAAGGTATGCCTGTGTAGAAGTAGCAGATAGGTTTAAAAGGAATATAGGTCAAAGCAAAGGAGGCCAGCAGATTCTCAGGCTTGTGCTGCTATCTGGTGGAGTCAGCTTGGGAAGGAGGCTTTTCAGGAGAGGCAGGGACTAAGGAACTGTTCCCTGGAGGCTTTTTGGAATCAAAATTTAGGATTGGAAGTCATGTCACGATGAACAGTTCACAGGTACCACAAGGTAGTAGGCTGAAGGCAAGGGCTTACTATCCTTCCCAGTGCAGTAGGTATGCTCTTTCTTGCTATTCCAAAGACATTGGTAGCATCCATCACGATAGGCATAAAGTCATGCTAGATGATGTCTGGCCTTTGGTCAAGTGTGCAACGGATAGCGGCCCAGAGGGTGAGATGTAAGCTTTGAACTCAGAAGCGTAGACTTTTCCCCTTGCTACGGTGCAGTAAGAGGACAAATTCATGAAGTGTTCAGATAATCCTTGCTAAGTAGAGAACTCCAAAGCCACATCAGAAATCTAATTCTTCCTGCCTTCCCCCATCCCACCAATCTAGCATGTGTCTCCCTGAGGCAGGATGAGTGCTGGCGAAGAGGTATAAAGCTGTGCAGCCATCCCTGTTCCTCACTGGCCAGCACAGATGCTTTCTTCGTGTGCGTGGTTGCTCTTAGCTGTGCTACTTATGGCCTGGCTGAATGAGAACCCTTGATTTGGCCCCAGGTTTGGTGTTTCCCCTCCTCAGACTTGCTCACTTCAAAGTGGCAGTGAAAGAAACATCTGTTGTGGCAGGAGTCTCTTCACTAGAGCTGTGGGAGAAGAAAACAGAGCGTTTTGAAAGAAAATTCTCATGTCACTGTACGCAACAGCCTGGAGAACCACTGGGAGCTAGGAAGGGGAGGATGGGGCAGTCAGGGTCTAAAATATCATCAAGCAGATATCCTGAGAAGCAAGGAGGATAAGGACTGTCACTCAGAAGATCAGGCAGCAAAAAGGCATCCTGCCTTGGCACTACAGAAGCCAGATGGGTTCTCATGAATGGCCTCCATATTACTTAAACTGATGAACTGCTTTCATACAGAGCAGCTAGGCAAATTTTATTTTTGAGGATGAAAGTGTGATAAAAATTATGTGCATGCAAGCTCCTAGGTTGGTTGAAATTATTTATAACTTTTCACAGTCTAAGCTTCTGTCAAGTTTAATTTCATTGCTTCTAAAAATGATATTCTGGGCTCAAGTGCTAAAAGGGGAAAAGCTGTCAGGGAAGGAGGAATTTCTTCTATTCAGTTTCACATTTTTTTCTAAACAAGTTTTATTTATTCTGCTGGAGCTCAGGTCAGTTCATTCTGAGAGTCTGTGGCGTGCATTTGTTACGATATTGAAAAACATCTCATATATATGAAAAACTCCGACTAGATCCCCCAAATATCTCACATAATGTTATTTTGTGTTATGAATCTTCACTTACACTGAAAAGCTCCTTGTAAATTCAGAAAGAACTGTTTCTCTTTCCTATTGTGTTAAAATCTCAATTTAGTTGGATATTAATATAATGATAGACACAACAAGGCTTAAACATGTTTAATTATGTTTAATTAACTTTAATTATGATTTTTGGAGTGTATGTTCTCATGTTTTGGGTTACGAATTCACCATTTCCACCATGTTTCTTGGGATTTTTTGGTGGACTGGCTACTTCAACAGGAAAGAATTCAGACAGAAATACAAGACCCAGCAATGGTAGAGAAATTGTCAAAAATAGCCAATAACTGGCAACCATTGACAGTCTTGAAGGGTCAAGCAGATGTTTCAGAATATCTTCTTGTAATAAATGCTGCCTTGTTGGATGGCAGATGAATATAAGAAAATAAGAGCTCTTTCTGAACATGTTGAAATCACCAAAAGCATTCCCATGCCTTCAGCTTCTGCTGAAGCAGCCTACAGTTGAGGCGCTTCATGAGAATGGACATAGTGTTTTGTTTTTCTACTGCAAATAGACATTTCTGTCTATTCTTTCTCCTTGTCCTTTTATGTTTTGCAGCTGCCTTATTGCAACAGTGATTTCATCTTGCTGGAAACTAATTAAGTGTGTCAAAGATCAAACATTAATTTACTCTCTTTATTATGTTCTAGTGCTATTCTTACTTTGCTCAAGGTGAACAAATGTTTGAGCTTTACTCTGCAGTCCATTTTGAATGAAAGTTCTAATAATATGGCTTGTTGAGGAATCTGGCTCCAAAATACGTATGAATGCATGTGTATTCGATAAGGAGATTTGAACCAGCAAACTCATTTAAGTGTTAGTTGTTTTCCATGTAAAAATAAAATCTCTGGTGCTTTAAACTACATCTAGTATTTTTTTTCCTTAGAGCTTTTATTTATATACTTGTATAGAAATATTGGTGGTGCTTTTATGCCATGTGTATCCCTTTAAGAGGTAATTCTTCATTTACCTGTATAATTGGAAAGGAAAATGTTTGCTAACAAAATAAAGTCATTGCTTTGGCTCTTAATTTCCTGTTTATGTTGGAATTGATAGGTGTTTCTTCATTAGCATCAAGAAGGAAGGAGCTGGTCATCTATGAATAACTCATTTACATTGTAATCACAAAGCTACAGCAGATTGTAACCCCTGATTCAATAACCAAAAAGTACCCATAGGTCTCAGCAAATTGGATGGCCCAAATCCTGCCCATAAACTCAATCCAGAATGAACCAAAGGGCATCCCAGCAATCTGTGCAGGATAATCAAGACTTGGCTTGGTATTCAATAACACAGGATAATGCATTTATTACTGTAGCATCTAATGTTTCATTTTGTAATTGCATTCTTTCCAACCAGAATGCACTGACAGAAGTGTTTAAAAATATATTTAGCCTTATGTGATGTTGTATCTAAGCAGAACCTCGACTTTTATTTAAATATTCACGTTTGAAGTGTGATTCTCATTTGTTGTAATTTGCTTTAATTTCTATTTGCTTTCAAGTTTGTTTTCCCAATGATAGTACTTCAATTAAAAGGTATTTAAGCACCTCATTGATTCAAAAGGAGGACAGTAGACAGGCATATTGGAGGAATTGGCCTGAAGTCCTGTACATATCTACAGAAAAAGACTTAGAAAAGCATAGACAAGAAATTCACGACTTCTTGCCCTAGCTGTGCTGTGTCAGTAAGTCTGTTTCGAATAGACCATTTCTTAAAAAAAAAAAAAAAGGTAGTTCCATCCACATGCTAGTTCTGAATTTGGCTTTTAATTATTGTTTTCTATTGATGCCACAGGTAAGAACCAAGAATATTGGTAGATTTCTTTGATGATTCAGAAGACCATTCAGTAGAAATTAGATGCAGCTGTATTCACTAAATCCTATATACTAGTCATCAAGACTGATACAGCTTTCAGGATAAAGCTGAAGTTTTTCTTAATTTGTGAAAACCTCTTTTCTTTTTTACAGTAGGATAAACCTGATGTTTTAATGAATCAGCATTTATTTGAGCTAACTTAGAAGCTAACTTAGAAAAAACGTGACATGTAGTTAGTACAAAGTGTCACCTGAATCATTTATATAACATTCCTCCCACCGCACTGCTCATAATATCTTCAAAATGCAGGTGAAGAGCTACAACAAAAGTGATACTGTAAGGGAAAAGTCTGAGATATGAAATGGCAGCACAAGAGGCACAATTTATACTTCAGCTTATTAAAAATGATAAAACCGAGGCATTTCCAGGTCGTAAACAAACCAAAAACCTTTGTGTAAGGAAAAAAAGCATCTCCATGCTTTTATAATGTAGTGAGTATCATTTACATTGTTGTACATATATATGCATTAGTAAAATAACCATGATATTTGCCCACAAATCAGTAGTGGACAAACCCAAAATATACTGATGTTCATGAAATTTTTTTTTTTATCATGACTAGTGGCAAAAGGATGGCAGTTGGTAAAAGCTAAATATGTTTTATTTGTCAACTTCGCAGAACAGAACATATGCGTTAGAGACTGGTTCTCTCTTAATGTTATTGTCACCATGTTAACATGAGTTGGAGTGTCACTGGATCTGATAAAATGTCTAAATCCTGTTCTGTGTAGTTGTTATGGTGCCAAAGAAACACGCACTTGTCCTCTGCATATTTGCTTACACACATTTGTACAACATGGGGTCATTGGGCTTACTTGGGTTGAAACAGGAATTCATCAGAGGTAAGTAATTTTAAGAAAACTGAAAATTAAATTTAAGGACTTAAATCTCATCTGTCTTTATGCTCATGTAAATTGCGATTAATACCTCCAAAGTCAACATAATCAAGGAAAGAATGTACCTTTAAGAAGTTTGCACCAGAACTAGCTTGGAGTTGATTTTGTGTGGTGCAAATACCTGTGCTGCACAATGCAGGTCACTTAGGGTGCGGATTTTGAACAACATAGCCATCAGACTTCTCTTCAACTGATATTGTTATTACACCTTCTCCATTGTATTGTTATTACACCTTCTCCATCCCAGCGCTTGGTGTCAGGCTTTTCCCATTCCTAGGACAAGTAACGTGCTAGACCTCCACCGCAGGACTGGTGCTCCCACTTCCACCGTTCAGCACAATGGCCCTTTTCAGAGATCCCACCTGCCACACACAACGGGTTGGCTCATCTGGGATCTCCCACATGAATTTGCCACACAGAGTTGGAAACAGAGACACATTTAATCTAGAACAGTATTTTAACAAAAGTAATTTCGCTGAGCAAGGGGCCAAACCTGCAGGCCCTCTCCATCATGCCACTCATGATTGTTTCCTTAGTTGCTGCTCAGACTGATGCCTGGGGGCACTAATAGGCAGGGATCCTCCGCACACACCCTCTGCCCGTGGGTCCAGGACCTCCATTTAAGCCCAGCCCTGCGTTGTTGGTGTGTCTCTCAGTTAAGGTGATCGTTGTGCTTATTTTTAGCCTTCTCTCCTGCTTTCCCTGGCTGGGGAGAGCCCCAGCATCCTGGGGCTCCCTGGATGGTCGCTGGACCTGATTCATCCCTGGCTGTGCCTGGGGCTATCAATGGACCTGTTTCCAGCCCATGGCTTTCTTTGTCCAGCTGTGCCCCTGCAGAACTGTGCGCGATGGGTGAGGACACTGCCCTGCCAGGGTTGCCTTCAGCTCCCAGCCTCTTCCCCCCTGCTCCTGCTGCTCCTTGGAAAAAGAAGTACATTTTAATATTTTTTGGTATAAGTTTCTTTTCTCTTTCCACAGTAAGGTCTCTTCAGCATGAGATGGTAGAAGCTACACTGTTTTAAGAAATTATTTTTATAATATACAGTTGCCATCATGATATATGCTTTAAATAACATGAAGGGATGGAAAACAAAACAATAAAACACAGCTGGCATGTTTTAGTGTGCACTACTCTGATCCGTAGTCTGCTGACAGTATAAGACCTCAGGGTGAGGTGTTCATACTAATTTAGTCTTAATACCCTATTGTGCTTTACCGTTTTGCTTTATTTTCCTCAGTCAACTTTTGTGCTTTGTCAAAATGTTCCTTGACTTTCTCCAGGAGCTATAGTCATGACTTTACAATCAGCAGGTTTTGCCATTATCTTCTAATTTTGCAATTCTTCTCTGGTATTGTAAAACTAGAAAATAGCTGAAAGCAAAACAGCACTTCTCTTATAAGCCATATACTAAATCAATTTACCCGATTAATAGAGGAAGGAATTTGAACGGTCTCCCACATAAATAAGAGCTATTCACCCAAGTAAGGGTTTTCAAGACCTTATCCATACAGTTTAGATATAAAAATACTTGTCATAAACTTCCACCACCAACTAGAGAATCCATAATGTCTCGACAAGATTGACTGCGAAAGCAAATACACCTGACCTGCTGAACAACACGGCTCCAGGGCAATTACCCCAGGATGAATGTTTTTGCATTGAAGAGACAACTGTGTGTCAGCAAGAGGCATTGTGTAGCTCACGGCATTAGCTCTCCCCCCCACAACTATTTACCTCACGGTTTACATGACACCTGCAGTGACGTGTTTTCTAGCTATTGATCTGTCAGCTATTGAAAATTATATATTTACAACAAAGCAATAGATCATTCAACGCAAAGTATGCAAGTAGGGGAGTATCTGTGCTAATAACAACACCTGATCCTGCCATGGAACAGGGTCTAGCCTGGATGATACATTCAATAAAACTATTATTACATTCTTGTTTCTCCAGCAGATGAATCCTTAATATCTATATATGCTGATGCCTAACTAATGTTTTATGTGACAGACGCCCATGGCAGTGAAAATCCAATCTAAGGGAGAACTGCACTGGGTATCAAAAAAGTCTGAGCTGGTGGTCACGTTCTCATTAAGATGTTAAAGGCACAGTGGATGCAAGCCCTTCTTTTTCATATTGAGGCTTTCCCATGGTTATCAACACGTGTTATTACGGAGAACTCTACCTCAGCTATGATTTCAAACTGAAACTGAAACTAATACAAATTTTGGTTGCCTAATGTTTAACAAAATGCTTCCTTAGGTTGCCTAATAGAATATTCTGAACTGGGATATAGGCAGAGCACATTTCTGGCGAAGGATCTTTGTCAATTAAGAAAAATTTGATCTGGTACCCTAAGGCTTGGATTTACAGACATCAACATCATGCTGCAATGCGGAATTTCCACTCAGCTCTCTTCTGGCAACAGCTCTGAAGTGAGAAGGGGAGTAGATTACAAAGGACTCTTCTTATAGGAACCGGTCTACTTTTTATTAATTATTGGGGTTTTCCAGTCTTTTACATAGATCACATTTTAATAAATCCAAGTCAGTAGAAAGATAATGTACAGTGCATTCAAATGTCAGTGTCATCTTGCTGTTTTCAAGCCTGTGCTCTAAGAGAGTGAGGAAACCATATTCCTTGCTTATAACATTATCTTACCGATTATTTTCTTTAAAATACACTTGTAAATATGTCACATGGTTCAGAAATTTTATAATAATGAAAAATTGATAATATATCAATATTGTAGCAATCACAGTTGTGAATCCCTTTGAATAAGCGAATGATTGTTCTCTAATAATCTTCTCTGCCATGCTGGGCTGCATTACTCACTCTGTTAACATTTTTGTCCTTAACTTTCAGATTAGTTCAAGTGTAGCACTGATGTGTATAACCTTGGTTACTAGAATTCCATACTGCTTCAACACCAAGAGCTGTACAGCTGTATTATATCATGGGGGCAGCTCTGCATGGGCTGGTTTTTTTGCCCTGTTTTAATTAAGAATAAAAGAGTATTACAATACTGCACTAAGCTCCTTATGAAAGTAAGGAATATTCACAAGTAGAGAAATATCATAATGCCTACATTAGAAATAAATATGTATTTTTATTAAAAAGGCAATTAAATTTTAGGGTGGGTGCATTTTTTTTTCTGATCTTACTTGTTTGCTTGCATTTACAGATACCAGGGCTGGGCTAGGTGGCTTTGAGTACAGGTATCTCTGTCGTAACAGGATTCATATAAAAGAGGTATCACTAATTTCAGCTGTAGTGGATTTGACATTTGATTCTGCATTTTCTACTTCATCGACAAATTATATACACTGTAGTTGGATGTTTGTAGAGATGTGATTAAAATTTGCAAAAGGGGGGGTGTTTTGTTTAAGGGGTTATTCAAACATTTTGGAAGGTAGTATATGAATTGCCTGTATTTGGTAAGAACACATGGCGCATGGTACTTCTTCTCACCCAGGAGAATACTAAGCAAAAGTTTCTTGAAATTATTTCCATAAGCCAAGGATACAAAAAGTTTAGGAGACCTTAGGCTCCAGTTGCTTGTGACCACAAGATCTCTATTAAAATTATTCACCCAAAGCCGATATATTACTGTTTCAGTACTTCGTGTGAGTAATGATGTATCATTACTGTGATTTATTTCTTTGCCATAGGCAAATTTTATTAAAATACTGTAGAGGTGAACAGATAGTCTAAGAAAGTTTCTGCAAGTTGCGTGTTTCTGCAACTAAAATGTAAGTACCTAACTTGGTACAAATGCCTGCATAACGTTGACAACAATACTACAGAAGCTAAACAGACTTGTTTGGACTTTTTAGCAGCATCTCCCTCTAACGAACAAGGGAACTGTGATTCAGTGCAGGAAAAACTGTAGAACAGAATTTGTCAGATCCCAGGAACAGGTGAACAACTTCTGGTGGATTTTTACATGCCTCTCCTAGACAAAAAGATCTTGTACAGCACTTCCACTTTCTACAGCATTTCTGCTCTCTAATGACCTCTTTTCCTACATAGGTTTTTTTCCCTGATCTTTACCCTTTACGCGTACAGCATGGTTTGGACAGTCCAGAATTAAAAGCAATGTATGTTCCAGCTGGGACTCTAATAAGCTTTTGCTATCCCATAATCAAACCCGTTTATAAAAACTAAGCAATATCAGACTGCATCATGTGGCTAAAAGACCTCCAAGAAACACACATTACAGAAGTGGTTTTAGTGATTCAGTAGCTGGTAGCCCTCTCTCCCACGTCAGTAACAATCTGCTTATGGAGACTCACATCACAGCTATTGTAGAGCATTCTGCTTCAAGAGGTATATCTGTAAACCATCTTTCCTATCGTCTTTTATAATGGCCATGATCAGTGGATACGATTTGAAAGAATTTATTTCTCCATAAAACAGTAACCATAATCAACAGTGTTTTGCTTTTGTCTTGCTTTTGTGCTTGTCTGAAAAGAAGAAAACCAACTCCAAACTATTAATGAGTTAAAAATTAGCTACTATTTATGTTTTGGTTCCAAGAAAAATTAAGGATATTTTTGTTCTGGTGGATTTTCCTGGAACACCCTAAACTTTAGCAAGTGCAGAAGTTTTCTACTGAATTTTCTGTTTCATAAAAGAGGTTTTAAATTAATCATTTTGACCATAAAAGAACTCAGAGTAGGTGTATATATGGAGATACAAAATCTATCGTGCTTCCATACAGAAACAGTCTTACTCAAAAATACTTTTGCTTCAGGGCCTTTTCTTGAGGCTGTTGATATAAATGCTGATGGAGCTGTGACCATCCAGAATCAATGAAATTCTGCCTCTGGATGTTTGGTTAATAAATCCAAGTAGAACTTCGATATTTAACATCACTACAGATTACATTTTCCTTCAGAGTATTTTATGTCCCTCTATTTCTTTTGAGGTTACCCCATTGCCTAATATATGTTGTCATAAAGCTTGACTATAGTTTTATTAATGTTTTCTGTATTATTGTTCTTCATTCTGCTTAGGATCAACATTATGGAGCACCAACCATAATACTTCTAAAAGCAAAGAACAGAAGGAAAGAGACATGCTTTTAATTAATTAAAAAACCAGAACATATCTGAAAACTACATCAGTTGTTGGACAAGTAGAAGAGTCTGCTACTCCAACGTTTTAAAATCCAAGGGAGGCACTCTCATTGGTATCTGTTCATCATAATTTTCAAGAATTGTAATATTCAGGTGGCTCAGAGATATTTTATCTTAAGTTATACAAAATTCAAAGTTTGGGGCTTAAGTCTACTTGAGGCAAAGGTAGGGGATGGTGACTGGCACTCATAAAATAATAGGCTATATTTACACAATGCTTTAAATATGATTGTCTGTTGAACTATGTTGAAATACTACTGCATTTTTGTGCAGTATTTTCTATGTCACATTTTGCTTCGTATTTGCACTGAGCTTGAAGAGCTGCTCTAACAGCCAAAAAGCAAATACTGCCATCAACCCCTTGTCTGGTTTTTTATGGTATTCTTCGGACCTTTGAGGGGTAAGCCGCAGTCAGTACTGGATAGATAAAGCTAAGGAAAGTTTTCCCTGTAAATAGATAGCTTAATATGGTCCTGGAGAGCACAATCCTACAAGCTAACTTTTAAAATTTTTATTTCTTTTTAAGGAAAGACAATGTTTTATATTTTTGCTCTTAGAGAACACTTTCTGGGGAGATATATCTTTGGATATTTTCATGCTATCGATGTTCTAAGACATTCAGTGGGATGGGATGCAGAGTTTCTTTCTTGTTTTTTTCAGGGAATACTTTAAACTGCTTGCTCCTCCTTCAAGTTGGCACTGATGGCCAGAAGTACTGATTATTCCTAATATAAGAATATAATCTCTGTCAACATTCTGAAGTCAATGCAAGTAATTTTTCTTCAGTGGTGAATAAACTGAAAGAAGAGACCCGTGTCTCCACATCCTCCATCCTGCCTCTCTCTTGGCTGCTACAAGAACTAAAAAAGTGAGGCTTCTCTGAGATATTGCTAATATTTTATACAGAATCACAGCTAATTTTCACTACAAAAGGAAGAGAGGGAGGAAATATAAGTTGAGTGAATTAGAGTTGTCGGGTTTTAGGATTTGCCCTAAACTCCAGCACGGTACAGTACAATTTATTTTAAAACTCTTTTTCATTTACCATACATACATTATGATCAGGAAAGGGTCTCGTCTTCTGTTTGACTTTGAAGAAATGTTTGTCAATAAAACAAAGGTGCTCTCGGTTAGCTGTAAATTGACATCTCTGTGAATTTGCGTTTGAAGGGTCTTGATCGTAGGGCATCAAAAAGATAAGCATGATCATCTCTTTAGGATTACACATACCTCAAAAGAGCATTTAAGATCACAGACCAAGTTCTACCTAATAATCAGGAAACTCCTTGAGTTTTACAATTACTGTATTGTTAGCAGTGTTTGGGGCTTAGGGTTTTTTAATACATAACTCCACAATATTTCTTGCTACCTGCAATATGCTCACATGAACCATTAAAGGCACCTGATGAATACTTAGATAAGAAGCAATGTTAGAAGTTTGGTAATATTTATCTATACATAGACTAGAAAGAATAACAAGCTATCCTGTCTTCCTCAGATACCCCTATAGAGAATGCCTTTCCATGTCTCAGAATATTTAAGTACCAATTCTCAAGCAGTTTTACATTTTTTATTTTTTTTAAGGGAAAATGATGTGACATGGCAAATAACCAGTAGCAAATAACCCTTTTTAAACTTTGGGAAATAGCTTTATGATTTGTTAGTTTTATTCTGTAAGATAAACAGGATAAATGTCTGAAAAGTAGGTTTAAAATACAATTTAGCTAGAATGTATGCAGTTCTTTTGGATTTGCAACAGGCAATAATTTTGTTTACAGTCTTATACAATGCCTTAATCGGGACATTTTCTCCTTTTTTAAAAGAAGGAAAAAATAGCTTTAATAATTTATTATTTAGAGTGAAGTACATTAAAAAAGATGCAGTTAATGTTAAAGCCCAATACCCAAAGCCCCTGAAAATCAGGACAGAATTTAAGCAAAGCTGTCATTCAGCCTTTGGCTACTTTCAATATAACTAAGGAGATTAAAGAAAAGTGCACTCAACCCCCATATCCTCTTTTATCACCCTCACGACTTAAATTCTTTTGTTTTCCAGACTTCCAAAAAGCACATTCAAAGTTTGCAGAGCTTTTTCTTTCCATTAGATTTGCTTTTTCTAGGGACTTAAAAAGGAGACCACCAAAAAACTGCACCACAGTGGCATCTGGCTTTCAGTTGAATATTTAATCACTCTCCCCGTATCATTCAGATGGATAAGCTGCCTACTTTCATGGTACAGTCTGTCCATTAAAAATGGGTTTATGTTTTCACTGGTATAAGGTGATCATCATTTTTGCTTTTATGTATATATCCTTTTTATTTCTAACAGAGTATGCTCTTAAGCAGCAAGTATATTGTTCATGGTATCAAACACTACAGCTATAAATTCACAAGATTCAGTGCAAGCAACGCTAGTATACATCATTTCAATACTGCTAGGCATTTTTCACTTTTCCTCAAGCAGTATATTCAATAATGAAAAATATCAGTATTTCTTTATTTGGTCCAGAAATCATTTTCTTGCATTACTAATTCTTTAAAGTTATCGTTCTGCTTTGGTTTTTTTCAAGCAATTACCAATTTTAAGTTTCTTATGAGACTTAAGCACAATAAGAAATAGCTGTGCATTTTCTGTAAGTTGCTTCACCATCACAGAATGTTTTCAATGAAACTAAAATAATATGTTTCAACTATGCATCAAGTTCAGACTTCTACTGTGGAAAAAACAGTATCATAAAATTTATATTGCATATATTACGAAGAAAAGTCGATGACCTGAATATGTCAGTCACAATCTTTATGCACTTATCACACATGGGGTGAAGAATTATGTCTTCAGTTCTGCAAGGACAGGAAAACCATAATGCAAAGAGGTCAGTAAGAATTTCTCCATCACTTAGATCGCATTCTGTAGGCAGCAGGCAATAGAAATATTTGACATTAAAGTACTTCCCTTTTCCTCTCAGAACAGGAAAGCTAGGCAGAGCATTTCATGCGCTTGTTATCACATGATGCCGTTACATGCCATGCCAATTATCACGCGTTGGTAGCCCATGACACGCTCTGCCCGAGCACGCCAGAGGTCAGCACGGGCCTGGGCGCAGCAGAGGGCGGGTGGGTGAGGAGGCTGCAGTCTCTGCCATCCCAGGTGAGCCACAGAAGGCTACAACCTTGTCCCTCCATACCCACACCCTGGTTTCCTCTCCATTACATTTCGAGGTACAATTAAAGCAGTGTAAGTAAAACTGTATGTATTGCAGAGTAGCCACGCTTTATCATATGGAGGTTCGTACCGCCGTATTTCTTGTTGCTGTAATAGAAGTGAATAACAGGAAAATTATACCAGTGCCTATGAACCTTTCTGGTGCTGTTCTCCCTTAATACAGCTGTACCCTCGTTGGTATTCAGTTCCTTGGACATGATTGAAAAAGGAAAAAAACACCTCTGAAGTCACTAAATTACGTAATTCAAAGAAAAGGAAGAGCCACAGGAATTACATATGAAGAATAAAACCAGACATATTTAGTTTACATGGGATAAAGTGAAGTTGCGCCTCCAGGCATAAGACATCCAGTAAGTTCCAAGCGTGAGGAAGATACTTTTTAGTTGTCTAATTGTGGTCACTATGGCAGTTACCTGGCTATAAAGCAGCACCTGGCAATGACTGTTATCAGCAGCACGCGCTACTAGAAGATGTTGTGGTCTTTAGGAAGGCCTGAAAATTACTAAAGCACCTGTGCTGTGCGGTAAGCAAACCTAGTACAATTGTGGCATTGAGTCCATTAAACAGTATCACTTCAGTTTAGGCTTTCAATTCAACTCTGTGATCCTGAATAGAAAAGAAAGGGTCATTTCATTAGTTGGAAACTGGATTCTTTCTCTGGAACCACAACCTGGTAGCCACTGGAAATAATAACCTGAACATTTTTGTGTGGCAAATGCAAGTAAATTAAATGGTTTGGAGCTAGTTGCCAAATGCCTTCTGAAAAGGGTACCAGTACTTGATGGGTACAAGATGTTGAGGTCTGATAAATAAGGTAACAAGGGGGAAATGGACAAACACAGAGGTGCAAAACTAGAGAAATGTAAAAAACTTTTTTTAAAATAGAATATAACGTTTCTGAGATTAGAGAAATACTGCAATAAATTAACAGACTGCTTATTTAATCAATTTGTGGATTTACAAACCAGAAACTTCATCCCCAGCTGTTTGAAAACAAGTGCTTCTATTTTATAATCCTATGAATCCTGAAAGCAAGAGATAAAGAAAAACAAATTCAGATAATACTAGCTAAAGTTTATATATTATTTATTCATATATTATTATATTACAGCATTTTAAAATTAAGTCATTTCTATATGAGGTGAGAATTCCATTTAAATGGGAACAGACAACTAAATTGCATTAAGGTAACACAGTTCTATGAAGAAGCCTCAAGCTGCACTGCTGGTATTCCACTCCCAGTAAGCTTCTACTGGAGTTTTATCTGATATGCTGTTGACTGGCTTTCACATCCTGTGTCATTAAACCAACAATTAAGGAAAATCTGAAAAGCCTATGATTCATAAATTGTTATGTATGGTCTAATATATGAAGTATTTTTCTGGATATGTAGGAAATCAGAGCTCTAAAGATAAAGTAACCATTTAAAATGAGAAAGGAACAAGTATAAACACCACTCATTACATACTTTTTATTAAAGAAATGGCTCATTATCCTTTTGTGTGACTCACGAAGTCACCATCAATCAGCTATGTAATTTGTAATTACTTAGCATTTCTCTGCCAACATGGGTGCAAAAAAATCCATAGCTAGAATTTTATTAACTCTGACTCAAGGGACTGTTAAAGGATATTGGACTTTACAGTCACGATTTTTAAAATGACCACTTAATTTGCGTGCCTTAATATTTGGATTTTCAGATGGACATATTTTTCATGACAACTTCAGAAATAGGTACCCACCCTTTGAAAGCCAGACCCTTTTAAATCAGTCCAATGACTTCCTTCTCCAATGTCCGGGATTAAAACCATCATAGAATAATTCAGATATCCTGCAGCAGAAAATTATTAGACAACAAAATTACGTGTTTCTTAGTGCCACGAGGTGACACTTTGCTTGTAATAAACACGTAGTGGAACTATGATTATTTTCATTATGCACATACACATTTGAGCCTGTCTAAAAGCACAATGCATTGAGTAAAAATGAAAATTCTTTTTTCTGTCCTTAATTGTTGTATTTCAAATGCATTTTCTTCTATTTTCTTGGCTCATTGACTACCAATAAGAACACCTGTCTTCTCTTCTACCTGCTTTTTTTTTGTTTGTATTCTTATTACTACCACTGAAGTCTGAAAGATTTCCTTCCTCAGTATTTGTTTTTTAAACACAGAATTAATTCAAGGACCTTTCGACATTACCTGCTACGGTCTCTCCAAAATGTGACTTCCCCTGTTCTCTCACATCTCATTCCCTCAAATATCTCCTCTAAATTACTTCCCCTCCCTCCCCAATCCATACCCCCAAGGAAATCTTTCACATTTCTATTTCAATATCTGGTGACAAGATGGAAAGCAGCATGCAAGGTAAGGATAGAACACTAATGGATATAAATGGGAAATGACAGTAACGGTCTCTGTTTGCGCCATGGCTGGAGACTTCTGTATAATGAAAAATCCTCCATACTTAGTATTTTTTGTCCCTCTAGTAATATTAGCGAAGATAATGGTTTATTAGATTTTTGAACCAATTTCATAGTTCTGCTGTGCAAAGTTGAAATACAACAATACATAGAAGATTTTTTTTCATCTCTGAGCATTTCTAGAATGGAATTTCTTTTTTTCCAGAAATACGGAAGGAAAAAACATATTGGCAACCTGCACTGTAATTAGTCCACTTCCATAAGTGATAAATGGTTTCATTATTATTCATTCCTGGCCTCTCAAGAGATTTCAGAAGTTTTATTCAAAATTAGAATATTTTTTCATGAATAAGACTTCATGTGTGCATGTGACTGCAATACAGAAAACTGACAATTACCCTTCCTTTCCTGAGTCAAGCACTGTGACTGTTACACGAAAAGAAAGATGATGCAACATTAATCGCTTCTGTGGTCAGAAGAAAGGGTTCTGGCAAGGTGTGAAAATAATGCAGTGTTGCCTTTTACTTTATGTACTGTTGGAACTGGATCTTGCATTTTAAAATTTTCTTGTTGTTAGAAGTTTCTGCTATGCAGCTCTAAGATTTGAGAGACAAGAAAAATCATTAGCCATTAGAAATCATCACCAATGAAGATGAAATTAGACAGAACAAATAAGGGAAAAATAAAATTGCCAAGAGTCTTCCAGGTGACCTGTGAAAGTCTGTCTCTCCCCCTCTCTGGCTCTACGTCTTTCTGCTGCTTATGGACCACTCAGGCCAGTTTAGAAGAAGCAGCTGTGTTGCACAGCAGCTGGGGCAAGGCTCTTTCTGCCCGCATGTACTGGCCTAACCACAGCTTCCCAGTTGCCCCCCTGGAAGACTTTTAATTATATTTTATTTTAGGCAGAAGAAAGGGACAGCTACTTCATAGCTGGAGGTTTATTTAAAATTTTGAAATAAGAAAAAAAATATTGGTCCAATTATAACATGCTAAAGGCATTTATACATTCAAAAATCATTCTAAGAGGTATTTCTCAAGACTATGCTTCAAAGTTTAGGTTGCTTTTGAACAGCTTTCAGCTTTTTGAGGCTTTCAGATACTCATAGCTTGGTTAAATTTCAGTGACTAATTCATAAGATTGCTGACAAAGCCCATATTCCGCCCGAAAGGAGATGATCTGTTGTCTTGCCAAAATTGAAGTCTTGCTTACAAATTTCAAGTAAAACTAAGAACTTTTAACCTCTCTAAAATGACATCTTTCCTTTCTATTTTTAAGTACCCAGAACAGCTTTCAGTGTTTTCAGTTTCCAAAAAGAGCCTAAGGAAGAAACATAACCTGCAAAATTTCCGCATCAATGCCTGAAGACAGGTGATATGGTAAACAACTGGAGAACAGCATCCTGTAAGGAACAGAATCTGGTGACATGAAATTACAGATACTGAACGTGTGTTGGCTGCTACAGAAAAAGGCACATTCACTAGTTCGATGTGTGGAAGGTTTTGCTAGATTAAACATGACTTAAACCTTAATATTTAAGCTCAAAGAATCTAAAATGTGGGTAAGGAAGGTGCGCTGTTGGAGAGGATGAGAAGGAAAACCACCAGCCATTAAATAAAGCTGTGAAACTATGTTTCTCTGTGGTTTGAAAAGCAAAAGCCATTCTTAAAACATACAGGCACATTCACAGAACCACAGAGTGGTTGAGGTGGGAAGGGACCTCCGGAGGTCAGCTGGTCCAATCCCGCCGCTTAAGCAGGCCCACTCAGAGCTGGTTGCCCAGTGCCATGTCCAGACAGCTTTTCAGTATCTCCAAAGAGGGAGACTCCACAACCTCCCTGGGCAACCTGTGCCCGTGCTTAGTCACCCACACAATAAAAAAGTGATTCCTGATGTTCAGAGGGAACCTCCTGTGTTTTAGTTCATGCCCATGGCCTCTGGTCCTGTTGCTGGGCACATGGACAGGAGCCTGGCTCTGTCTTCTGTGCACCTTCCCTTCAGGTGTTTATATACATTTATAAGATCCCCCCTCAGTCTTCACTAGGCTAAACAGCCCTACCTCTCTCAGACCTTCCTCATGAGAGAGATGCTCCACTCCACACTTTATCATCTTTGTGGTCCTTTGCTGGACTCTCCAGTAGCTCCATGTCTCTCTTGTACTGAAGAGCCCAGACTGGACACAGTGCTCCAGGTTTGGCCCACCAGTGCTGTGTAGAGGTGAAGGATCATCTTCCTTGACCTGCTGGCAACACTTCTCCTAATGTGACCCAGGATACCATTAGTCATCTTTGTGGCAAAGGCACATTGTTGGCTCATGTTCAACTTGGTGTCCACCAGGACCCTCAGGGCGCCTTTTCTGCCAAACTGCTTTCCACGTGGGTGGCCCCAGCATATACCAGTGCCTGGTCTTGTTCTTCCTCAGGTGTAGGACTTTGCAGTTCTCATTGTTGGACTTCATGAGGTCCCTGTCAGCCCATTTCTCCAGCCTATTGAAGGTCCCTCTGGATGTTTCAAAACATCAGTGAATAAAAATGGACACAGCAGTTTTGGACTCTTTACAGCAAATTAAGTAAGGTAAGTTCACGACACCTTGCGCACAGGTGAACATTCTAGATATAGGGGTTTAATTACTCATCAATTTGATAAGTATACAGTTGATAAAGCTGGAAGGACTCCTAGGAATGTGAGTGGCTCCTGGCTGTTTATACAGACAAGTACTCCATGTTCTCTTGAAAGAAAAGTAAGTAGTATCAGGCTTCAGATATGACATTGTTGTGTTTCCTGTCATTGCTGCAGTTTAGCTAACTGTCCAGTTTAGACAACTGTAATTTCCTGTGTGTGTACAAATTACGCTTGTTTACATCTTTAGAAAAAAGTGAGCTGAAAGGAGCTTTGATCCTTTCTCACCCTTACTGTGGTTTTCAGGGCTCATTTGAGATACATTTTGGAGTGATATGGATATGTGGATTATCAGGTATCTTTGATCCTGCAGCCAATGCCAGCACAGAAAACCAATCAGAAAATATTTTGAAAAAGCATGCCCCCTTGTGCTGTTGTATGATGTGACACGTCAGTTTTTAAAGAGTAGTTGAGTAGATCAGTCCACAAATACCTATCTGAAGAAGACACTTCAACATTTCTTCATTAGAAGGCAAACGGATGGCTGTAAAATGAATGTCGACAAGGTTGCATGGCAGAGATGGTATGAATTTTTACCCACAAATGGGTAACTAAATGCTAGACAGGTCACCTCCTTATGCAGTGGATTTGATGCGTTGTCACTGCCTGTCCTTCAGTCTTTCAGAAAGACATCCAGATCTGGTATTACAAGCATACGGTTAGAATCAAACTCAGGGAGAAGGTACTATGTGGGGTTATCTTGCTAGTATGATACCAAAGTCAGGCCAAATAACCATTGTCCTTTCAACTCACAGAAGTCAAAAAACTTTTTGGTGTTCCAGTGTTGACTTCACATACACAATATAAAGTTTCTGTCTCTCACCCTTCAATTGTTGTAATTGAAACAAGGAACAACAAAACAAGCACTAAAATGCTTGAGCAACATTGATGGGCTGAAAATACATCAGAAGGAGCATAAAGAGCACAAAATAATTGAGTATATAAATTTTTTTTCACAGATTGCTTTCAGAATTTGTGTTTTGTTCTTATCTTTAAGAAAGTTTTTTCTAATATGCATGCTCTTCAGTCCTCTCTATCACTCTTACAAATAAATCCAGACTGATGAACAGTCCGTGACAAATGAGCAAAAGATATAAATGAGTTAATGTTTCAGGTAAATGTCTGCGTTACAACCTGTGCCTTTTTTATTTCATACCTGACAGTATATACAGCTATTTATTGGACCTTCAGCCTGCTATACAGTGGTGCCTGCTTACACAGCAATCCAACACAAATGAAGCTGTACTAACTTGGTACAAGCTAACCCTGTTAGTCTAGGATAGACTGCATGGAAGATATTTGATTACCAGCTGCATCCAGTTCACAAACAGAATCTGACTCAATACAGAAATGTAGACAACTTTAGCTGCATGACTCAAATGATGAGCACAAATGCATATATTGCACACAAACTCAAGGGATTTTCAAATCAAACTGGAGCCTGCAGCAGTGACATTCTTCCACTGTCCTGAACAGGAAAAAGCCTAGGCTTTCACAGTAGATATGTACTAGCGAACAGCCCCACGCTGTGGACACAGCACGTACCAGTAAAATAACACGCAAATTTACTGTACTCGAGTTGTGTCTTGTCATAGCCAGCTCTGCCAGAATACACTGAAAATTATTAGGTTGTGATTAATTTAACACTTATTTTCATATTAAATATTTCTAGAGTATTGGGAAGAGGAGGCAATTTTCAAAAAGACAGTTGGTAGATTTTTTTTTTTTTTTTTAATTTAGCAGGGAAAAAAATTAACTGCAGTAATTCTAAAAGAAAAGCTTTTGCGTGGCATGCAGTCCTGGCAGCCCTTTGCGGAGCAGAACGCAGTAGTGCTCTCTAGCAGGATCAGTGGAAGTCCCACAGTTAGTAACTGAGAACAAATGCTATTCTGGAGCATAATAATCAACTCCCCCGGACCTGTTGAACATGAAGATTTTAAGACTTATTTTCTGAAAACGAAGGTTTTAAGAATTTTCCAGGGATTCAGGAGACTTGGATACAGAGTTCTTTACAGGAGATTGCAGAATCTTTCTTCCCCATCTAGGAAGCTAATCCTGGATCTATTGTCTCCATCCTTTCATTCTATTTTAAGAGGGGTAAAAAAGGCCTTTATAGTAATTTCTGCCAACATCCCTTTTATTTGGCTGTGGGGTGGAGCTGCTCTGGGCAAAGGGAACATCCCTGGTAGCCATCCACTGTGCAGCACTGCATCTGGAGCTGAAAAGAAAGGTTGTTTCCCAATTTGCAAGCAACAACCGTACGCTCAGGAATGAAGAAATGCATACTCCACCTACTCCCATGAGCTTCCTCTCTCCCCTGTGGCCTATTTAAAGTTATTCTAGTCCTCTTTACTGGACTCCAGCTATTAAGTGAATACCTACAAACTTTAGATCCTTGTAAGCAAAGCTGGGGAAAAACTGAGCATGCACTATTGTTCCTAGTGACTCATAGCACCATTTCCCAGAGTGACTATACTGCTGAGACTCCAAGGCTCCTCCCTTTAGAGCAGATGGTAGAAAATTTTTAATATGGCATTATTATTGTATAACACCAGCAATCAAGATGACTGTTTACAGAAAGATAGAAAGACCAAGATCCCTGCCACCATGTTCTCACGTTCTGTGAGAAAACAGTTCAAAAAAAAAAGATGGTTACTTAAAATTGCTGAGGGACACCCCCTCCACTCAAATATGCAAAGTGACACTTATTTTAAAATAGACCGAGACAATAATAATAATGTAACGCATTATATCATCACCAAAATTAAATGCTTATTCACTTCCAAAACTTTTAATTGGTTTTCCAAACCAGATGCTACGAAAAATAAAAAGAAGAAAAAAAAGTCGGTCTTGGGCTTTATATAAACAGCTAAAAATACATCTCAGGAATTGATGTCCAGCCACGCTGTTATGTCGCACAGGCTGCTGCACCGCATTTAGCGTTGGTGTATGGTTGGAAAGGAGCCTGTCCAGGGTGGTGCAAAATCTCCCACACTATGGGTCTGCTGAGAAGGCAGAGAAAGAATTTATTACCTACTAACTTCCTCTGGCTCCTTGGGGAGCCAAACTGTTTCTCAGGTAATAACTTAACAAAACAGGTACCTGGAAAACATGCCAAAGAGTAGCAATTCCTCCCTAGACTTGTATTATAAGTAGCTTAAGGGCAATGATGTGATTGGGAGGTGTCTCTGAATACAATTTATACAGAAGAATTTGCCTTCTTTTGAAGGGAATAATTAGCTGCTTGGCCACAAAACAGGATGCTCTACAAGAAAGCTGTACTCATACCCAAGTGGAAGAAAGTGGGTAAGAAACCCTTCCTTGTACTCTCAGCCTGAATTATTGCAATTAAAGAGATCAAATTACAACATGCACCACCACATAGCCAATAATCGATTGCATGGGCCTCCTTATTTCCTAAACTGTACAATCGTCGCTCAGAAGCATGTATATTTAATTCTGATATCTACTTTTTGCATAGTGCCACACGTGGCCCTTTTTTGACAGGTAGGAGTTTTTTTGATGAATTAATAAAAGGATCATAGAAACTAGCAACATAAAGTTGCTTTGTATATTAATATTGCGTAACGCTGATGTGATGTGTGCTTTGAAATGACTTGGAATTTTTTTGGGGAGTGATTGCAAATCATGTATTTTAATTGCAACATCAAGAGAAATGGTCTTGAGAATATGCCTTAAATGGTTAGGCTAAAAAGAATTACCTTTTGGAAGCTTACTTTAAAAACAATAGAGGCATCTAGTGGAAGTGTTTGAGGACTGCAGCTGCCAGAGAATGCATCGATGCACAGCTGATTTTCTCGCATTGCTTCTTCCCAGATTGAATTTCATTAATTGAACGGCAAATGCCAACGGTGTTTATGTTTTATTTAAGAAAAGGCGACTCTCAAATTTAATGGTGCTTAGGCACTGTAAGGCAAACGTGATTTAGGAGCCTAAGACATATTTTTCAAAAGTGATCTAAGCAAGTTGGGCCACAGAAGCATTTATATGCGCAATGCTTACAGTGCCATGTCTTTAAGACATGTGGCCAGTCGCAGTCCAATTTATAGTCCTTGACTACCTAAGCTACTAGATTCCTTACAAAACATGATTGAATTAGGCATGCAGAAAAGTGATCTTTCAGTCAGCTGCCTTAATGAGCAGCCACTCAAAATGGCCCACAGGAAACAATGAGGACAGGTGCAAGTCTTCTACACAAAGTCTTTCCTCTGTGGTAGTTTGCAGGGTATGGTTTCCAAGCATGATCCACAGCTTCAAACCCTCGCTGATATAAGTTTTTCTTTTAAAAGCTGATGGGTTGAAGTAGGGAGTGCCAGTCTTCCTTCCAAATACAAGAAAAGAAATATCCCTTCCCACTGTCTTATCCAATACCTGAATAGTTAGAGGACTCCCCCAGGACATAGGAGAGGAAGTTAAATTTCCTTCTCTGCCTGATACCATACCCGAACATTTTTTATTTCCTATTATATGCTCCAGCGAAGGAGAAGACAACTTAGCAGAAATCTGAAAGCTGGCTCCTCTTAAACAGAAGCAGCCCGAACTACAGCCAGTCTACAAAGCATACAGAAAGCATGAAGGTCCAGGACTTGGTGACACATTGGGCTGCTTTTTAATTTTCCCTTCCCTTTAGGCTGTAGGGCAAAACACATTGTAGAAGCATCTGTACTAACTTACTCAGAACACATTACAGAAGTATTAGTAGGCTACCTGACCAAGCTTAATACACTGTGCTCGTCAGCCAATTAGCCCAAAAAGCCTAACATGGCTGTGTGTTTCTCTGTGATAGTGGTAGGGCCTTGTGATAGCAAAGTCATTTCTCCAAAATACTTTACTGCCTGGCAAAGGTACCTCCATAGCTTTGCTCAACTGGGCTCTACGATATGATGAGCGGAACAAAACTTGAATTTCCAAGGTATGCAGGTGAGGCCAGGTAACTTCAAGCAGTTTATTCCCTGACTGGTCACAAAACTCTCACAACACTTCCAAAATATAATTTTTGAGCACAGTTCAACTCTATCCAGGTTTCCTCACAGAAAAACGTTAGGTTTAAACAGGGTGTGGATCCCCCCAGTGGGTTTTCAATCTCTAGACAAATTTCACTTAAAATAAATTATCAGGCTCGTATTTGTTTATTCCTCTCCTTGTTTGAGTGTAGGAATTAATCATAAATCCTACCCTTACAACTTTAAACCACAGTTTTATTACTTCCTCTGCTAACCGCACTGTCATTTATTTCCTCCTCAATTTTCCTTCACTTGCTGTGATAGATTTCTTCCTCAAATTGCACTGCAGGCTCACATCTGTCGTGCCTGCTACTTTTTCCCCTTTCATCGGTGCAGAACCCAATTAAGGAGGGTGGGCTGCAACCCAGGCTTTAAACACCAAGGTGCCACCGCTGCTTTCGCTTTCAATGAATTTTGCGTTCTGTGTCTCTCTGGTACGGCACTGGACTTTCCCGGGGATGTGACCCCCCCCCGGCCCGGGCTCCCTGCGGGCCGAGGGAGCCGCAAGGCCCGCACGGCCTCGCTAGCGCCGTTTTGATTTTACGCTGGGGTCGCTGACGCCTGATGGCGGCACAGACGGCTCCCCCCTTCCTCTAAAAACACGAAAGACAAGAATTCCGCCTTCTTGGCTCCTTCTCCTCCAGCCGTGACGCCGCTCCCGGGGCGGGGTGGCAGCGGCTGCCTCGCAGCACAGGCCAGGCCGCAGCCGGCTGGGCCAGCGCCTTAGTGACCAGGGCCTATCGCGGCCGCCCCGCCCCGCTCACCTGCCCGGCCCGGCCCGGCCCCGCCTCGCAGGCGGGCCCCC